>CM051034.1:6485057-6915057 GCA_027627225.1 Congeria kusceri | reverse complement strand
CTTGCGAATGTTTTTCCCGAAAATCTCGTGCACCGCGGATACACCTGTCTTCACGTTTTACACGCTATAGGTTTTCACGAACCTCCAATTCCCCATAATGACTTTCAGAAGGGGAACATGTTATTCAATCAAAATCTTTAATTCCTTCCCATAAAACTCTCATTGCGAGCAGACCCGACTCTGTGTTCATAAATAAGAAATATGATTAGCTACAAAAATCTTCATCTATTTTCCATTAAATAAAGATGAAGATGCAATTAGTGTAATTTGTAGCCTATTTCTGTAAAATGGCGCACAATTCCAAGTCGCCCTGTGCGTTTATTAGAGTCTGTTTCAACCCAGAATCAGGCCGCCCTTTGGCTCGTTTGTTTTAACGAGAAAATTGGAAATTTATTCAATGGTAATATTTGTTTGGAGGCCGATGGATTTCGATCATGGTTTGCTAGTACAAACTAGAAAACACTCGGAGATCGCTCACCTCCATCAAGGCAGCTTATTGCCCCCGCCCCCACCCCCAATGGGTTCCGCAACAAATGAGTTATACAGTCTGCACGATTAATCAGTGGACCATGGACCGAGTCCTCCAATTTTTTGCTCGGTTCAGCAAAATTTATAAGTTAACTAGACCGACCGTCCATCAATTTCAGGTCATTTGGTAATCAGAAAACCTTAGTTAAAATAGAAAACAAATCTTGTTCACCTATTGACAGTCTATAAGCCATGATTGTTGTTTAGTTTTAGTTTTTTCTATAACAGATTGGATATAAAAGAGTAAACGAAAATCTACAAACTACGGTCCACTTCATTGTAGTCCGGTCAAGTCGTTATAGCTGGCTTAGCTGATTTCAAAATTTATTCGTGACGACTGGTTATATAACTTAATGTGTCAATTTGTCAGTCTCCCAGTAATAAAGGTACTTTAAAAAAAACACAATGGTTCCAAACGGTGACCCTCTGGATCACAACCGAAATTTGAACAATAGTTCATCGGCCCATTTTCAACACTCCCAGAAAATTACATAAAATCCGTTCGTGAGCGTTAACAAACCAACGCCGGTGAAAAATATAAACTATTTGCCAGACGAAATGCGGTTTTGATCCGATATAAATACTGATCATTAGTTCTTAACTAACTCGAGGTTAATAATTTTCGTAAAACTAACCCTTACATCTGTAGCTTATTTATTACTTGGCTATTACAAAGAACTCTGCCACAAGTGAGAGAGTGCTACTAGTTTATTATACCATTATTTCCGAGGTTTTTCTTTGTTTTTTGGTATTCAATCGTAACTGTGATATCAGAACGGTAACTGGTGGGCGGAGTCTAATATGTAAGCTTACCCTGCAATAAGTAGCGTGCAGTATATTGAAATTTAGTTGTAATTTATACGCACGCTACTTGTTGCACTGAGCGATTGCACTGAGTGGACACATTGCGACAGCGCTAAATTCGGAAATGACACGCATGCAAAGCATGCCAGACATCACGAGACGTCTAGGAACTGCCAATTGGGATCTGCATTTATTATAGTTATTTTTTTGTTTCGATAATTCTTTGGTTTAATCAAATATTTGTTCAGCAATATTACGTTGTCTTGAAATAATGGCCATTAAAACACTTGAAAATATCCGACTTTTATTGGTTGGTAACACATTTACAAATACTTTTATTTCGTGTTATTTAACGAGAAAAATCAACATGTATGGTGAATACGTAAAATATCTCTGTTTACGAAAAAAGAACCAAACGTTTGCTGATTTTCATTGGAGTTTCCCCCAGAACCCGTCACTAAGGACGTCTGGCGTGTGCTATTAGCAAACAATTGAATTCTATAATCGCTTAAAATGTCTAATGGATGAATTGCCATTTAGCCAGAACAAATTTTAACCTACCAGGCGTGTATATTATTTGGTACATAATTTAACCGTACCCCTGTAGATGATTTAGAGAGGGCCTGCTTCGTATTTGAAGCATGTTTTGCTAATTGAAGAAGAGCTTCCAGATATTGTTGGCAGCCATTAAGCGGAAGTCACGTGATGCAAGTCCCGGAGCGAATTAATTCGTTTTGTTAATTGGGCGAATTTGTTTGAAGCTGTTTTAAGGTTACACAGTCAGCGTTTGGAACGGATGCATTGCTTTGATTTTCTCGTCGTAAGAACGAGATTAAAGCGTTTGAGTGAAACACAACACCGAATAAAATTCTAATTAGACATTCAAGACAACGATAATTTCTCTGATAAAAATACAAAAGTTTGACCAATGTACCGTAAAACGGACGCCATGAAACGTGTGTTTTTGAAATAAATAATAACCGAGACTCGCTGCAATGTAATTATTGCGCAACAGCAGTGAAATTTGGCAACAATTTTGTTATGTGTGGTTAATTACATTGCGTTTAGTAATTTTAGCACATGTTAAATACATGCATGTCTAATAAAATACTTAATAAGATATATGGTTGCGGCCATTATCCAACAAAATAGCAACACATAGCTTGGGCGTGTAGACCTGTTTTGTTTTACTGTCGATGTCGATATCTATTTGTAGACATTTTACTTTCTGTTTCTAATTATCTAAATCAAATAAAATTCGCTTAATATTTTGTGTGTGAAATAAATGGTATAAAAACGAGAATTATGTACGTATTGAATACTTTTCTTTAAAACAAACATACCTTATAATAACAAACATAAAGTTTACCGTTGATGTACATGAACCAAATTGAATTTGAACCTTTTCTTGCATAGCAGTGCAAATGCACTGTTCTTAGTCCTTTAGGGATGAGTACTGAGTACATGCAGGGTGGTTCATAATATGTGTTACCATTTCATAGCATATTACATGTTTAAAAAATGACATTTTATTAAAATTTGACCAAAGGTTTATAGAAGTTAGAATACAATTTAGTTTGATATATAGCAATGCTAGTATAAGAAGACATTAATGTTAAAATATAACGTCATATAGTATGGTAGTCTTAGATTACAGAGTCCAAATGACGTCCTTTCTGCTCTCAGACACAAACGACGTCCTTTCTGCTCTCAGACACAAATGACGTCCTTTTTGCTCTCAGACACAAATGACATCCTTTCTGCTCTCAGACACAAATGAATCCCTTTCTGCTCTCATACACAAATGACGTCCTTTCTGCTCTCAGACGCAAATGACGTCCTTTCTGCTCTCAGACACAAATGACGTCCTTTCTGCTCTCAGACACAAATGACGTCCTTTCTGCTCTCACACACAAAGAACGTCCTTTCTGCTCTCACACACAAAGGACGTCCTTTATGCTCTCACACACAAATGACGTCCTTTATGCTCTCAGACACAAATGACGTCCTTTCTGCTCTCATTGTCAAATGAGTCCTTTCTGCTCTCATACACAAATGACGTCCTTTCTGCTCTTAGACATTTTGACCTAATTAAGCCGCCTGAGCTTGCTGACCCGTCAATCAATAACAGAGCACGATTGTTCCAACTTTTTTACTTTTATGTGTCGCTGATTTTATTTAGTGTATCCTGATGCGGAAACAATGCTTGCATCCTTTTCATTCTTTGATCACAGTTATGTGTTATGTGTGAATAATTCTCGAAGTACAGTTAAACAATGATTGTGCATTTCTCTATGAAAACGCCAACGTGGAAATACAACAACCAAGAAATAACGTCCTTCATGACGTCATTCACGTCCACGCAGTTGTGTAAGAAGGCATCAGACAAAACTAAATTTCTATTCTCATTGTTAGCATAATATATAACATTACAGTATACACTCAACAAAATGTATAACGCACCAAATGGAAACAGTTGTATTTTCTTTATTAATAAGAATTTCAGCTGCGCCGACCGTGGTAAACACACAACACTTTCGTATTTTTTCCAATATTTAGTATGAACACATGCATGTATAACTCATATAATCATAGCTGACATTTGAAGCTGAAATTCATATAAATAAGAAAATACAATAATTTCCATTAATTTTCCATTTGGTGCCTTATAACTTTTGTTGATTGTACTGTCATAAGTGTGTGTGTAAAATACGTTTGTAATCATAACACATGATATGAAACACTCTGAACGACTTCCTACGTTGTGATGATGACGTCAACCGGCAAATTGGTTAGGCATTTTGCACCGCAAGGTTTGTTTTTAAGGTTGAACTTCTTGCACTTAAGAATAAAGCATTGTTCTCCGCATCCAGCTAATTATTTGCATGCATTTGCACTTGCGACACTGCGTTGCACTGATTTGCTCGTAGTATACAGTTATTACTAAGTTTAATATCCATTGAGGAAGTTTTTGTTGTTGTAATGTTCTCGTTGTGCCCAAAACTATACTCTTCATAGATCTGTGTATTCTGTTATCGTTATTAACGCATTTATAATGCATAACAAGGACAGCAAGTTCACATTATACAGTGTGACATCCCATGATCGAAAGGTTCACATTATACTATGTGACATCTCATGATCGAAAGGTTCACATTATACTATGTGACATCTCATGATCGAAAGGTTCACATTATACTTTATGACATCCGATGCTCAAAAGGTTCACATTATACTTTATGTCATCCGATGATCGAAAGGTTCGCATTATACTATATGACATCCCATGATCAAAAGGTTCACATTATACATTATACTATATGACATCCCATAATCGAAAGGTTCACATTATACTTTATGTGACATCTTGTAATCGAAAGGTTCACATTATACTGCATGACATCTCATAATCGAAAGGTTCACATTATACAATGTGACATCTCATAATCGAAAGGTTCACATTATACTATGTGACATCTCATGATCGAAAGGTTCACACTATACTATGTGACATCTCATAATCGAAAGGTTCACATTATACTATGTGACATCTCATAATCGAAAGGTTCACATTATACTATGTGATATCTCATAATCGAAAGGTTCACATTATACTGCGTGACATCTCATGATCGAAAGGTTCATAGTAAACTGCATGACATCTCATGATCAAAAGGTTCACATTATACTATGTGACATCTCATGATCGAAAGGTTCACATTATACTATGTGACATCTCATAATCGAAAGGTTCACATTATACTATGTGACATCTCATAATCGAAAGGTTCACATTATACTATGTGACATCTCGTAATCGAAAGGTTCACATTATACTTTATGTGACATCTCATGATCGAAATGTTCACATTATACTGTGTGACATCTCATGATCGAAAGGTTCACATTATACTTTATGTGATATCTCATAATCGAAAGGTTCACATTATACTGCGTGACATCTCATGATCGAAAGGTTCACATTATACTGCATGACATCTCATGATCAAAAGGTTCACATTATACTATGTGATATCTCATAATCGAAAGGTTCACATTATACTATGTGACATCTCATAATCGAAAGTTTCACATTATACTATGTGACATCGCATAATCGAAAGGTACACATTATACTGTGTGACATCTCATAATCGAAAGGTTAATATTTTACTTTATGTGACATCTCATGATCGAAATGTTCACATTATACTATGTGACATCTCATGATCGAAAGGTTCACATTATACTTTATGTGATATCTCATAATCGAAAGTTTCACATTATACTGCGTGACATCTCATGATCGAAAGGTTCACATTATACTATGTGACATCTCATGATCGAAAGGTTCACATTATACTTTATGTGACATCTCATGATCGAAAGGTTCACATGATACTTTATGTGACATCTCATAATCGAAAGGTTCACATTATACTATGTGACATATCACAATCGAAAGGTTCACATTATACTTTATGTGACATCTCATGATCGAAATGTTCACATTATACTGTGTGACATCTCATGATCGAAAGGTTCACATTATACTGCATGACATCTCATGATCAAAAGGTTCACATTATACTATGTGACATCTCATAATCGAAAGGTTCACATTATACTATGTGACATCTCATAATCGAAAGTTTCACATTATACTATGTGACATCTCATAATCGAAAGGTTCACATTATACTGTGTGACATCTCATGATTGAAATGTTCACATTATACTGTGTGACATCTCATGATCGAAAGGTTCACATTATACTTTATGTGATATCTCATAATCGAAAGGTTCACATTATACTGCGTGACATCTCATGATCGAAAGGTTCACATTATACTGCATGACATCTCATGATCAAAAGGTTCACATTATACTGCATGACATCTCATGATCAAAAGGTTCACATTATACTATGTGACATCTCATAATCGAAAGGTTCACATTATACTATGTGACATCTCATAATCGAAAGGTTCACATTATACTATGTGACATCTCATAATCGAAAGGTTCATAATTTACTTTATGTGACATCTCATGATCGAAATGTTCAATTATACTGTGTGACATCTCATGATCGAACGGTTCACATTATACTTTATGTGATATCTCATAATCGAAAGTTTCACATTATACTGCGTGACATCTCATGATCAAAAGGTTCACATTATACTACATGACATCTCATGATCGAAAGGCTTACATTATACTATGTGACATCTCATAATCGAAAGGTTCACATTATACTATGTGACATATCATAATCGAAAGGTTCGCATTATACTGCGTGACATCCCATGGTCGAAAGGTTCACATTATACTATGTGACATCTCATAATCGAAAGGTTCACATTATACTATGTGACATCTCATAATCGAAAGGTTCACATTATGCTATGTGACATCTGGTTATCGAAAGGTTCACATTATACTATGTGACATCTCATGATCGAAAGATTCGCATTAAACTCTATGACATCCCATGATCAAAGGTTCACATTTAATCCCATCATACATTTACGAAATAAACCCCCATGTAATCAACTTTGCATTATTTCAACGCTGTTGGTCTAGGGTCCAGTATATTACTTTGTCTTAATGTAGTCGCTAACACAAAAAGTATGGGTCAATATTCGCTGCTTATATATTCATATATTACACATTTAAGAATATGTACTATATTCAATGTAGAACTAAGTAACGTACAGTATAAATGACACTGTGATGTCATTTAAATGTCGTTGTCAAATCATGTTCACTGGCTTCACGCCGCAAAGGTTTTAGGTTTAAACCCCTACATGGTGCGTCTCCTGTATCTTTCAATAACCCGTAACCCAACTTACATGTCTTCTGTGTGGCTGTCAGGCTAGTGCAGTGGTTGGTTCACTCGCTTCTCACCTAGGCTGCCTGGGTTCACTCCCCACTCAGCGCATGTGAATTTGGTTGGTGGTCACCATACTAGACAGGTGGTGTTTCTTCCGGGTACTCCGGCTTTCCCCACAGTAAAAATATTTCAGTAAAAGATAAATAGCTGGAAATTGCAGCTATGATTCAAACTTCGTCCTACCTTTCGATGAGCCTAAAAGTAAAATTAGGTACGGGTGCTCAATTAATTCAGCTTCGGCGCGGAAGGACATTAAAAACTTCGAAAATACATACATGTGTGTCTGCTGTGTCGATGGCCAGCCATATGGGAGAGACTCATGTAGTCTGGTACCCAGTACGTCAGACACACGCTAAGAATGGTGGCTCTCACTGATGGCAAAATGTTAATGTATTTGCTTTTGGACCAATTTACAGAACTTTGAAAATGTATTAGAGTATAGTGAAGGTAATCCAGAATGAGACTCCTGGGGCCATATCCACGAAGCTTCTAAGGAAAATCTTAACTTATGTACGACTTAAGTCAAAATTTCAAACACCATTTTCTATGTGAAAACCATTCTTTTATATTTTAAATATTGTACCATTAGAAGCATCTGTTGATTCTTAACCAGAATAAAACAGTTTGATACCAAATACACTTTAGATGAAACAGCCACAGACTTAAGGAATTTTATGATTTTAAGAAATTTACATAAGTTTTCCCGAAGGAGCTTTGTGGATACGGACCCAGGTGCACTCTCTAAAAGTTCAATCACATGATCAGTCGTTTATTGTCGTAATTAGCGCGGTACGAAGTTAACGTTACATCTCCTGTTTCGCCACGTGCACCTTGCACCAGCCACGTGCACGGCGGCCAGACGTGCAGGCATTACTGCAAGGCCTTTCATGTGTTATACCAGCTCCCGGCGAGACGAGATAAAAAGACGAAAACATGGGATCTTCTAATGATCTTTATTGATTACAAGAAATATTACGCAATCAAGTTTTCATAAAAAGTAAATAGTAAAGTGCGGTATAATTTATATTTTACAGCCTACGTGCTAGAAAAAGTTAATTGCAGATTTATTTGATATAATATTTTATTAAGGGTTTTGCAAAGTTGTTTTAATGAGAAAAAAATGCGGCGCTCATGGCTCGTTTGTTGTATTTGGTTTTTGGAATGCACATCTGCTTCCACATACAAAGTGTTTCGTGAAACGGCATAGTTGCACGAAACAAAACATTTCCGATTTAAAAAAATTGCTATCGATTTCAGAAATAAATGTCTTCATGTCAAATGTATAAGCTGAGTACATTTTTAATAAAAATCAATGTAAATAAATACTGAAAAAGCGGACGCACGCATGAACGCACACACGAACGGACGCGTGATCTACAAACGTACGTATACATGAAATTTAAATCAACACCACAAAGACCTTGAATGCTAACTCTTAAGACTGTGTTCTAGCATTATCAGCCTTACTAAACAAATTTGACCTAAATAACACTTTTTTCAGAAAGCTAAGTTTCTCGGTGTTGTTTCCTTTAAATGATCATGTAAAATTAAGTTTAACGGGCTTGACCGCACACACACTATTGGTCTCAGGACCAGAAGATTCATGGCCACATAGTAGACGGAAAATTGTCAAAGACTTTGTTTTGACCTCAGAAAGTTTTAGCCATTAACAAAACAGTAACTTAGTCAGCAGACTTCACCAAGCGCGGAACGATGTACATGTGATACTTTAAGTGACTACCAGAGTTTGTTGAGCTACCAATGAAGATATTGGGGCTGTATAGCCGTCAACAACAACAACAACAACGAAATAATAATAATTAAATCGTATATGAATTTTATTCATGACTGTTAAAAGTATTGACCTTTGACATGTTATGATTTCCATCTCTTATACATCAGTACAAATTATGAGCATGTTTCAGTAAACGGTGTTTGAAAAAGTGAAATATGGGTATGATTTATTCGGACAAACAGTCATTCGGACAATGGCAGCTTTTGTAAACCCTCTGACAAAAGTCGTGGTCGATGGGTAACAAGCCACTAAACACACTTTTCATTTACATTTTCGCGGTGAATAGTAAAATATACAAACGATTAAATTTCAAAATGTTATCGCTTAGGTTTCATCTTTTGAAAGACGATCTTCCGTTTAGCTCGCCTATCCAGGATAAAAACGACTGGAAGGTCGTAAAAGCTGAAATGAGAAGAAGACGCAATCTGCTGTTAACATCTTATCAGTAAAATTGTAATTTATTAGAAATATTTACTGCGCGATAAAGAATTTAGATAGTCTCAGTTAAGCTTCTGAAATGCTAATTGCAGTTGAAAATTCAGATATAGCCATTGGGGCCCTTGGTACGGGTTTGGTACTTACCCAGCTGCGGTAGCTATATTCCAGTGACGTTGCAACGCAGTCATGTGTGTGTGTGCGGTGATTTTTTTATCAAGTGCACCATGGTTCTATCTCATAAGGCCACCCCGGCCCCCAGAAGACATGTTAGTTGGGTATAGTGCAAGAGACAGGAGACGCCCCGTTCATGAGGTGACCCTGGGTCTTTTAGCGCCGGTGTGAAGCACCTAGTACACTGCAGTTCATCGGTTAAAAAACGTCTCATGCGAAAGACGAGTTACCGGTAGTTGTTAGAATGTATCATGTGCTTGAGCCTGCAAACCCATGTGTGTGAAGAAAGTGTGTAACCATTAAACCACGGATCTGTTACCATGTGGTAGAAGAGATGTGATGTAGTGTGGTATTAATAAGTAAGTATAAATACCCACTTTTCCGAACAGACCACGTGCTTTTAAGCCAAGGTGGTACACCACGGGCTACATTTAGCAGCCCCTACTCCGCAAAGTTGTCTCCCTTGCAATCGATTGTGCTACGAGTTATCGTTCTTCGTGGTACATTATGGTAGTACAAACACGTTGTCTCCCCGGCAGTATTTTGTCCAGGAGTGCTCGCCCTTAAAGGATCGTCAGGGAATGATCTCCCCTGTGATACGTTCTGACAGGAGTGATCGTTCCGTATGTTACGCTGCTGTAATAATATACCGAAACTGCTGTATGTTTTCTCGCCTGTAATCTGTCCTTTTAAGAGTTACCGTTCATATGCTGGGTGGTCTCCCCTGCATTATAGTGTTAGCTGTTACTATAATTGGTGTTGCCGTTCAAAAAGCTACTTAGTAGAAGCTTAAAATCATACAATTCCGTAAGTTTGTGACTGGTTCGCGTATGAGTTTTAAAGAAGGAAATATTGAACAAACATTTCTTAGTTAAACCTTTTGTGATAAAAAACCCATTGGATTTCATGTAGACAAATATCAGAAATTTTCACGATCAGCTTTTCCTTTGGAGCTTGAATAGCGGTGCAGGTCCTGCTCGCTCGATAAAACACTTAGACGCATATGTATCATATTTTACTCTTTTGTGAACAGAAAGCATTAAATGCATGTAATATCATAATAGAAAAACATGTGATCTGAAATTTTTACATTAAAATTGTCCGTAGGAGTTTTGCGAACACCGGCCCAATGCTGCTTTTCACCCATGTAGTCGTAAAACCGCGAAGAGAATAATGCCAGTCTCGTGAAGTATTTATGAACGGATTAATAGCTAATGTGCGTTTGCAAAAATGTGCGATGTCGTTGTATACAATGACATTAGCAGCATCAGCTAAAGCTTTTTGTACTGCATGTAATTCATTATAATTTACATTACTGTATATAAATTTTCGGTATACATCAACGAACGTAGGGAGGGGGGGGGGGGTATCTCTGCGCCCGATCGCGTATATCGTATAAACTTCTGAAATTGCTACTTTGTTGGTCTTTTGAAATGATAATAGCCCCAACATTCAGTGGAAATTATCCAGCGACCGCCCATTTATTGGTCCCTAACGACCCTTTTTGACAGCTTTTCATATTTATCTGGTCCCTAATCTCTGTGCTAAGCAGATTCGACCCTTGCACTGCGCGTCTAAAATTTAAATTTTCATTAGGTTTTATTAACCCAATAAATTTCCAACATTGTACCATTACAAATTTATCATTTTCATGGGTCTATAACTACTTAAAGGCTATTTTAACGTAGATGGCGCTTTACAAATTAATAATTTTCATATTAATGCATAAAATTTGAAAAGAAAACCACAGCAGGTGAATACTATTAAGCCGAATTTCATACCCGATTTCGGTGAGTAATTTCCATATAAGTCTCATAAATCATCACATTGCTCCAGCCGTTGCGAGGCACTCACCAGTCGAACGCGGCTTACGCGCACGAAGAAGGTTCGGTTCGGGCAATATTTAATGCTTTACTATGTTTGTTTGTTTGAATTTTCCGCCGTTTTTAACAGTATTTCAGTCATATCACGGCGGTCAGTTAGCCTACTCACACTTTCCCTGTGCAAGTTTAGCCGATCTAAGCGGTTTACCAGTACTACATGTACTTATGCCAGTAACTGACAACTGCCCTACTTGAATCAGAGGGGGGGGGGGGGGGGAGGGAATAGAAATTAACAAAACAATTCTAACATATTAAAATAAAAAGTTCACTTATTTGAAACTGTGTCCTTTGTCCTTAATTAATATTTAATAATAGTCGTTCGTTATAGATCCCTGGTCGTTCGCGATAAAATGCAAATTGTCACTATTACGCGATACAAGTAGATGTATTAATACGTTTTATTTTGCAATCAGTTATCAGTAATGCCAAAGTGTCGTATTTCTACGATGTATATGCGTTAAATTATTGTCACACTGTACGAATCATTGTCAATCATTGTTTTATCTATTGCAACAGGACTAGTAGCAGGATTATTCATCCAATAACAGTCCGTTTCCGCAGTCTTGGCACCGATATCAGGAAAGATTATATGATTGTCTTATCATGTAAAGTGTTTTTTTCGTTGGTAACAAATATGTTTATCATGAATATGATTACTATTTATTTATGCATTTATTTAGATTGATTGATTGATTGATTGATTGATTGATTGATTGATTGATTGATTGATTGATTGATTGATTGATTGATTGATTGATTGATTGATTGATTGATTGGTTGGTTGGTTGGTTAGTTGATTGATTGATTGATTCCTAAATTCCTAAATTCATTCATTCATTCATTCATTCATTTTTATTATTTATTTATTTATTTATTTATTTATTTATTTATTTATTTATTTATTTATTTATTTATTCATTCATTCATTCATTCATTTGGAACAAATTAATAGTGCAAGTATGTGCATTTTATTTTTGTTTTATTTTCTTTGCTTAGCTCGCGTTTCAATTCTGCTACATAAAATGTACTGCTTCGTAACTGATATATCCCATTTAGAAAATGTCAGCCATTATGAACACAATATGCTAACTGTAGCCGCCGACTGTATTCAAATACACGGCTTTGTTTTTACAACTGTTTATATATTTACCCAGCATATAGATACAGTACCGTCTGTTCAAGCCAGAGGGGATATGGCAGTAATTGAATAATAAAGAACGAATTATAATAAATTTGCTATATCATTTATATAGTCATTTATCATTAAATTTGAAATAGATATGTATTATCTGGTCGCATCTTAGGCCAACATTTCATTTGATCTCGCCCAAATCTCGCCAGATCTCGGCGAGCGAGACAGTGGGAATTCGTCACCTGACGATTTCGTACCTCGAACCCCCAAAGCTAATTTCTCAATTAGGAGGCCGGTTGGTTATTATCCCACTAACTTTTTAATATTTAGAAACCGTTTCCTATGTAAATTTATTCCGATCCATTAAAGTTGTTTGTATAAATTAACACGACTCAGTCGACCCTTCCTCATCGGTTTCGTCATTTATTTCGTCGACAATTCACTTCATTTTTTTAACCAGGGCCGGTATCTATATCACTTATTTGTAAAAACTTAAGAAATTGTCATAAAATCGTAAAGATATTTAAGTCTGTGCCTGTTTAATCTGATCTATAAATTTTAAAAATTATGGAGTCTTAACCTGTTATATTCTGGTACCAGACGGATGCTTCTTATCTGACCATATTTAAAATGTGTATGAGGCGCGTCGTTGGAAAACCGGACTTAATGCATGTGCGTAAAGTGTCGTCCCGGATTAGCCTGTGCAGTCCGCACAGGCTAATCCGGGACGGCACCTTCCGCTTTTGTGGTATTTTCTGTTTCAAGGAAGTCTCTTCTAAACATAAATTCACTGTAGGCGGAAAGTGCCGTCCTGGATTAGCCTGTGCGGGCTGCACAGGCTAATCCGGGACGACACTTTACGCACATGCATTAAGGCCTGTTTTCTCACGACGCGCCACATATATATAGTATATAAAATAGCAATTTCCCCATACAAGTTTTAATTTGAAAATTTACTAAAGTATAACGTATTATAAGCAACTTTATGGCAAAATCCCGGGGAATTTACTTTTAAAAGTATAACGTATTATAAGCAACTTCATGGAAATGGCCCCGGGGATCTTATTGCAGAAACATCTTAAGTTTACCATAAATATGTTTGTTTTTGTTTTTGTAATGCAATATATATAAATCTACACATTATATAATAATTTTATTCCACCTACAGCTAATTAAATAATATTATAGTTTATAAATAACAATCTGAACTGTAACGCCGCATGGTCGCGTCTCCGCATAAATAAACGTGACAATTTCTGATCTTGTGTCGATAATGAAGTTGATTATGAAGATCATTTGAAATTTCATTTAATTTGGGTTTAAGACTATATAGTAGTGAACATTGTACAATTACGTATCATTGTGTCTAACTACACAAGGTACCGACAGACACTGACTCACTGTCACCCGTATTACGGTTGTGTTTATGCTGCACAAGTGTGGCTTTTCTGCAGCATTAATGTGGTCCTGTATATGCACTGAAAATCTCCGCATAAAACAGAGACATGATCACGTTATGCGGCGACATGCATAAGCGGCTCTGAAGTTTGCAATAATGATCGGCGTGTAATTTGTCATTTTAATCAAAAGAAAAACAAGAACTTGTAGTAATGCATATCAAAACTTTTACCTTTATTTAACGAGATTAATTCACGGAGACGTGTATCGGTTACCAGTTAATGCCGCTGGTCGATGTTAAAAAAAGTAAGACACACTGATGATATTAAGGTTCTAAAATAGTTACCTGTAATGATTCCGCGTCGAAAGAGCAAAATAAAACGGATCTCAGTAGTAAAGTTCCATGAAAATTTGATGTCCAAATACCATTCGTCGTCAAAATTATGTTAAAACGTAAAATCCGCATAACCTGACTTTGATGTCAACTCAAAAGCGCGCATTAATAGCAATAAAATCAGTTATCATTTGAAATTCATTTAAATAATTCCAAATTAAAAATCCTATTAGTAATCTGTCATTTATTAGCGAGCATAGGTGAAATTGTCCGAAATGTTCGAAAAGGGGTATCGCATCTCATAACCCCTAGTAGGGGTCCAAACCGGTCCCCGACGGGAACCGATACGTCAAAACAGGGAGATGGAAGATAAAACCCTGTCAGAAGGGGGACAGGGAAAATGATAGCCCTGTCACCTCGGATCAAAGGTATCTTGTAATGGGACTTCATAAGATGCCTGGGAGTTTATTTTGAACATTTTGTGGAATCAGTTTATAAGGTTTATAAGGTGTGTTTCGAGATTTTTTTTTTAAGAGACCTGTTCACAGATTGGCAAATTGGCAAACTTCAAACATTGTGCCATAGATTCCAAACATAAATTATATATTTTATATTAATAAGCCAAATAACACTTGTGACTAACAAATATATATTGGAAATATCGTATGGATCAGTTGAAATGCATACAATTATAAAGCGTTTGTAGCGCTTTTCATCGGTATTTTGGAAAACACGTATATCACTTACATATAGCGTTAAAAGTACACATCCAAATGTATAGTCCTCACATAATGCAGCCTCAGGCGCGGAAGGACTATAAACCCCGAAACAACAACAACATATAAGTCCGAATGGCCGAGTGGTAGGCGCATACGATTTTTTTTTTATCTCAAAGATCCCGGGTTCGAGTCCCGGCGAAGGCAAATTTTTAATTTTAACTTTTTTATATAATATTTCTTGCAGATTATTCAACAAGCTGCAGTGAAGAAACTTAATGACATTTTTTTAAAATACGAAAAATATGTGAACATGTTCGTTTAAACCCGCGGATATTTTTTTCTCTCTGCCACCCTCCCACCGATCTGGATCAAAGATGATTTTTGATTATACCGGTATCAAACCAGCAGTTTATGGATTGGGCGATTTCTTTAACAATAATGTGGTCGCAAAAGCATTTTACCGCACTTTAATAATGTATGCAAACTGGGGCAAAATAAACTTCCAGAAAATTAAGTAATTAAATAAAAGGTAGCGAAAGATCCCAGTCCGATTGGTGTTGCACACTGCTCTTTTTAGTTTTAGGCTCCTCCCTGCTGCCCATCTGGGCTGGTCAACACTCAAGAGAGGAATTTTGAATTTTGACATTCAATAAACTGTTCCAGAAGAAATAATCTTAATAAAAAGAATAAAATTGCTTTTACCAAATAATTAGAACATGTCAAGAACTGTAATTTGTTTATCCAAGATATTTCGCACGTAAAAAGGAAAGTACATAGCGCGCCAAAAAGTTATTGAGCCCCCATGTCCAATACTGTATTTGTGATTATTAAGACAGAAATATCCGCAGACGTAGCTACAATACAATGCATTTAAACGCCTGATATAATATTTAAACAAACTTAACTTAAGCTATAGAGCTATGAGCGACATAAATTGTAACAAAACTAGTCGGTTCGAAACAACATTGTAGGATCATATTTTTCACAAATAATATTTTTCACAAGCCTGTGAAGAATAGGATCTCATTTGTCACATTTATAAGTGTGAAAAATGTGATTGGCCAAAAAGTGGGTATGCGTACGGATCACATTTTTCACATATTTTATGGTGAAATTGAATCGCGACAAGGGATGTAATCATTATTTGGAGCATAATTGTACAGTAATAATAATCATCATCATCGTCATCATCATCACCATCATCATCATCATCACCATCATCGTCACCATCGTCATCATTATCATCATCATCACCATCATCATCATCACCATCACCATCATCACCATCATCATCATCACCATCATCGTCACTATCGTCACCATCGTCACCATCGTCATCATTATCATCGTCATCATAATTATTTTATGTATCATCATTATTATCATTATACTTAACGTCATCATCAGTATTGTCATCACTATGAGAAACTAAGCCGTATTGAGGAGCTGGCATGCGCTTAATCGTTTGTCAAAACGTTTGTACGGTCTAAGTAGGAGATAGATATGTATATGTACCCAGTACGTTCATACGAACGTACACCTTTTTATTGGGATATAAACCAATGCACGCAGCCGAACGTAAGTACAAAGGAACGTCCTATTTTGGATTATTAAAACCAAAATAACCATGCATATCTCCGCCCGAACTAGAATATAGAGAATATATGGTTGTTGCCGGGATGGAGAAAGTTTATCCGGTGAGGCTTAGAAAATGAAAATAGGGCGAGCTTTAGCGAGCCCTATTTTTGTTTTCGGGCCGAACCGGATAAACTTTCTCCTTCCCGGCACCTACCGTGTATTCTATTTATCCTGATTTCTATTCAATTAAATTAAAAAACACCAAACACTAAAGTTTTAAATTAAAAAAAAAATCTAGACGGGCCTCGACCTAACAACTCGCTTGCATGAATGCGTACTACCCGGAAAAAATAGTTCTCTATTTCTTAATCACCTTTTTCAAAAAGCAAAAGTAAAATATTAATCTTATTTGCTGATGTCAGTACGACACGAAAATGACGTAGAAAATCTGCTTTTGTTTTAAACCAGATTATATTGGTTTTTGAAGAGTTAAATTACGTCACACCAACTACGTCATTCATTGTGAGTTGTAAGTTTACACAATGTAGTCAAACCAGAACGCGAGTGTTTTGCAGTTTAAAATACATGAAATCGGAATAAATATTTAGTGTTTCTGTGTTTTGGATGGATTATATTATGCAATAGCATTCAGCTAAAAAGTGTATGGAATATTTGCCTCGAATGGAAACGGTGAGATTGATCCCTTTTCAATTTTCTACGATTTACTCGGACAGTTGTGGGTGGAGGACAGTGTAACTGAAAATGAAATAAATCATAAAATGTTTATTTCTACGTTAAAATTTTGATAACTTTTTTTCATTTCATTTCATCGGAAATTAATATAAAAGGTTATTTCTTTGATGAATATGCTCTGTTGGTTGACCAAAGAAAGTCTATCCACAAAGAATAACCCGCTTGCATCAGATTCAAGTGTGTTGAAATGGAATCGAACTGGAAGGAAGTTGTTGTTAACCAGTTAAATGGAATGTGAAACAAACAACTCATTTGTTGTTTAACTCTGTTAAACTAGACAACACAAAGTTTGTATCGATGAACAACTCTGGTAAGTAGACTTTATGCTGTGTCATTCTCGACAATGTTGTTATCCGGCGCGTAGGAATACCTATTGACAGTATATCATAGTCACGTGATCTACTGCCGGATATCAACATGTTTATACGGTCACCGCTTTATTAGGTCACTGTTTGGGTTAGTAGCAGGATAAAAACGTTTACACGGACGGTAATATAATGATCTGATTAGAACCTCCGCACAAGTTAGTATGTACGTTTGGACAGTACAGTAGCGTAGCGTACCGTACCTCCCGTATCGTATCGTACGGTACCATACCGTTCCTTACCGTATCGTACCGTACCTAACCGTACCGTACCTAACCGTACAGTACCGTACCGCATCACACCGTACCGTACCGTACATTTCCACACCATAGCATTACATACCATACCGTACATGCCATGCCATGCCATGCCACGCCATACCATGCGATACCATACCAAGCCGTACCATACTTAACCGTCTCATACCATACCATGCAAACTGTACCGTACCGTAAATCGCCCCGTTTGTTTTTCGGGCACATACAGTGTGAAAAATAAGATTATGATTTTAAAAATTCACTTTTTTATTTGAACACTTTTCATGTGTGAAGAATATGATTTGAGTGCATATCAAAAACTGGATTCGATCACAAATTTCACAGAATATGTGAAGAATGTGATTGCGATGTGTGAAGAATGAGATCCTATTTTTCACACCTGTGAAAAATTATATCATATTTTTCACATGTGTGAAAAAAGTGAGTTGTGAAAAATATGGTCCTACACAGCATTTTTAGGATATTTCACCAGTAAATATAATACTATTTCGACGAGAAACACTGGAAAACAGTGGATATATCAAATCAAATGATTACCACCCAATCTCTGGCAGTTTCATTGGAACAAACCATTAATTTCTTCAACGATTTGAAACCAAGGCGGAAAACGACGGTAAAGCACTCAATGCGTCGAAAATCAAACGTAATCGGGCTATGTTTTGATTAATATTTCATCAGAAACTATTTATTAAAGGCAATAAATGACATGCGCGCAATTATGGAACTATTACTTTCGGTAATTCATTTGCGAGAGAAAAAAGATTGATTGCGATACTGCGCATGCGCCCGACTTCCGGAAGTCGCTAATGCTATCGGATATTTATGTTTGGCGCGTGCGGAAAGTTTCGAAAACAATTACTAGTTGTCATAATGACGGTGAAATAACAGACGATAATTTCTCATTAATACAAATAATTGGGCTTATTATTCTGAAGTGAGTTCATTTGTTTGCTTAATGTTGATTGTAATAGGAATAATTCGAAACTGTGGCTTTGTAGTGAATGTGAATCAATTCTGTCTAATGTATTGCGTCTTGTTAAGTTATTAGTTACGAAAAGAGCACTGTACAACCCTCAAACTGATTGCATCTCTAAATTAAACGGTAATTTTTTAGAAAATGATTAATGACTGTGAAAGGTCTGGGAATCATCTCTCGAGTTATCTCTCGAGTTTTTAGGCATGACGGTGTTCATTTTTAATTACCCCTTTAAAATAATTTAATCGATAGTTGTTAATATTTTCATTTAAACTAGTTTAACCCTATATTGGCCTAAGTAATTAATTAGTTATTCAGATTTTCGAATTTATTTTATATTAACTCTCAATTAATCTTCAATAATAGTCTGAATTCACTCAGGCAAGTTTAATGTGGGAAATTTCACTGCGGTATCTATTTAACAAGTCAACATAGTATTTTCTTAAATTTCACAAGAAATTAATTCACTACCTACTTAAATTTCACATGCCATTCATCATCCCTTTATCATACTGCGGTGATATTTACGTTAAAATTGGTTGCGGGACAATTAGTTTACCATCCAGTATTGAGTATAATCGTCATATAACGCCTTTATGCTAAGTTGATGGTCGGTTATTTAATAACCTTAAAATTTGAAACGGCGTTAAATAGCCTATTAGTTAATTATGAATATTTATAAATCCAATTAATTTGATGTTACTGTACCATTCATCATCATAATTACACACGACCCAAACATCTTGTATCTGTACATCAATCCATGTTTATATAATTTTGGACGTAAATTCATTTTGTTCTCTAAATAGCTTTTAGCGTTTTGACTCAATTAAAAAAGTTTAATGGAATTTTAAGTTATTCGTAGTTTAATGCAGTATATTTTTCTCCATGAGTGAAAAAAAATTCTTGGTCTCCTTTTTAAAAGAAATTTAAATACGTGTAATAAAAATGATGATGTGATTAATAATTTCATACATTAACATTATTTTTGTAAAACTTGAATTAATGCTGTACACTTATTGGCAGGAAGAATTAAGAAATGTTTTCATTTTAATTAGTTAATTAAAACTAAAATGTCGTATTTTTACCTTCCAAATAAATAATAATTTTATAATTGATGAATATTCGATGACTAAAGTGATGTTTTGAATGCAGATAATTGTCGATCTATTCTAAATATATATCGATGATCTTTTAGAAAAGAAAGACATGGTTTCTGTTTTGAGTCGTGTTGGGAAAATTTATAATGGATGAGAGTTATTTAATTGATTTCCCAAACTGGGTACCGCGGCGAAAATGAATATGTAAAAAATATTCAAAAATTGGATAACAATAATAAAGACAGGAACACTGACGCCCGTGATACTGACAATCAGTGTATGAACTTTTATGATGTTGATTCTGATGAAAATATTCTGGTGATAGTGATATTGATGTCATCATGAATATGCTGTATTTTTCTGTCGATGATGTTTTTGTTGTCATGACCAGTTGCTAGTGATGTCGATGGTGATGATGATGATGATGATTATGATAATGATGAAAATGATGACGATGCTGATGATTATGATGATGATGATGATGATGATGACTGATTGATTATTTTTTTATTTTTTTTATTTTTACTATTATTACTATAGTGATTATGACGACGACGATAATGACAGTGATGATGATGATGATGATGATGTGATGATGATAATCGTTGTGGTGGTGGTATTGGAAGTGGATATGTTTTTGTCGAAGACGAACTCTGTTTATGGTTATTTTCGCATAACGATATACTTCTTGGGCATGATTTTTTTCGACGTTGTTCAAATTGATTTGCTTTGAAATGCGAAGGTTACGAAATTATTATGTGCGAGATAGAAATTCGGTGTTCCCACGGGGTTCACTAAAAGTATATATATCAGAAAGATTCTTGTCGGGTGATGTGTTGAAAATGATCAATTCACATATTGAATAATATTTAGACAAAAATCATAACGTAAAACCAGTGTTTTTTTAGGGCCAATTTGGGGCCGAAATTCGGCCCAATTCCCCTGCTTAAAAGATATATATTTTTCCACTATATTTACCTTAGAATTCCCCTCAGAAATGTAAGCTTTATTTTGATAAAAAATTTGACCACAATCGGAAAAAAATTGACTAAGATAAAGGAATTTTTGTAAACAATCCCAGCAATTTTTTATCAAACCAAGTTTGTGCATAATGTTAGTTATCATTTGTAGCAAAACAATTCATTAATGTTTTATAACAAAGTAGAATATAAAAATGTAATAATGCTTTTCCAAAAAAATCAATTCCCCTTTTGCCATAAAATTCCCCATCTGAAGGGCCCCGCCACCTTTCCCCCAAAGGTGAAAAAAAACACTGGTAAAACCATCCTCGTATTCTTAGGAAGTAAGTATATTTTTTAATATACGTTGAGAACTTATCATGTTCAGAAATGCGTAATCAAAGAGAGAAATTTAACACTTTAAGTTTTACTGTGCAGCAAAATATTATAGCACGAGTATATACAGCGTCTCGACGAATCAGACCGATTGTTGGTTTTTTCGCAGTTCTTATTTTCTAATTCCAATCCGATTGTAGCCGGTGCTGTATTATAATAATATATAATATTGATGTTTCGACAGAAATAATTTATTTGTATTTTTCAATAAATAAAAACGTTTTTGACGATGTTGACGTTTTTTTAAAGTTATATAAAGCGGATTTTATTAGTGGGTAACGAAAGGGACCCGAAATATATCTTTAAAAATCAGACAGTCGCTCTTTAAAGGAATATTTAGCAAAAAATACACACACACACACACACACACAACTTAAAGTGACGGGCATTCGAACCATTAACTAGAATACTGGAAATTACGATAGCTAATATATTATATAATAACTATATAAATGTGATCTAAAATGCATTTTCTTATATATAATATACTATATAATAACTATATAAACAATAACCAAAAAGCATTTTCATTAGAATTTTGTCTTGTCATATTGTTTGCTTCTAGGATAAAGTCATTGATGATCAAGCTTACGCTAACTTTTAAAAATTCCAGCGATGAATAAATCGTTTTCAACTTCTGTATATTATTTGGTTTTGAATATAGCAGTTATAGAATAATCTTATTGCACTGTTCTTATATCATTTCTATGTTGATAATTATGACGCACAATTTTTAACAGTAGATCTATTTTAGGCATATACTAATAATAAATACTGGAATTGTGTGAGTGTAGTTATTGTTTTTTTTTTTCACTTAAGCCTTAAAAAAGTTGTTGGTTTCCACTTACCCAACCCCCTCTTCTTTTTTCGCCGACCCTAAAAGTTTTATTGCCTATCAATCATTAACTTTTTCTGACTTTCGGTAAAAAAAGCAGTTTTCGTTAAGTTTGTAAGTTTCCTGCCAGAAATGTCGTTTTCTATGACCTTATTTATAGTAAATGTTCACTTTCTTTGATGAGAGGAGTTTAAACAGTTTACATGCATTCCAAAAAACCTAAACTGTGTGGTGAATATGTTGCGAAGAAAAAAAGTTTAAAAAGTTAGAGAAAAAAGTAGTTATTTTTAGTTATTTTGTACCCCCCCCCCCCCCCCCCAATTTTTTGGGAGATGTAAGCGGAAATTAACAATTAATTTATTTGAGCCTTATATATAATGTGACTATTTTTCAGTGTTTTCATTGTTTTTATTTTCGTTTCATATATAGTAAACGCTAACAACAAAAATATAAGAAATAATACATCAATATCATAATACAAAACATGTAATTCAATAATAACATACAACTAACAATGACGTCATGGACTTAGTAGTTCATTGGTCAACGCTGTTTGCTGTTAACCAATCAGCTGCAAGAACGGGTATACCCTACTTGTAAAATTCATATACTTTCAGTTTTATTGGATGTCCACTTTTCGCATTTTCAGAATGTTTGTGGATCATTATTTCTCTGCAGCACATTGCATATTTTTACGTTCATGTTCTTGCACGTTCGTTTACGTGTTAACTGGCATGGTTTTTCACGACTGGACACGTGTTGCACACTTATTATTCTTCGAACAGGTCGTAATATGTTCAATGTATGAAGACTGCATAATCAAACATACTTGACTAATGGTACCTATTTCTTGCGTCCCTCAGTGGTGATATATTGAACTCGGCGGGTATCCCGAATATGAGAAGGGAGAACTAAATGGACTCGAAATAATGTGAGAGCGTCCGAATTGCGCCCCATACAAGGCGGCGGCGGCTGGAAACGTGATTCCAAGCGCTGGCGGCAGCATGGGCTTAGCCGCCATTTTCAGTTTTTCTATTTCCGCTTCGTGGAGCCGCTTCGCCTTGGCGCGGCGGTTCTGGAACCATATTTTTACCTGTGTCTCTGTCAGGTTCAAGGAGGCGCTGAACTCCGCGCGCTCCGCTATCGAGAGGTACTGTTTCTGGCGGAACTTTCGTTCTAGCGCCAGCAGCTGCGAGGTGGTAAAGGGCGTCCGCGGCTTCCGGTTGTTCTTGTGTTTCCGGAGCGTGCATTTCTGTGGGTTGATTCGATGGGGGCTGACCGGGCCTGGATAGAAAGAATAAGAAAACGTTTAGAATTTTTATGAAATTAAAAACTAATTAAACACTGAAGAAATGTTAAAGTTAATATATGAACGTTTGTAATTCGCTGAAAGTGCTAAATTTCGTGCAAACACATTCTGGCTTGCAGAATACAACAATACAAAACGTGTAGAAATAGATATGCAATATTTAAAATATGTTATTAATGTTTAATATCATACAATGCGAGTTTCTAATTTCAAAAACAACAACAAATCGATGTCTCATCGATTTGGTATACATATTTATAAGTTTATAAGAAAGCAAATTAAACTGCAATTATAACGCCTTTGGTCTATGTAATTCAATAAGATAACATAAACAAATCATTTTGTTGAATTATTATGCTTACAAAACGCGTAATTTAGATGGTTACCAACGCATCAGATGTATATTGGATAATACGTGTAGAATTAGTGAACATTAAGTGTCGATCTGCCATTAGCGTTTGGCTAATTAATGATGACGCTAGAGACCACAATTAACGCATGCGCTAATTAATTATCGTGCAGGCGGTGATTAACACGCCCGATTATCGGTTACTTATAACCTGTGAGAGTGTACTACCGCCGTGCCGATAACGATATCAATATTCGAACAAAATGCGACCGAATGATGTCGAATGAGATTGGGCCTCGTGTTATAATGTTCAACAAATTTATCAATTTATTATATGACGAAAAATGATGTTTAAATTTAAAAATTACTAAATTAAAATATTGGACCAAGTGGAACCTAAGCGATATATGCATCAAAAGCAATACAATTAAAGAAAGATTAAGACAACCCCAAGTAAATTCCGTTATTTTCGTTTTTTCGGATTGCTTCTGGCAAAAAGTGATTGAATTCAATTTAAAAAGGACCAAAAAACCTAAATTTGTTGGAATATTCTTTTGTGAACATCCTACCAGAATCTTTTGGAACCCAAGCGTTATAAGTTCGCATTCATAATATAGTTATTACTTTGGAGTCGTTTATTACAAACATTATCAATATATTTATCCACATATTTTCTCCCTTGCGTCTGCCATACTGATTTCGGAATGCAAACAGTTACTTCACCATCAAAGATAGCAGACACGGGCCACACGTGTAGCGGGGGTACATGTGTTTACTTATCTACCTATCCACCATTAAACAATTAAGTAATACTCACAAAATATCGGATTATTAATTGAACCTTGTTAGCCGTAATTTGGCCCCGAAAAGCAGTCAGCAGCACGCAGAGTTGGGGCCAACTAGCTAGCGATGTTTTTGATAATTATGATCATATACCGGGCCATGTGTTTTTGAGTATCATGTGGTCACCAGTCGTTAGCCGCTCGTGCTAATTTGTTTCGAAATCTTCAGCATAATTGAATTAAATGGAATTAGCCTAAAGTGCGCGATAGAGGCCGATAAGCCATGGCGGTTGGTCGATTGTGACACTGTGTCTAACTAGCCAAGCTGTTCTAGTCCATTGCTTAATTGGCAAGTCCATGATTCGGGGAATGGCGATAAAAGATTTGAGACCAGAAATTCACCGACGCGTTGACAGTTATCGGTAACGTTCCTGGACGGCCCCAGGAAAATTAACGGACGCCGTAAATAGACAAACTCGCATCGCCATGCGTTTCGGTGATTTCCAAGAAAATGGAGGCTAAATGAGCTCAGCGCGTCGGATTAGGGCGTAATTGCAATTAAATAAATCATCTTCAACTAGATTTATCAGTTTTATATCATGGTGTCGGTAAATGAGCGTCTAATGACGGTAGAAGGGAGATAGAAATGCAATAAACTGATTATTACCCCGAGTAAATATGACCCTTTCGCTGTTTGATGCTCTGACAGGCGATTGGGTTAACTGGCTTTAATTAAAGTGATAAAATATTCATAAAAATGCTTCATTTCATTTGTAAAATAATGCGAAATAGTTTTTACTCTCGGGACAAAATGATATTATTCTGTTTGTGTTTTCCGATATATATGTTTTTCCGGTATTGTCATTATTTGCCTGTACGACATCCACAAAATAAAAGTCATGTGTATATGTAATGTAACAATAACGATTGTTTTGGTACCCGTTATCTTACCTTTTTATTTTTTTTCTTCTTTAATTATTCTAAGGTTGTTCGAAAAGTGTGTTGAATTGTGCAATAAAACCATAACGTTTTAACGAAATTGTCATAGATTTGCTACGCATATGATGTCAAATATTGCGGATAAAATGTACATTTTATATTATAATAAAAATCCTCCTAATTTCTCGACACAAGTTTTAGAAAAAAAAATACTGAACACTAAATTTGACTAAAATACTGACGTTAAGGCACAAATGAAACATATTTAAAATTAAACCATTGATCATCGAGACTTAAAATGTTTGTTACTATATTTTAAAATATATATTATTAAGTTGTAATGTTCGGCGTTATAAACATAATTAAATATTAAAAGTCAATCTTTCTGTACATTAAATAGAAAAGAAACAATATAAATTATTTCAGAATGGTCATTATAAATCATTCGTAATTTATCATAGAAACAATGCACAAAACAATATTTTAATATATCGTAGTCTTGACGCTACTCAATACTAAGATTTTTTTTAAATGTATTAATACAGACTTTTAGTTATTTCTCTGTATTCCAGTGAAACAAAAATTAGTTTACACAACTTAAATCAATGTTGTATTTCATTGTTATTCAGTAAACATAATGTGGGTGGTATATACAAAAATATAATTTAAAATATATTTATATTGTTTTAAACGCATTAAATTAAAAGCTTAAAATTCTATTCTTACTGTTCAATTCGATACACTGTATTAAAACGTGTTATACTCTATATTGCTGATAACTCCTGTTTTTATTTATTTATTGCTACATAAAACAATTTATATTTCGGATTATATTTACTTCGTGATTTTTTACGACGTGTTTAATGAAATTGAAAATTATTTTCAACCTGAACGCATAAAACTGCTAGCATCGTGTTATGCTTCAGTGAATTTGTATTAAACTATGTCGCACGTTTCTAGAATGTAAGTCTTAAGCAGGTCGTTGCGCATATAAAGTACCCGTAAGAGCACAGACGGATATTATTATAGATAATAACGAGAGAACATTCTTTGTTCGTGGTGATATATTATATTTTTAGGTCCAGTAAAAGTGTAGTAAAAGTTCGCATTTCCTTATACTAATGTTTAGTGGTTTATAGTGATCATTACAAAATTAATAAAGTTAAAAGTGCGATATATGTGCGATAGCATCCCCATATCCGCATCATTCCCCATTCTACCACCCAAACATATAGTGTACTGTTTATTTTAGTCTCATCACATTGATATATCATGTACATTACAAGACATACAAATACAATAAGAGTATATAAAACCATGTACATAGACAAGCATATTATCATTTTGTTTGTAGAGATATATTGCATGTTTGGGATTCAATAAATCGTTAAAAAAGGCATCCTCATATATACTTACTTTTATTTTTTGGTACATAGTAGAAGAAAAAACAGAGAGTTAAATGCATGCTAGTATGGACCATACACCTATTATAATTTTGTTTTGTGGAGATATTTATATGATTATAGATTCTGTAAATATCTAGTAAAATGTAAACATCTCATTTTCTTAACTGTAATATTAAATTTTAATGTTTAGTATACAAAACACAGAGAGCTAAACGTATGTCAAAATATGTTGTAACAGCCGTATGTACTCCTCAATTCATTCTCTAGAACCCACAACTATTATCATATTGTTTGTGGAGATTTATAATATTCATATAGGCCCTGTAACTGTGTTGCAAAAGTTAACACTTCCTTCACTTATATTACATTTTTAGTAAAGTACTATACAGTATTACAGAGAGTTTAAAAGTATGCCAAATTTTGAGATAACGCCCCGACCCCATTCTATCGCATCGACCCCCCAAATTTCCCCTCCATAGGAGATGTTGTGGCAGACATTGTTGATCCCGCAATTACGAAACAATTTATTAAGTAGCTCGTTAAAGGATTCGTAATGGCTGCTGAAGTATATAAGTCCAAAATAAAAATGTAAAACGACCTCCATCTAAGTCCCCCCACTCACGAACACGTGTGCTTTCATGACGATTTTCGGGTTTATTTTGCAATGATATCTTTTCCGCCTGTATTCTTCGCGTTATTTTCAATAAAATAGCATATGATACTACTTTGCGCTTAACCAAAACGAGGGTCGTAATTTTTACGTCACGTTTTACGGTTATGTTACTCCGCCGCTTACGTATTACGGCAGTCGTAATGTTTCGATTATTCCAAGGATAATTTCTGTGAAATTATGTTTTCCCTTATAGTATATTCTGGAAAAGATCTATGTTCTTAATTAAAACTGTATTACTCTGGACGAAATAAGTAATAAAGTAAATACCGCTACATAGTAATTTATAGTTATTTATGTTGTGGTTACTTCACATAGCAATAATCTCAGCAAAGTTATATAATTGTTAGCCAATAAATAGATGGAAATTAGCATAGTAAGCAACACGGATCTATTATCAAGTCTTAATTGAAACGAAGGAAAAAAACAACAAAGAAGTTAAGATGATCTACTAAATATTAGACGTAAATGCAATTAAGATTGTAAAACAAATTATCAATAAATCTGAATTTAATCAACATCAGATAATTTATCAAATTATCGTTTATCTTTTTTTTTTCCCATTAATACAAAATGCTTTATATAATTAAGTTTAAGTGTTCTTAAATAGACACCACAGTAAATTCGCTTATTATTATTTATTATTATTATTATTATTATTATTATTATTATGACAAGTTCTTGTAAGAAATTGTGTTTTAATATATAACACTATTTTGTCAGCCATTTCTTTGAAACCAATAAAACAAATGTTCAATAAAAATATATTAAATATAACGCGTTTATCTTATTTCTTTTAAATAATCATTAAAAATAAATGTATAAATGTGTAAGTGAGCCTTTAAACTTACACACGTGGATAGACAGAGATGCAATATTATGTAAACAGGTATATATTTTAAACAGTTTCTAATAGATCTATTATTGTTTTGTGGCGGGTTTTATGATTTTTATTGACATTTTTTTTTTTTCTGCCTTAGTTTATACAATTTTATACAAGTTTATACAATTATTATGATTCATATCAAGTTTTGAACGTTGTCAATTGAATGGATATACTGTACATACAATGAAGCGTCGAACTATTTAAAAATATTGTACCCAAATATCTCAAATGTGCCGTAAAAAGTATTTATAGAGTTTTAAGACCTTTTAAAACATTTTACAATAACCCCACTTTTAATTGTTTTTCTATAACTTAAACCGGACCCTCATGAATGCAGTTCATACTTACGAGGAGGCGGCGATATGCCGGAAGCTGGCAACCAGGGGAAGCCGGCGCCGACGCCGAGGCTACTGGGCCACCGGGTCTCGTGCGCCGGACTGGGTACATACGCCGGGCTGGAGGCGTCGGGCTGTCGGGCCGACGACGTCGGACTTTTGCCCAGAATCTCGTCCATACTGAACGAGAAACTGTGAGACTTGTGGTGTGCCGGCGGCGGTGAGGGTGGCGACGACGACAGCGGACTAGAGGTATCCGATCGGGGTGAATGCTGGTCACTTCCGTCCGAGTCCCGGTCTCGTGTTGAATAATGGTTTGGCGAATGTTTGGAAGACGGAAACGTAATGCTTAAATTTTCACAATGATTATTCGATCGCGCACTGTCTTTTGTTTTTGAACTGTCTAAATGAGGATTGTGAGATATTAATGAGTCCACACCGAACCGCAAGGGCGTTTTAAAAGTTGTGTTCGATTTGTAATTTTCACACGCGCGTCCATTGTAAACTTCGGCGACCGATGGGTCCACTTCCGGCGACAGGCGGTCACTAGAGCACGGCGACGGCGGCGGGGACATCTCGCCCCGCTTTGCCGACAGGTCCTCGGCGGTGTTCTCAACGTCGATTGGCGAACTGGACCGCGGCCGACTGAATGCCGACGACCGACCAACCGGCAGAGGCATTTGCTGCAACACGTTCATGATACTCACTTGCTACAACTTTTCACTTTGACTCTCACACTTTTATAACTTAATCACGTAAAAGATACTGTAAAAGTACATGTACATGTAACAATGTCTTTCACTGAACTAATTGTTTACACAGCCAAAATATATCCATTAACATTGTTTATTTTCAAGAGCATTTGATATTTTCATGCTTTAAACATCTTCAGAAGCGATTTGTAGGCTTCATCTTAAGGCATTCTATTTAAAGCGACCACAGCTCCGCCCACTTTCAGCTCCGATTGGCGGGTAGGGATATTAGTCGATAGCGAGTCCACCCGAATTCGCATCTGATTGGCCGCTGCTAATATATGTTTAATTTATCGCTTTCGCTGACACGTTGAACGAGGTTTGTAAACAAATCAGGGAATTAAGCCCGATATTGACTCCTTCTATCAAGCCAGGCGTACAATTTGTGTTTAATGATCTCCCGATATTCTAGTTTTTGCGATAGTGTGTTTTTTGGGACCCCGTATTCGCCTCAATCCATACTTAAACAGCATCCATTTTCGCGAGGCATTGTGTCTTGACTAAACGTCCCGGGTACGGCGTATATCATATTTCACGTTAATAATAGTGTTTAGCTCAATTTAAGGGGACTGAATGGGTTTATAAATTGAATTTGTCTGAACAATCAGAAAATGTTACCCATTACTCGCTCCCATACCCCGAATCACTGGCATCAGGGTTCAGCCCTAACCCCCACCCCTCGATCGCGACGTTTCAAACTTTCAGTGAGTTTGAGCTTTGTTGTGTGTAGTGTGCGGGTCAGAGGAATATTCGGGTAACGGGGCCGCTTTGTCGGTACCCGCAGATTCAAGCCGGGTATCGTACTTTACCGGCGAACTTTAAAGTAATATTAACAAGAAACCCGTTTTATATCTTTGTGTAGTATACTCTGATTTATATATGTCAATTTAATATGTACCGAATTATATATGTCTATAACTAAATAAATTTTAGTAAAATCGATTAATGAAAGATTATAATTTTATACATGTATTTTCTTCAATGTTACAATCGTATATTGTGGTGTTTACTTATATCGAACTGTTAGTTGGTGTTTTTTGTTGTTATGAACACCGAACAATATATTTTCATATAGCATATACTTGTTTTACGGGTAAGATATTATTTTCGCAGTACCTGATCTTAAGGTATAGATTTTATTGTAATATATACGATAAATTAATCAACCGGAAAAAGCTGCACAAAATAACTATTGGAATAAATATGTTATTACACGAAATTGAAAATAAATAAAGAAACGACAAGTGGAGATGGATGACATTTATATTACATCATTAAAATAGTTACAACTACAACAATCTTTGTGACGGAATAAGTTGGCATGATTACGTCTATTGGAAGTAATTATTGGAGATTAGGGAGTAGACAGTAGACATTTGTAAAAGAAATACATAATCAATATGTCTGTGTATTGAAACGAACACAAAAAGTGTTGGCATGTTAAAGAAAACTAAAACACTTTTCTCCTCATCGAATAGGTGTCTAACTTATTATAAGAAAGAATTCAAATTTCAACACTTCAGTGTTTTAAATTACCCGTTAATAACTGTTTATTTGTAATGATTTTCAAAAGAAATTGGGTTCAATAAATTCATTAATCACTTCGTTTTATTACTTTAATTAAGATCAATAATTTGACATGTTAATTATTCTACCCTACGCGATAGGCTTTCTTAAACAGTTCTTTAAGAAACATCGTAAAACGTAAACTTTCCATTGTCGTTAAAATTGCCGTAAGGTATAATTTTGCGTCATCACGCGCTAAAAGATAAAATCACCGCAAAGTTATATCGATATAGAATCATTAGGGCCCGATTTTCGGATTTTGATGACAGTTACTTTAAATATTATGGCTAAAAGATGTTTATCTTTTCAAATTTGGTCCGATTACACGAGAATGACTAATGGAAATTAGATAGTGTAAACACATGTATTGAAATGATCTTTATCTCTGCAGTGAATAATTACTTACTGACCCTTATCAGGGGCCTACCTGGCCATATTGTCGAGACCCGACCCCCTTAATGACGGACCTGGTAGATGAAAAGAAAAATATTGACAAACCTTCTGAGTATCGGTCTTTACTAATTTGTTAGACTCCTTATCTTTTTTTTTAATTCTTTTTTTTTTCTTGGAAATTTTGGGACAGGTTTAGCATGCCTGTATATCGTTTCAACGTTTCAACAAGTTTCGCCATTACAAAAAATATCAGTTTCACAATTATATAAAATGCTTAACGGATTTACGTAGAACTTGAATATAAATATATAAATAATAGTAATGTTTTAGCATAATAATAATAATATTAATAATAATAATAATAAGAAGAAGAAGAAGAATAGTAATTATTATTATTATTATTATTATTATTATTGTTATTGTGCTAAACTTTACTATAATAATAATAATAATAATTACTATTATTATTATTTATTTATTTTTTATCAATAATACTAATAATTAGATAATATAGATAATACTTGATGTGTTAAGTACACATAATACTCTATTTACTAATTTTATAGAACCATCGTTTTAATACATACATTTCAAAAAATACTTTAATAATTAATTCACTTGTCTACATTTACAAGCAAAAAGAACAATAACACAGAGCACGTGCTGTTTCTTTCACGGGAGCTCGGTTCCATCACGGTCTGAAGTTATTTTGGAGAACAATTGTTAAAAAGCACAAAGCAAATGAAATCCGCAAGAAAAACTTTGAAGTAACGTTCATTTTCATTAGGCTTATCTTAGTGACGACGTATCTACCCGCAATCCGACGTAATTTCTCAGCGATAAACGGGGAATGTAAATTGAGGCTAAAAAGCAATTTTGACAAATTAATAACGATATAACAATGCGAGTGTAGATTTGTAAAGCAATTATGTGGCCCATCTCGCAGCCATGCTTATTTCTTCTGGCATTAACTAGCTCCTGTCGACATGAGAAAACAAATTGGCGTTTCCTGTAGATGCTGCTGTTTTTTTTCTCTCTCTCCCCTCTTTATAGGCCAGAGTTTGTTGATTTTAGTTCCTTGGATCCGCCGACCCGATTGTTTTTAAAATACAAAACAACAACAACAACAACAAAACAACATATTGGAACAAAACCAATCTTGTAAAATTAATAAATATAAACAAAGCGAAACTCCAGTTGCGACAGCAGGAGAGAACTCTTATTAGCAGCTTTATTATCAAACTTTATTAACAAATTATAATTCCTTTCCACTGCATATTCCTTACGGTTATTAAAAGTCGCAGTTATAAAGTCAAAAAAACTATATATATACAATTAAAACGTAAATCATCTTGAATTTAATATGCATAATACTATAGCAAACGTTGAATGAATTATTATGTTGATTTGTAATAATTTGTATGCCCCCGGCAACTTGGTGCGGGAGGCATATAGTGATCGTCCTGTCCGTCCTTCCGTCCGTCCCTCCGTCCTTCCGTCCGTGACAAGGTTAAGTAGATTTTACCGTTTCGTCTAGCGCCAACACCGCTTACTACAACACTTGGATACTTACATAGTTGTTGCTTATGACCATTCTCTATCCACCCATATCACCCAACCTTACGTTGACCTTGACTAATTTGCACTTAGAATAATTCAAATGGGCTGTTGCGTGGTTAACTAGATTTTACCGTTTCGTCTAACACCAACACCGTTTAGTACAACACTTGGATACTTACACAGTTGTTGCTTATGACTATCCCCAATCCACCCATATCACCCAACCTCACTTTGACCTTGACCTTGACCTAATTTGGACAAAGAAATGGGCTATCCAGCATCAACCGGGGACATGTGTGTTTATCAAACACAGAATCTTGTTTAATTTTATTTCTGCCGTCCGACTGGACAGTTGTCTAAAAATGTCAGAGAAACTGAACACAAAAAAATCTCAGCCTTATCTGTTTGCCTCGTAGCACGGCAATTGTGTCTGTACCGAGTAGTTAACCGAATGTGAATGAATGGTGCAAATTCAAAACGCATTAAAAAGCGATTTCAATATTGATTTCAAGTGTTTTCATATGTTTCATGGAATAGTACAAATCAGCTATAATGATGGTATTTCAACTCAAAGTGTTGTGAATATTGAAACAACAACAACATAAATCTTAAAATAAAATAATGTTAATGCTAATGCTTAGTTTCTTATTCCTTAGCAAAATTATACTTTATAGTAAAAATGTATGTATTTAGACGATGTACATAAGTTTGTAAAAGTCTAAAGAAACTATCCATTTTTTCTATTTTATAAAGCTCTTTCTTATAGTTACATTGTTCTTAAAAATTTGATTGTATTAACAACTCACGTATATATACATTTTATATTAAATTGAATAGAAACATAAAAAGACCCCCCCCCCCAACCAAAAAAAAAAGAAATAAAAAAAAATTCCAAAAAATCGATGCACGCGCACACTGCGAAGTACACAAAGCTATGTAATAATTTTATATAGCTGAGTACGAAAATATCTTCACTCAATTTTATAATCCTTGCAACAGCTGCAATGTAACCGCTGTTTGTTTGGAAAACGCGACAAATTGACCTTAAGTTGCCATACTGCGAGATGTCAAGCGAAAACAACGGCAATATTGCCGTTTTTACAGTGACCATTACATATAGGGGAAATACCTTCGTATTTAGCACTATTAAACTATGACATGCCCGTCCTCTTAGTTCCAGTTAATCCACGAAAATAATTATTCGACGTATGTTTAACATTTCGCAGTATGTCAACATTAAAATGAGCGAACAGCAAATACCAGCATTGTTGAAGAATCAACGTTACACTATTAGCATATATTTCTGTGTCTTATTAGACTGTTTGCGGAGAGGGTAATTTGCCTAAACAGGCATCGCGGAAAACTACTTATTTTCTTTGCAGGCTATGAGTCAGTAAATCGAAACCTGAAAGGGTCCTTTTTCAAAACAGCAAAATTTCAAGAATGTTTTCTTACCCTTTAATTATTTAAGATAATGCATGTCATTTGTATTATAATGTGTAAATCATGTGATTTATTACAATTGAATTTTCTTAAAAAGTTAATTTATTACAGATGTTACGTCAAATTAATGAAACTCCTATTTTCGCTATTTACTTGGATGTAACCGAAATATTCACTTGGGTGTCCTGGAATAAGACCACTAAATTAATGCGATACATCGATTATTTTTTACTCGCCGTGAAAGTGTTATTTCTTGTTGCCGATTCTTATTCTGAATATTTTGACAACAAATTACTGCAATGTATTAATGTTAAACTGTATAATGGAAAATCGAGAGCACGCATCGTATCACCTACTTTTGACTCAGTAGGCTACAAATTACTAACAATCAATGCTCCTATCATTTATTCTGCATGGCTCGTTGCAGATTGACTTGTTAACTGGTATGTATATAATTCCGTTTGCATTAGATAATTAGCTTGAAAAATATGTGTTCGTTACTAACAAATACATTTTATATATGATGTCGTATATTATAGAATAAGAAGCCATATTATCAAGTTTAAAGGTGGGAAATTTAACTTCTTTCCAACAAATGTTTCATGTTTAGCAAACATGCACTCAGAGTTCACATGCTTATAGTTTCTTTTGTCGCCAACAGTCTTTCTTCGCTGTCAGCGTTTTGATTCTAGCTACGTCTTTTATTTGACCTGCTCAGATCAAACATGAAATGCTAAAACGCATAGGTAAAAATCCGAGTTAGGATATTTACCACTGCCAAGAACTATTGTATTTCGTATGTAAGTAAATTCATTTGATTTCACGCAGGCCTCCCGTTTTACCCCACGTATCAGTTTTTACAAATGTCCGCAACAAATGGTATTTTGGCATTGGCTCCACACGCAAATCTAAAACCCATCAAACATTATTAGCAAATTGCAGGATAATCTCAACTTTATCATTTCTTATGGTCCAAAAGGTCATCGAGAGGTTTTCCTATTTGTCTGCATTAGCGCAGGACAGTTTCACAGTGGGCAGTAATCAAATATAGCACCATCCCTCGCTTCTTAGGCAGCCATCAACGAATGAAATTGACGCTATCGAACAATTCATTGATTTTAATTACAGATTAGTGAATTTCAGATACGACTCCCCCAATTCCTACCTTGATCAACCGCGCAGGAGCCAGATGAATCCTGACGTTTCTCAGGTTCCGGGTATGTTTGGCAAAGAGCGCACTTGCAGGAAGCAGAGATCTGGAGGGGGTTTATTTCTTGCACAGAGCGGCCGATAATTGGTGGAGTTTTTACATCAAGCGATACGGCGAACGCTTTACGACCTGTGCACAGTTTACGACACTGGTTCAAAGGAACCCGTGCACGTTGGTCGGACCCTATCATGTCGGGGCGGGATACCACGGTGATGGGAACATCAAACGCCCGTGTGCATATGAGTGCTTTGATGACTTGTATGATTAAATACTGATTACTCAGCGATTTTGAGAAAAGTAAATCGCTTTCTGGCCATTTTTATAGATATCCTGTGTATCTGTCAAGACCTTCAGTTCCAATTCCTTAGGCGGATTCTTGACCCCGTGCCTGATTGTGGCATCATAAGCAGGCTGATCGTGCATTCTTATTTGGGCTGTCCGGCTAATGCAGTGGTTTATACACTCACTTATAACTGAGGTGATCAGAAATAAAGTTCATGTACCGCATGTCAGTTGCGGAAACTTCAGTAGATGAGAAAAATAAGAACTGTCTCCGAGGCTTAGTGGTTAGGGCGTTCGTCTACGGGGTAGTACGGTCGATGGTTCGAGTATCGCACAGGCAGGGCTTGTTCTGATATGGCCGGTTGCCTACCCAGCAGCTAGTTAAATCGAAGGGTACCGATTGCCTTCCTGCAAAGCACCCGGCATCTAGTATAGGAATCAGGAGTAAAGATGTTCATCAGTAAAAGGTGTCTCATAAGTCAAAACTGACTGGCCCTTAATCGCGAGGGGTGACACTATAATAAACAAACACTACATGTATAAGAATAAATAGCGGATATTTTCCGTCATTATACACCTTTCACTCCTGGTGGGATCCTTCATATTTGACTGGTCGGCCTGCGCAGTAATGCGCACACCCATTTCTAACAGAAGCGATCTGGGTGCGATTCCTTGTCCCAGTCGCTTGTGAGTTTGTGCCCCCAGCACAAGTCTATATTTAAATCAAAAAATCATTTAGTGGGAATAAAAAGCTGATATTTAGAGGTATAATTCAAATTTCTACCCACGGTTCGGTGCATATGACAAGCTAGTTATTTACGTAGGAGTTAGGAAATACCCCGAGTCTACTTGATCGGATTGGGAGAATCTCACACAACTACAAAACTAACTGACTGGATGCTTCACAATATACCTCCTTATGGCATCATACAACTAATGTTTAACCAAAGGTCGAAATACTGCAAAACAACACAGTTTCTTCGTATACCAAAGGCTCCTAAATATTGGAAATATAAAATACATAAAAAATCATGTACGCGTATCAGCTTGATAAGTTTTATTAGTATTAAACGTACACAAAGTCTTTATACGCCTTTATTAGTATTAAACGTACAAAAAGTCCATTTATTAGTATTAAACGTACAAAAGGTCTTTATACGCCTTTGCCGTTTTTACAAAACGTCTTTGAAAGCATAAACGATTCCTGATTTAGTGTTGCATTAAAAAAAAACACTCTAGGTCATCCTGCAATTCCGTCTAGGAGTTTAAGATGATAACTGCGGGAAAAATATTCAATGTACTAGTAAGTACATTTATCGAAGGAGAAGGACATAGGTTTGGATCAATTAATAAAAATCAGTCAGATCACATGTCAATATAGTAGTATTCTTAGGAAATATTTATAAATACTAGTATACAAATAAGAAAGGCTCCAAACTGCAAATTAATCTCGGGCATAAAGTACGTTCACATAAGTATGAGCATAAATCAGTTACAATCCATTCTAAAACAATTATTGTATGGCGCATAAAACGTACAATATCATAATTATGGCTGTTATCGTTTATTCAAGGTAAATAGTTGCTTCTTTTTGTCAGAAACGAGGCTGATTTTCATCCTCATACGATTTTACGAGGCAATCATTCCTGCCGTGGAAACGTGTGATAATAAACCAAGCTCTTTTTGTAGTAAAATTTCACTAATTGCACAATTGATATGTTTTATCAACGTCGTAAAGTCTTATGCCTGCCACAATATGAAAGAATACTAGAAATTGGAAATGAGAAAATTCCGCGGTTAATAACACGAGGTGGGAATGTTTCCCGTATATCAGAAATGTCGGCACATTTTATTGGCCGTCTAGGCAGTTTGAGGAAACATGTATGCTGTTATATCAAACCAGGCTGTTATATAATACGAATGAGTTAAAATTTGTATTCTGAAAAGTTTTGATAACTTGATAATTTAATAAAAAAAATACATAGAAACGTCCACCTTTATATATTATGAATGATCAATTATTTTAGGTATATACATGTATTACAAGTTATAAAATAGCATAAATACCTAAAAAAAAAAAAACTATTTTATATACTTCCAATGAAAGATTATTTGAGATCTAAACTATATAATTTATTATTAAATAAATTATTGTCTAAATACACATACGATGACATATTACTTATTACGAAAGATAATACAAATCATTTGTGGTACAAAACATTAAACAAATGGGTAAAAAACAAACGAAGCGTATTTCATAGGAAAAATTCATGCATGATAATATCACTCCGAATTATTCAATTTACGTTTGCTATACGCCTTGGTCTTAAGTTTAGGAACATGGTTTTAACAACGGCGCCATTGTTCGTTTAAGTTCAGCATCTCCTTCCCCCAAGAGGCGGATGCGATGCTCACTTCTTCCACCGATTTGTTGAAACATATGTATCATGTAGCCTGCGAAGGGCCATTTAAAGGCGAAACTCGACACTTTGTAACAGCTAGTTTCATTTTGAAATCGGTTTATTAGCTTCAATTTTACGGCCGCCACCGCTGGGAATCTAGCCGATCATTCGACAATGCAGAAGTCATTATGTGTTTAACAACACGTCCACGAGGGGGCTGGGTCTTCTAACTGAAATGAGCGAAGGAATACGCCAGGGCGGCCCTGTATTGCCAATAGCTATTTGTTTTGTAATACATGTAGCGTCTTCAAAATAATTATTGAAGGTATACTATATTGATATCTCCAAAACTCTACTTAGTGATGGAATAGTTGAGACTTGATAATCCTAATTGGTAATTATCTCGTTACGTAATTACTTAATGTAACTGAAATGAGAGAAGGAATACGCTAGGGCAGCCCTGTATTTCCAATAGCTATTTGTTTTGTAATGACGTCTTCACACACCATTGCTGGTACACCAAAACGCGACTAAGGCAAACAGTAGACATTTACAGTTGTCGTATGCATGGTCATAACTAAATTGTAGATAACTATGTATCTATAAAACCATAATTATAAGGTTAAACTTACTCATTTAAGAACGCAAAAACGCTGCTATATGTATTATGTTGTGTACCCTTAAATCAAATTTCAACTTTTAATTTTAAACTCCAAAACAAATATTAAATAATGCTTATTGCATCTTTTACAGGTTTAAACAAATAAATCGCTTTGATATGAAAAAAATCAGTTTGTCTTTCTTTCCTGTAAAAACACACACAACTACAACAACAACAACAACTTCACGGAGGCCTCACAGCGTCCTTTTTGAGACATCATATGGACCAATATTAAACCAACGATCAAATGATAGCACAACTATCACCACACGTTATCGTGCTTTCACTGTTGTCCATCTAAGGACACGTCCAGGGACTTTTCCCATACATAACAGCGAGATAGGCGCATTCACAAGGAAGGCTGAATCGGACAATTAGACATCACTGTCCAAAACAGCAATGTCCACTTGGACAGAAACGCTAAAATCGCAATTACCTAATTACTAATAATGACGGGTACGCGTTGGAAACGCTGGCAGCTTAAATTGCCATTTGCCATCTATCATTGTATTGCGTCGCGATTGTGTTACATGACCGAACTGTCCATCGCCGTCGCGGGCTTGCCCGTCTTGACCCGGGGCTAATGGAGGTCATTAGTCAAGCCTTATGGTCGGGTATCAGTAGAATAGGGGGGTCTGGGGTTTCACATTGACATATGTCAAGCCGAACCAAAGATACGGAAATTCGCAATTATTAATTAAACCCAGATGACGTTACTCCTAGAGTATCTGCTATCCGGGCGGAATTAATTGTTGTTTAATTCCCAGGAACTTATGCTGTTAATTTAACAAAATATATTATTATACATAATGATGATTTTATACCGTTTTAAGATATGTTTTAAGATATAAGAGACCATAACATTACGCAAACGATATCTATATAGCCACGCAATCATGTTCAGGCAATAACGCGTTTACTGCTTCAATGAAACCCGGTATATATTCCTCGAAGCCACAGTGTGCATAAAAAAAACATTAAAAGGGTTGAAACCATATTGTTTACGAGTATGCGATTTAGCAGATAGCTATTAAAATAGGCATCCAGCAAAGTTGTAAATCAGAAAGACTGCTCATAAATAGACCCGGCCCGAGCGTGGCACAGCGTGGCGCACGAGGAAATGGCGTTTTCTTGTTTGGTAGTTAACATTCAATTAGTAGTTAAATTGGCGAGAGGCGAAGCGGTCTAGAAACTGTCGGCAGGTGAGGCCCGTATGGCGTTTCGAATGAGCTTCTGTCATTTAAGCTTTTCTCATTGAGAAGTTGGTTCTCAAAGGTATGTGTTTGTTGTTGATATTCTGAGCTCATTTCAACACCATAGTGTATAGGTATGACTTTCAGCTTCCTCCCTAAAATATCTTGGCTGTTTATCTCTTTGCAAACAATAAGTGAAATTGTATGGTTTCACTCCTCGTCGAATATTGTAGGTAGCCGTTTATAATTGGCAATCTGTGCTAATAGTGAGTATAATATGTAGATTGTCGGTAATTGGCGTCCATTTCACCATCTTGTTGTCCGAAATATGGTCTGGTCCATTGAGGAATTTGTGTGCATTTTTTTGTCCAGAGAGTTTATTTGCATATTCGTGTAGTAGAGCGCCGAGAGTTCAATTTTAGCGCGGGTGGACATTTGGCATGCTGCGGTCTACCATGGAAACCAAGAGGGCGTCCAAAAAATAGTGCTAATTTTTGAAGTCACATCTTGTCTTAATTCTTACTGTTAAAGTAATTAATGCCAATAGTTTGTTCCTTGAATGTTCATCAGGATAAATGTACACATAGAGGGCTTTCGAACAAGGTTATGATAAAGGTCACCAAAGATCAATGTGAAGGACAATTTGAGGTCAAATTCAGAATAAACGAATGAGCAAAGTCTGAACAAATCGCGTGGAAATTTGTATTGCAATCAAATGCAATCAATTGTTTATAGACTGTACGTATGTGTATTATGTATTATATATTGTATAAAGTTTAAATAAAATTGTGTATATACTTAAATATATTCTAGTAAAGTTTTCCTGTTTACCAAGAACAGTTTCACCTCTCTGGTGCCCCAGCCACTCATGTCAGTGTAGCGCCCCCTGTCGGGCACTGATCTATCATTCAAGAAACCGACATGGTTTTATTACTGTTTTTCGTCAGTACTTCATAAAGCATAAATCATTTAGAATTTTCTCGAGGTAATTTCTGTAATTTCTACCGGATGATGGCAATAAACCGCCTTACATTTTATGCGCTATTTTCTTTTCGTAGCGTACTAAAGACCGACTTTATAGCACTTTAATCGGCAGATTTTGTAAGGTGCGAGGAAATCGTGTACTCGTTAATGTTCTACGAGAAATAAATATAGACCATATTAATTGCCGGTAGATTTGTTTTTCAACCAATGTAGAGGCTTTAATTATTATCGGATTTTTTTGTCGTTATTATCTCGGTAATAAAACCGTGTGAGTCCCTAGCTAAGAAATAGCAGTTAATATAGACTCGCAATTTCAATTACCGAAACAACATTGAAGCTGAAATAGTTTGCCTTAACGAATCGTTAGGTATTTGTTATTCTAACATGATACTTGGTAATTTTTCTATAGACAAAGAAGACAATTTTCGTTGTTAAACTACCCAATAAACAACGCAAAAAGTAGTCCCGATTATGAGCGGAGCAAAGTAACACGTAGTTCTCATATCAATTGCAAAACTATTTGTCAGATCATGTTAAAATCGAAATAATTTTCGCATTATCGTTGTTTATCGGCCAATAAACAACTCTTTGTCGTTTTGATGCGTGGCTATTAAACCACTTGGGCTAACAAAATTCCTACGCATCAGAACTTCAAATCGTTTTGTATTGGCGGACAATCAACGATACATCGAACATTATTTCTTACATTATCCTAGAAAATGGATGACAAGATGGTGTGCGTACTTCGGGGTTTTATCACCTGACCTGTCTGGGATGTTAAAGTGACCTATTCAGTAACAGTAATTCCAAGAAAAGTATCTTTTTCCAAAATTACAAACTTTTTGTCAGTCAATTTCTTAAACATCAATCACTAGAAACGTCTATAGCTCCACGTACACCACAACTATTTTGCCTGGCAAGAGTGCATACGTGGATATATTATTTTGTACGTGTTTCTGTACTTTTTAGAACATTTAAACACAAGTACGCGAATTCTGAAGACGGGTGGTCGTTCATATAGTCGATTTTTGAAATAGTTTTTGTATGAGCTCATTAACTATAAAAACCACAGAAAACACATTATTGGTGGTTGTAGGGGGTAGATGTGTATGCGGTGGGCAAATGACTTTTTCAAAAATATAATGATATGGAACATTAATAGTCATGTTGTCGTTGATATTAGCGGCGACGTCCTAGTTTTGTGGTCCTTCATATTATACCATATATTAGAGAGTCGTTTTTGTTTTTCGCTATTAAATAACTGTGATATCAGAAGGTTAACTGGTGGGTGGAGCCTGATATGCAAGCACACATGCAATAAGTAGCGTGCAGTATATTGAAAGTTAGTTGTAATTTATAGGCAGGCTACTTATTGCACGGAACGATTGCACATTGCGACAGGAGAGGGAGAGGGAGAGGGAGAGAGAGAGGGAGAGAGGGAGAGGACAAATAAATATTTTTTTTTCAAAAGCTTAAAGCTTGGTTATTGCACCAAAAGCTACGTCTCTATGTATAATTTCTTGTTAACACGTAAGCTATGTAGCTTTACTTGTCATTCTTTATGCATTACTTAGACAGTTCACTTCTCATTCAGCATTTTTTTTCTGTTGATGGAGAAATTGCTAAATCATTCTTCACACATTCATGCGAGTGGAATTCGATAATGCATATATATCAAACTAATGCCCTCTTCCAATATGTTCAAAATATTAGTTACAATTACCCACTCACAAAACATGTCAAGTTTAACCATAACAATAATTTATCACCAGCAAACACATGGGGGACGTGCAGCCATGCGACACCCGCTCTATACTTACCATAAAAGAAAACGAGAAAACGCACCATTTGCAAAACGAGAAAATCGTTTTCATTATCTAGATAATGCTAATATGCCTAACTATCGGCGTATACCAGGTGGCTTATAAGCTTGTTAATTGTCAGTGTTATCTGACGAAAAACATTGACTTCAAAAGCAAAGCGATCACAAGTGTAATATATTTCATATGAAATAAAACAAATACCATTTCATTACATTTTATAAAAAAATGTACAATTATTAACAAGGCTTACCACAACTGACAAAGTTATCCTTAACGTTATTTGGAAAGATCCAGAGTAAAATAGCAGAGTAATGCATCCTGCACCTTTTTGGTTTCCCCTGCTACCAATTTGGTCTGTTTAACAGAGAATGTTCAATATTTTGATACATATAATATAGTTGTGCATGTTTTCATAAAAAAATTGGCCAGAAAATGTAAGTAAACTTTGATAAGAAGCTTGATAGTGAACAAAGAAAACCAAGTTACCATTTTGTGGAAAATATGAAGAAATTGATCCGTCTTTCTTCTCTGTCTCTTTTGAGGAGCAACATGTACTTGGTACCTTTCTTGATCCAAGTGAATCATAAAATACGCTTTCAAGTGTACTGTTACTATTTAACTTACCTTTATACATATTACGTGCAAATAACACTAACACTTGGCACAAATGTACCCTTCCTGTATTACGTAAAACCGTGCTCTTACCAATGAAAATAACACTACACATTTAACTTAAACTGTATTCTTATAATTACTTACCAATGTGCTAATTAATGCACGTTGACTCTTACTATTTCAAGAAAATATAACACATTTACCCTTCCTATACCTACGAATTTGCTCTTACCATTGTCAATTAAAATGGACTTGCAACTTAAACTGTATTCTTACTATTTCTTACCAATGTACTAACAAATGCACTTTGACTCTTACTCTGTAAAGAAATTATCATTATTTTGAACATTATACTTTTACAGCAACATAAAAGAGGAATCTTTCGGCAAAACCATCAGCCGTTTGATGTGTAACTGTAACCTTGTTTAGAAAGATGTCAATTTAATATAATTGTGTATAAAACTACTGATGTATGTAGTTATATTGACAAGTTAAAAGGGTTGGTTATTTCACCCATAAAATTGCTTGGTTTGATATGAATAATAAAACTCGAGATTTCATTACATTTTACAAGCGATGATTTATTTACAAGCAAGACGAATATGAAAAACAGGTGTGTATTCTAGAACGTACATTTAGCACGAAAACAACCATTTGTCATTGCATTTGTCAGGGATTGTGACGTAGGTTATCGTAGAAAATGTGGTCTATACTATAGATCAACTTTAATCACGTGACATGACTTGCTAGTATTGTGTATGTGCACAGGGTGATTTAGTACATAAGTACTAGGCTACTTTATTCACCAGCCGTGATTTAGTACAGAACGACTAGGCTGCTTTATTCACCCGCCGTGATTTAATACAGAACTACTAGGCTACTTTATTCACCCGCCGTGATTTAGTACAGAACGACTAGGCTACTTTATTCACCCGCCGTGATTTAGTACAGAACTACTAGGCTACTTTATTCGCCCGCCGTGATTTAGTACAGCACTACTACGCTACTTTATTCACCCGCCGTGATTTAGTACAGAACTACTAGGCTACTTTATTCACCCGCCGTGATTTAGTACATAACTACTAGGCTACTTTATTCACCCGCCGTGATTTAGTACATAACTACTAGGCTACTTTATTCACCCACTGTGATTTAGTACAGAACTACTAGGCTACTTTATTCACCCGCCGTGATTTAGTACAGAACTACTAGGCTACTTTATTCACCCGCCGTGATTTAGTACATAACTACTAGGCTACTTTATTCACCCACCGTGATTTAGTACAGAACTACTAGGCTACTTTATTCACCCGCCGCCGTATACGTGGTTGTGTACTTATTATAGTTATTGTATATGGCGATGGCAGTGCATCTCCGACGAATGTAAATAACAAAAGTGGTCATCACGTCCAAAGGAATGGTGACCACTCTTGTTCTTTCCATGCGTTTTCCTATGTATGAAAAGGAGCTTTGAATATGTAATGCGTTAGAAGTTTTGATTAGTATAATTATAGATCAAATATCATTAAGTTTGACCTCGTTCGGAATAATTCTTTCTATTTTCCTTGGTAGGGTTTTCCATAAGTTCCACGTTTTTTTGGTAACTATTGGACATATCGCATTCAGACTTAGGATGCCTATATTCAGTATGATAAGATGAATGTGTAGGACAAGAATCATACAGATTTGCCCTGGTCCGTCCATCGGATTTTTGTGTCGCGCATAACTCAAAAAGTATAACTACTAGAGTGATGACACTTTGTAAGAATAAGTAAAGTAAAGTAAAGTGTTTGTTTATTATAGTGTAACGCCTCGCGATTAAGGGCCAGTCAGTGTTGACTTATGAGACACCTTTACTGATAAACACCTTTACTCCCGATTCCTATCCTATATGCCGGGCGCTTGGGAGGAAGGCAATCGGTACCCCTTGATTTAACTAGCTGCTGGGTAGGCAACCGGCCATATCAGAACTCGCCCTGTGTAAGACTCGAACCTTCGACCTCCCGCTCCGTAGACGAACGCCCTAACCAATAGGCCACGGAGACGGTTCGTCGGCATTGGGGCTTGTGCATCTGGGTATTTTGGTACAGTTATGGCCCCTTTTTAGCAAAAAATGTCATTTTTGGACTTTTGTCGCGCGTAACTCAAAAAGTATTGCTGCTAGAATGATAAAACTTTACAAACATATTAATCAGCATGTGAACTTGTGCACCTGGGTATTTTTGTGCATTTTTTTCCGACATCAGCGGAGTTATGGCCCTTTTTTATCAAAAAAATGCCATTTTTGGACTTGTGTTGCGTTTTACTCAAAAAGTATTATTGCTAGAGTGATGAAACTTTATATACGTATTAATCGACATCTGAACTTTTGCACCTGGGTATTTTGGTGCATTTTTTTTCGCCATCGGTGGAGTTATGGCCCTTTTTTAGGAAAAAAATGACATTTTTGGATTTGTGTCGCGTGTAACTAAAAAGTATAACAAATGAAACTTTCTAAACATATTAATCGGCATGTGAACTTGTGCACCTGGGTAGTTTGGTGCATTTTTTCCGACATCAGCAGAGTTGATGTAACAACCAGCGGAATGTGGGGGCATGTCTAGTTAAACTGAGTTTTTCATTTAAGTGCACGTTTCCTACCATGCATTGGAACAGCAACCTTCAGGCTTAGTATACTTATTACTGTTGTTTTTTAATTTCTAGCTAGTGGCGTCACTTGATCTTAGAACGTTAATCAGACGAGCGATAGCATCCGTATGCAATGCTATTGTCTTCTTCTCCTTCTTCTTCTTCGTCTCCTTCTTCGTCTTCTTCTACACCACTGTTTTTTTTCCTCTTTCTTTTTTAAATTTTGTTGCATGTTTTTTCTTATTCTACTAGTATCTAAGAGAACAAGTCACTTTAAAAGTATATGTATGACCCTATGAATTCGTAAGCGTTTTCAGACCCTAAAGAAAAAGTATCAAACATCAATACAATATAAGTGTCTTATTTCAAACAACTAAAATGTGTTATTTCGAATTAACGTCTTCAGATAATGTCAATTTCATCTTCAAATAAAGCGTCATATGTTTTGGTTCGATCAAACGGTCGAGAGCAGAGCAGAAACGAATTACCTTTGACCATTGATGCGTGTAATCATATGCGTAAAATACTGTAGGTTTCAGGCAAAACTTTCATTTTCAATTATGATGTTAATCTGGTGTTTTAAATGTTGATATCTGTTTTGTTCTTTTTTAATGGTTTGGTGCGCCTTATTTGGATGAATGTTTAATCATACTTGTTTATTTCGTGTTATTCATATTGTGCAGTGCTCGTTGTTTGGGCAATGGGTCACTTGACTGAAATAAAGGCCGTAGGATTTTAATAAGAGTTTCTCTCCTGCTTGAGTTTTATGTATTTTATTTATGTTTGCGGGACATTATGTCCTAACAGCTTTTCTATACTTAAAAGTATAGCCAAACCAGAGAGTCTTCTTATCGTTTGATCCATTTATAGAACGCAACTAACTGACAATAACAGAACATGTAAATTTATTTCTATGTGGGCATGCACTTTGCGGTATTTTTAAGGTTTGAAATCGATGATGTTGAGGCACGTGAAGTAGTTTTCTGTTAGTATATATGGCTCTATGGAAGTTTGCAATGTTTTGAGGTAAAGTTTGTGGTTCTTTGCTGGCTATAACATGTACATATACTACTTTTAATTAGCAGTTCATCGTTAAGTCATTGGCTGTTTTGTTTATAAATCCAAATATAAGTTCGACTACGACAAAGACTGCCACTGATTTAGTCTCTATGCATTGTCCGTTTTCTGGGTAGAACCAATACCCGATGTCGTTCAGACAGATCACTTGAATCCTCCATGTGGAGAGATCGAACTTACGACCCACCGATCGCATGGTGGATACAATAGCATGTGCATGACACCGCTGTCACATGTCACCTTTAATTCTTGAAAAACGGTGAATACATACATGTATTTGTATTGCAATACCACTTTTCAGCTCGACTAATCAAATAAATAGGTGAGCTTTTCTACTCGGTCCGGTGTCTGCGTCTGCGTCCGCGTCTGAACTTGGCTAAAGTTTATATTCTAAAGTCTTGTAACTTCAAAATTACATAAGTTATTCACTTTAAACTTATAATATACATTTATCATCAGCTCCGGCACAAGGTGCAACATTCCCCATAACTCAGTATGATATTTTGACAGAGTCATGCCCTTTTTCACATAGATTTTCAGTGTTTTATTCAAAAGTCTTATAATTTTTAACTACAAAAGGTATTCACTTGAAACTTGGAATACATTGATGAAATATTGCCATAACTCAGCTTTGTATTTCAATAAATCTATGCCCCTTCCACTTTCCAAAATATGTACCAACTAAAATACTTCGAATAGTCGAGCACGCTGTCCTCTGACAGCTCTCGTTATACATGGGTTGTTTAGATGTTCTCATATGAACATTTGTAAATCCTGAAGCATTATAACCTGATATAAAAGAAATAGGCAGGAACCCTTTAGTATTTTTGAAAACTATTTGACAGCAAATATGAGCGTGATGAGAAAGCATCTGATTAGCACAAGTTTATTACTCAAATGATAGTTATAATGTCAACGCAACACTTATTTGAAGTTAAACATTTTACCACGACCTCGCTAAAAATATATAATTATCTTGAAGCTCGTCTTGTTTAAATGAAATCAACGTACGGTAACTAATCATGACAGTTATCAAAGTTTCAAACACAACTGGTGAAACATGACAGATTGACTTGTAATTTTCTGACATCCAAATTGCTAAAATGGCTAAAAGTAAGCTAAAATGCTCCTCGGAGGTTGATACGTGTTTCTAATGGCGTCTGATTGAAAAGTAGCGATAAATTGAGTGATTGAGAATCGAAATCTTTCCTCCGCATCAGCCCTTATGTTCAGAAATGCGAGAAATTAAACACATAAATGTAATCGCCAGTTATTGGGAGAACGTCCTTAGGCCATGATGCGCATAAAGATGATCTCCAAATCTTAATTTATACCGCATTTCTATTAATTTTATTTTATCCTATCCCGTCATTATTTTAATGGATTTTGCGTTCTGTTTGCGAGCGGGTAGGCAAATGATGTAAGATCATATTAATCAAATATTCAACATATATTGATGACCCGATGTCATCTTTTAAGAGCAATCATGAACACCAAAGGAGTAGTTGGTTTTTCAATTTTTAGCGAATTAAAAACAACAACATACTGATTCTTTTCATGCGTCATTGCTTAATTTGTTGTAACATACGCCACTATCCTTGAACTTGTTTGTGTTTTAATGTGAACAAAATCCTATCATGATTTACAAGACAGACAAAATCCACCATGTTTTACAAGACATACAAAAAATCCACCCATGTTTCACAAGGCAGACAAAATCTTATGATGTTTTACAAGGCAGACAAAATCACCAATGTTTTACAAGATGGACAAAATCCATCCATGTTTTACAAGATGGACAAAATCCTATCATGCTATACAAGGCAGACAAAATTCATCCATGTTTTACAAGATGGACAAAATCCATCCATGTTTTACAAGATGGACAAAATCCATCCATATTTTACAAGATGGACAAAATACATCCATGTTTTACGAGGCAGACAAAATCCATCCATGTTTTGCAAGGCAGACAAAATCCATCCATGTTTTACAAGATGGACAAAATCCATCCATGTTTTACAAGATGGACAAAATCCTATCATGCTATACAAGGCAGACAAAATCCATCCATGTTTTACAAGATGGACAAAATCCACCCATGTTTTACAAGATGGACAAAATCCACCCATGTTTTACAAGATGGACAAAATCCATCCATGTTTTACAAGATGGACAAAATCCATCCATGTTTTACAAGATGGACAAAATCCACCCATGTTTTACAAGATGGACAAAATCCATCCATGTTTTACAAGATGGACTACCCTTTTCCTATACACCGGGTGAACGCAGCACTCTTCTTGTTTTAAAAGCTAAAACAGCTCCACTCTAACTGTTTACTAGGTGGACAATCTTCCATCTTGCTGTTAGGTTAGATGGACAAACTGCCCTCTACCAGTTTAAAATGTGGACAAACTCAACGTGCTTTTTAACCTCGGTCAATTTTTTTTCTTATACGGTTTATATAATCACAACTAGTTTGTTTTCTAAGATTAACGTAATGTCCATTCGTTTTAAGCTCGACTATTCACCGAATAGTTCGAGCTATACTACTCACCCGTTTGTCGGCTTCGGCGTCGGCGTAATGCTGTGGTTAAGGTTTGCGTGCAACAAGGACATATCTCTTTAACTACTACAGATATTCAATTGAAACATCACACATGTCTTCGGGGTCATTATGTGAGATCACTGACCAAGGCCCATTACTCTGACCTGCAATGTAGCAAGATTATGTCCTTCAGTGCTTTGTACAAGGTAACAACAACTTACTAACTAATTTCCCGAGTATGAAGAAAGTATGCACACGGGGGCAGGACATTTATTACCAAAAAGAAGTATACGAGATACAAGAAAAATATCAAACACATACTTTGGATGTGCATTTAGTGCAATTTCAGGTCAGGTTTTGTTTATTAAGGGAAGAAAACAGAGTGGACGTGCCGTGGTGGAGTCTCATAGAGTTCATGGAATACAATGGCCTTGAACGATTATTTCTGTAATAGATATGTACTTTTGAATAACATACGTAAAACGTTTGGTACCCGTATTCACCAACATATTCTTAGACTTAAGACTAAGAATAAAGAATATTCTTCAAAACTGTATTGTTCTCAGAGCGCTGTAACTTTGAATCTAACTTGGTATGCACATACTCTTATTAAAGGATTCCTTATTCAGAATGATTTGTTAATGACATATGCAAAATGGGTACCCATAATTTTGCAAACGCACATGTATATTTTTTTAAGTCTAAGTGTGTTCTTTATTCTAAAGTCTAAAAATGGATTGGCGAATACGGGCGTGGATATTGACATGATTTGACCAGTGACGTTTGTAGTTCGTATGCATTGACCCATCTATCTAGCACCATGTCTTGACTAAGTATTGTACCATATTTCAAAGAGTTTCAGTGTTTTGCGGTATACAGTAACTGTGATATCAGGTCGGTGAATGATCGGCGGAGCCTAATATGAAAGCTAACCGTGCAATAAGTCGCGTGAAGTATATTAAATTTAGTTGTAATTTATATGCACGCTGCTTATTGCACTAAACGCTTGCACTGAGTGGACACATTGCGACAGAGCTAAATTTGGAAATGACACGTATGCTAAGCATGTCAGACATCACGTGACGTCTAGGAATTGCCCATTGGGATCGACATCGTAGAAAATTGCGAGGTGATTGGTGAATATGGTATAAAACCCTTTGACCTCAATATGTCAATTATTTAATCTTGCCCCGCGGGCTCGTTAAATAACTAACAAATTCGGTCAAAGTGTGCTACAACTACATGTATTAGATAATATATACCTGCGCATTCGTGTGCAATGTGTGCATTTTTGAGAGACTGTTATCAGTATTTCTAGTCTAAATCAAAATTGCTTATAATAAGGCAAAACAAGAAAAACATCTGTTGCATAACACCCCTCTTTCGCAATAAACTTTCGTATTCACTCACTCTATTAATCCTTGTTTAAACGACCTGTCAGCGCAAGTCATCACGCGTGCAAAGTGCAAACCGGTGAACACCTTTGAAAACGATGCTTATTAGTCCATTTTGACGCGTTCAAAACACTTTGGCATGACCAATATTTATGCATTTCCTGAAAATTATGTCGAACGCTTCATTAGAATTATTGAGAAATTATGCCAGATTTCGCACGGTCTATTTGAACCAGGTCCTCTTAACTATGCGCTCTATAATTTTCATTATTCCTCCGCGTCTGCGTGCATTCACCAGCCTTTTGTTTCCCGCAATTTGATAAAACCAGTACCAACTCAATTTGGGGGAAATTAACACAAACTGTATGGTTGTTTTAACGCTTCATTTCCTTCTAATATTCGCCGCGTGCCAGAAGTTCGAACTTCCGGTCTCGGGGTGTGCCAACACTTGGAGTCTGGCGGTCTTGCTGGTGCAGAGATCCGGTGTATAAGATAAAAACAGGGGCGATATTCTTGATCATCTTACGTTGCATTTGATCAAAATCCTTAAATCTGCAAATTTCCTAAACTGTATCATTCCCTATATAAAAAAAAAACAGTGCCGCACTGTAAGTATAACAGTGGCATCAGTTCTAAAATGTATATTGAAGAATTGTCAAAAATATTCAAACGTATTTATTTAGTCAACAGTAATAATATATTAAACACTTAAACATTTGAGAATTACTTAAGATGCTTTAAGAGTACTGTCCCTGGCCTGGTATGCACAGTGCCCATAAGTGAAAACTTAAGTGTAATATACCTACGTGAGAATTTCAGATCAACTTATTTTATATGGCGATTCCAATGATGTATGTTAACAAAAGGGTAAACCAGATTCTTCTAAACAGCTAAGCAATCTTTTCTAGTTCAAAATATTTAAATGTCTGGGGCCGTATTCCAGAAACATCTTAAGTACTATCTTATTCTTAACATTAAAATCAACATTTTTTTAAACTCTTATTTCTTATGTACAGTGCATTATGCTTACTGTTTATTCATTATCACCTATAGTATTTATGTTTGTTCAAATAAACATAATAACAATCACAAAATGATACACTGTTTTTAAAACATAACAGTTTGAAATTTTCAACTTAAGTGAAAATATTTTAGCTGCACTTAAGATGTTTCTGGAATACGAGCCTAGGTGAGCTATACATGAAACCGCCACAGACTTCAGGAATTGTATGGAATTATTAAATATAGCTAAGGTGCTTTGTGAATATTGGACCAGATTCACAAAGCTCTGTGGGATCATTTTAAATCATATTTTTTCACACACCTGTGATGAATAGGATCTCATTTGTCACATTGTTTAAGTGTAAAGAATGTGATTGGCCAAAAAACGGGGTATAAGTGAGGATCATAGAAGAATATGATTGTATTGCATATCAACAACTGGATTCGATCACAAACTTCACAGAAAATATGAATGTTCACACCTGTGAAGAATGGGATCTTATTTTTCACAGATATGAAAAACATGATTTGTAAAAAATATGGTCCTACAAAGCGCCTATGTAAAAACTTAAGTTTATTTCTTGAAACCATAATATTCCTTAAGCTTCAATCTAGTAAATATTGAACATATATATATTTTTTTTGACTTTACCCTTTCGTGAATGAAATCATTGTAATTCACATTGGAATTTTCATTTAAAGTTTTCATTTAAATACAACTTAAAGTTACATTTTGTGAATACCGGTCAATGTCCTAGTATGCATTTTTGTTTTCAGAAAAAACTTCCACACTTATTTCCATTGTCATCTTTCTGCAAGTTATATGCTCGTTGTGTTGTTTCTATCAGTACAAGCAATAATTTAGTTGTTTATTTGTTATTTACCAATGTTCGTCTATACGATGATTATTTTGTTTGTTTATTTGTTATTTACCGTTTATCTCTTATTTTGGTAAGTGAGACCAAAGAAAACACGTGTGCGGTTCGTGTATCACCGCAGAAAAAATGGTCAACATTGTTATTTTATTTTTTTATTTTATTCTTATCATCAACTTTTAAAACTTGTTTTCATAACACCGTTAAAAGTGAGGCGAAGAGTAAGGTTGGTAGATCTTGTTTCTTTAGCCTTCTGGGTTTCCCAATTAATTACATACATGCTTCATATAATACACGTTGAAATAAATATCGGTTATTGTCAATTAAGCAAAAATACCATTCTACAAAATTAAACTCACTGTTTGTGGTAAGAAAAACAAGCTTTTGATGTCATTTAATCATCACCTTTTTGAAAGAAGTAATATTAATCCATCCTCGGTATTTAAGCCAAAAGTATGTGTAAATACGTAATTTAGATTTAAATATATAAAAAAAAGTTGACATATGGCAATTTATTAGACTAGAAATATGGGAATGAGGTTTTGTTTGTTAAATAATTGACTTAAATTGTAAACATTTGCAGAATTTCATCTTGAACAATCCATTCCACTTTTGATAACTGTGTTCTTATGTGTTAAACATGTTTTTGTACCGAACATATTGCATCAACGTTTGTAATAGACACTAAATGAAATGTTCAACGTCATATATTAAACGTTTAGTGATAGTTGTATCATACTGTGACCGACATATGTTAGTTATTTAACGAGCCCGCATGGCGAGGTTTTATAATTAACATATTGAGGTCAAAGGGTGCTACAAGTGTTTTATACCATATTCACCAATCACATCGCAACTTTCTATACGATGCCGATTCCATGGGCAGTTCCTAGACGTCACGTGATGTCTGACATGCTTGACAGCTGTGTCGTATCTAAATTAAGCGCCGTCGCAAGTGTACGTGATGCGATGTTAATGTGCAAGCTTACAGCGCAATAACTACTTACCGGTATTGCACAAAAAAGCTTTCATATTAGGCTCCGACCGTCATTAACCGTTCTGATATCACAGATATTGAATACCGTAAAACAAAGAAAAGTCTCGGAAATATGGTATAATTTCTGTTAAGCCAAATTTACATTCATCTCAGATGAAGCGCACATGCGCATATGCGTATTATCCGCGGCCATATTTGAGGGAACTTTGTTGTTATTCAACCGCGCGTACATTTTACTTCCGGGCATGCGAGAAGCGGACGGTGTCGTCTTCTTGATGTTGGTTATTCTGTCTTAAGAACACCAGAATGCGTTGTTTTTGTTGATCCCCGAATGACTGCGTTTGTTTATATCGCCTTGCGTGTGGTGATTTTTTTTACCGAGTGCACCGGGATTCTCTCCCACATGGCCATCGCCCCCCAGAAGAAATGTTAGTTAGGTTACGTGGAATAGCCCCATTGCAGAGGCGATCCTGGGTCTTTCAGATTAAAGTCTCATGCGAAAGACGAGTTTGTAGGTTAGAGTGTAGCGGGGACTCATCTAAACGCAACGTCAGTGATTTTAAAAGCTGCAAAGACGTTTGCGCATTGAATGCGCCGGCTATTCTTATGCATGACAATGTTCGTCAGAATACTGCGAGAATATCTCCCCCATGACAATGCTCGTCTGCATACTGCGAGAATATCTCGCCAATTCTTGCAATAGCCTGACATGAATCTAATAGAACATCTATGGGATGAACTTGCGGGACGTGTAATAGCACGCTGTGTAATGCACAGCTTTCAGCAAATTTCTGCCGAATCGGTTGAAGAATGGCGCCGCCATCCCGATGCCGTTTGTTTTGAAGTACGTCCGTTCAATGAGCAAACGGGTGGCCAATCCAAGATGTCAATGAGGTGGTCACACACGTTACTAGGCAACGAGTAGAATTGTAAGGCAATTCTGGTTTGTGGTGTTTAATCTTTGAAAACATCAAACTCATGTATCGTGTTCGTCTTTGCAACTTTTAAAATCACTAATATTGCGTTTGGATGACGTTAACGTTTTACTGATTGATACATTTTGGGGGCATTAAAATTATTGATTTGTTCAATTTATAAATTTTGATATCAAATTCATCCATATTTTAATCTAACAACATATTAAAATACGAAATGAAAACAGTCCAGATTCATTTGTTTTGTTAGTATATATAAATGTATATATATAATGTAACGATTGCAGTGCATACATCCATATTAAGCATTTTGTGATTTTATCATTTAATCCGAAATTACAATTTATGCCATGTTTTACTGTCATTCACCTTCTGTTACTTAGATTTTAATTATCGGTATATACCTGTCGGGTCTTTCACTTCGGCGCTCCATTATTCAAAATGACTTGTCGGCACCTTTGATCTTCCAAAACGCACGTGCCTGTACCCGGCAGAAATATTGTTTTGAATATCTTTGTTATACTCCCGGACGATAATAATTTGACCTACGGGCCACCTGTACCGGACACAGTCCAAAACGCTGGGCCGCGAAATAAACCAACCATGCATGTTCAATTTGCGGAGCAATTTTTCTGCGTATTTGACATCGAGAAATTATTAATGTTGCATATAATGAACCCGAGTACTAAATTCGGGATTTAACCTGGAATGCCTTAGATTTTTCAGTCCCATTTCGTCGAGTTGTTTCTTACAATTGAGGGTAGACGACAAGGCCAATAACTGACAATCAAAGTAGAACAACAGCAAGTAGATCCAAATCGAGCCAAATAACTTTAAATCAGAGAATAATTATGATGAAGTAGTTATTTCTTCAACTACGATAAAGAGAGATTTGGGAAGGAATAACTTTTACACCCTTTGAAATACGTTTCACATCAAAATGCTTCAAACTTCGAAACCTCTCTCATTTACGTAAGATATATGTATCCGCAAGTTGCACAACCCCGTAACGCCCGACGTAGTGATAATACAGACACGGATGCTGAACGTGAAAAGAGACGTATCGCAGCGTTATCGAATCTTCCAAGAGTCTACATATCTACGAATTTAACGGGCAATTTGAACGTAACCAGTTGTTAATAGATAGACCAGCACCAAAGAATTTTTGTCAGGAAAACGGTACGTTTATCAGACAAGAATTAAAAGGATTGTGACTGCCAATGTAGCTTATCAATCAACCACTATTTACCATCAGTTTCCCATGGAAACTATTTCGTTCAATGTGCACGTTTTCGTACTTACGTCATGTATTTTCTACATACAGAACGGTTGTATGGCAATGTCTTGGTTGGGTCCTCATACGTACACTGCATGCAGTAAACGGCGATACGGATTTCAAAGAAAATGTACACAGATGCTATAAACGCATTATTTACTTTAGCTTAAATGTGTTTATATTACTTCTAGTTAGTCTACAGCTCGAGGTTTATTGCGACACTTTCGAGTCCATTTCTTGGGAAGAACCAGTACTCTTTGAGAGAGATCACTGAGACTCTGTCTGCCTAGGGATCGAACTCAAGATTTCCCGATCCCAAGGCGGAATCTACAACCATTACTTCATTGCGAATGTACGCAACGTGATGTATTTATAGTTTCCCATTTCGTTACTTATTATTCGAGTAGCCTCAATAAGTTTTTGGCAATGTGGGAACAGTTATGTCGGTGCACGGAACCAGTGCGACTGCCATGAAACTTACGCGATCAACAAGTTTATTATTCGAGTAGCCTCGATAAGTTTTTGGCAATGTGGGAACAGTTATGTCGGTGCACGGAACCAGTGCGACTGCTATGAAACTTACGCCATCAACAAGTCGTATTTCTTAAAACATGACATCATGAAATTGCCCACGTGCGTTGTCCTGCTGTCGAAATACGTATTTAATAGTTTATTTTAATATTTGTTGTAAGAGACGTAAAAGAGAAAATCTGTAAAAAAAAAGCCGTGAAAAAAACGCACTAAAAACAACAACAGCTAAAACATCCTTAACGTGTTGTAACGCCTGCTCGTCAGTACAAATGGTCGTATTTGACGGTATTTTATCGTACTAACGTTTGTATTACGTTTAGATCGTTTGAAAACAGGCACATGTAAATTAAGAAATAATTTTCGTTTTATCGTTGTTTATCGGCCAATAAACAACGATTTGAAGTTCTGATGCGTAGGAATTAAACTACGAGGGCGTTAGCCCGAGTTGTTTAATAACCACGCATCATAACAACAAAGAATTGTTTATTGGCCGATAAACAACGGTAAATCAAAAATTATTTCAATTCTAACATGATTTCACATACAATTTTGCAATTGTAATTGGAATTCTTTTTACTATGCCTCCGCTCAGAATCGGAACTTAATTTTGCGTTGTTTATTGGGTAATTTAACAACGATAATTTTGTTCTTTGTCTATAGAAAATTTAGCGAGTATCATGTTATAATTTTGTATTTACAATTTCTCTGAGGCGTGTCGTGGGAAAACCGGGCTTAATGCATGCGCGTAAAGTGTCGTCTCGGATTAGCCTGTACAGGTTGTGGCGGATCCATGGTCTAGTGGTAACGCACTGGCTTCACAGCCCAAGGGTCGCAGGTTCGAGCCCCCGATACACCATAACCTATTAACTCGTCTTTCGCATGAGACGTTAAACCGAGGTGCAGTGTACTAGGTACTACGGGGCGTCTCCTGTATCTTGCACTATCCCCCGTAACCCAACTAACAAGTCTTCTGGGGGCGATGGCCATATGGGAGAGAATCCCGGTGCACTCGATAAAAATTTACTACATACACGTCTGTGCAGCCCGCACATGCTAATCCAGGACGGCACTTTCCGCCTAAAGCGGATTTATGTGTAGAAGAGACTTCATTGAAACAGAAAATACCATAAAAGTGCGAACTGCACAGGCTAATCCGTGACAACACTACGCACATGCATTAAGCCCGGTATTTCCACGAAACGTCTCATTTGTCGATAGTTGTTATGCGCACCGGTCTATATCAGCATGTCTCGAAATCGTCCCAACTGGCCAAAAGCGCAAAATTTGCATTCGTATTCTCAGAATGCTTCCTCGCCTGGCAAGGCCAAAATAAAAAGGTGTTTCGGGCTACGGTCTCAAAAAGTTAGGTAGGGTCGGGATTGAAAAAAAAATTATAACTTTTTTTAAAGACACATTTCGGTAAAAAAAAAACTGAAAATTATCTGAAATCTGACGAATACGGATTTCACGGAAAACAATCGTCGCTAAAAACTTTAGGGTCGGGTGGTGGGGTGGGAGGTTCGCGAGGTAGGGTCGGGTTGCCCGAAACACAGATTTTTTGTTTGGCCCAAACACGCGGAGATAACAGTTTAGGACGGCAGAAATTCATTCCTAGCCTGATAAGCATCGGATTGAAAATGGAGCTGAAAATTGGTGGTCACGCTGAATTTGAGAAACAAGATGGCGGCGATCATTTACAGTTAATTAAACGTAGTTTCCGTACCTCGGAATTTATGTAATCAAGATGTAGCTAGAATTTGTTGATCATGTCGCTAACTTGGTTTATTCCACTTTGTTCTAGTTTGTTTTGGTTGGTTTAATGCTTGTTTGGTTGGTTAATTGGTTGGTATTAATCGTTTATTTGGTTGTTATAGTTGAGCACTTGGTATATAGCTTGGTTGATTTATAGTTGATTTGTTTTTTGTTTGTTTGGTTGGTTCGCTTTGTACCGGTAGCTGTTGTTTTTTTTGGTACATTGCTTGGTTTGTTGATCGAGTGACGATTGGTTGCTTGATAGTATGGTTAATTGTGGTTGATTTCTTGTTTGGTTGGTTTGTCATTTTAGATGGTTGCTTGTCTGATTGGTTGTTTAGGTGGCTGGTTGAATACATGAATGTTACGCATCTGTGCGCATGCGTGGTCTGTTACGACTAGAAGTACACGGACGACCTCTTTGAAATATTGTCGAGTAGTCCATTCAATTCCCCAAAATAATACCATTGATACTGCATACTGTTGGTAACCATAGCAAATGAGTTGTAAAAAATAAATACGAATTAAACGAACTTACCAAGAGACCTCGTACGGAACATTAATAATCTGACCACACTTTTGTACGCGCAGTCCCCATCCCCGGGCGGCCACTGACGACGAAGGCCCCGGGGGTGAGGCACGCGACACGCGCTACACGCAGATCAAAGGATCACTCAGATACAAAAAACAAAAGCTTAGATCCGTATTTCGACTATATAAAAGATTTATTGGTATAGATTTTGTGCAGATTTGGCCCGATAATAATCAACGCATCAGGTCAGTCGATTTATTAGCGTCTTTCATTTCGCCGGTCAGTGAATAATAATATATAAAACGTAGTATGTAACGTAGTATGTAAATTGTTTTCGGTTTAATCATAAGAATAAGTCTATACCAAAGTATATAATAATTGACAGGTGAATACGCATTCCCAATTATACACTTAATATGTTTGTTTTACTGGACTATATATACGGCTTTGTATGAAATATTGACCATTGAAAGTATCCGAAAAAAGTTGAACAATATATAGCTTACAATGTTAATTGTATCAGCAAACCTAAAAGAGAGAAAAAAACTTGATATTTATAAAACAATATTTTTGTTTCATATACTTCCGTCATTTTGTAATTATAAGGGTTCCGGAGAAACAACTTGAAAAGTTGACGATGATACTTTTTTTCAAATACATGTATAATATACATGGTGTTCATGACCATATTAATAGATATAATATGGAAATCATTAAAATAGATAAGGAGTATAACAAATTAGACTAATAATCAGAAGATTTGTCAATATTTTTCTTTTCATCTCCCATCCCCGCCATAAAGGAGGTCGGGTCTATACAATATGGCCAAGTAGGCCCCTGATAGGGGTCAGTAAGTAATTATTCACTGCACAGATACAGATCATTTCAATACATTTGTTAACACTATATAGAATCCATTAGTCATCCCCGTGTAATCGGACCAAATTTGAAAAGATAAAAACCGACAGACATCTTCTTGTCATAAGAATTTCAGTTGCTCGCCTCTGAAACCGTGGACCAGGTTTCAAAGGGCCATAAATGGCGGAGATTTTTATCTGAAAGAAGGTGATGATATTGCTATTGTTAGGATGGACTTTTGATGTTCTCTTTCTGTGTCTTGTATAAGTTCGCATTAATTTTGAAAAGACTTGATATTCGTATCCCTTAAATGTCAATAATAGACTAGCAACTATGGTTAGTTTGAAGACTTTGACTAAAACAAAATTGTAGTGTCAGTTGTTTGTTCTTAAATCATTTCTTCAACAGTCATTTATAAATTGTGCTTCACTTACAAAACAGTTTGAGGAATAAGGATTACACTAAAGCTAAAATCGCATCTGCATGTGCAACTTATATCGCTGCATGATAGCTCACGCAGAATGTAATGTTCAGGACATGTTATATAAGTGGGACATGTATTTGTGAAACCATGAAAAATATGCACATATTGTGTAAATTATTCATGCACATCCTAGCTTTAGAAATATTTCACGACATAGGGACAAGGACAATAGCAATCACGAGTTGTCGATCCTTAAGGCGTCGTTCGAGGTATGAACGACAACTCTGGGTACAAAATGGGGTCAATGGTGGAACATTATACAAGGGCGGTCACTCTGCCGTGTTTCACTTGTCAATCTCTTAAATCGTCAAACTTGTAGGTGATGTATACCTACCGACGGAGGCAATATTATGGAACGCCAATGCTGCCTTCTGAAGGCATTGGTCTGTGTGTTCTGTGCATTGACCAGATTTTTCTGTGTTAACTACATTTTGTTCTGTAAACATTATTGTGTTGTGTACATTTTTCATTATGTTATGTGCGCTCGCCCAATCGTTCTGTACTAACGAAATCTTGTTTTGTGCATACATCATTTCGTTTTGTGCATTTATAATTTCGTTCTGTGCACTTGTCATTATGGTATGTGCATTTACTAACTCGTTATGTACTAACGCCATTTTCTGTTGTGCATACATCATTTCCATCTGTGCATTTGTCATTATGTTATGTGCATTTATTAACTCGTTCTGTACTAACGCCATTTTGCTTTATGCATACATCATTTCGTTCTGTGCATTTGTCATTATGTCATGTGCATTTACTCACTTGTTCTGTACTGAAACCATTTTGTTTTGTGCAAAAATGGCGTCAGTACAGAACGAGTTAATATATTCACATAACATAATGACAACCCGGCTAGCTTAGTTGGTAGAGCGCTGGACTGTCAATCCGGTGATCGTGAGTTCGAACCCCAGCCCGGCCACATAACTTGTGTGGGGATTGGTCATGAAATTATTTCTACGACCATTCTCCCCTACCTCTGATTCAAGTATGGCAGTTGTCAGTTACTGACATAGGTATGTGCACTTAGTACTGGTAAACCGCATAGGTCGGACAAACTTGCACAGGAAAGGTGTGTGTAGGTTAACTGACCGCCGTGATATGACTGAAATACTGTTAAAAACGGCGACAAATCCAAACAAACAAACAAACAAATACACAGAACGAAATGATAAATGCACAGAACGAAATGATGTATGCACAGAACAATATTCGTAAGTACAGAACGATTGGGCGAATGCACAAAACAAAATGAAAAATGTATAGAACAAAACGATGTTTCTACAGGACAAAATGTAGTAAACAAAGAACAACTTGGTAAATGCACAGAACATACAGATCAGTGCCATCAGAAGGCAGCTTTGGCGTTCCTTACTATTTCTTTAAAACTATTGTGGCTTGTACATTGATTACTTTTTTCTGTTTTATTTTCTTGCTTTTCTATTTTAGTTTCTTCTTCTTCGTCGTCGTCGTCGGTCGTCGTCTTCTTCTCCTCATCATCCTTCTTATTTTTACTTTTTCTTCTTCTTCGTCTTCTTCTTATTATTATTATTAGCTCGATTATTCACCGAATAGTCCGAGCTATTCTACTCACCCGTTCGTCGGTGCTGGCGTTGCCGTAATGCTCTGGTTAAGGTTTGCGTGCAACAAGTACATATTTCTGTAACGACTACAGATATTCAATTGAAATTTCACACATGTCTTTAGGGTTATTATATAAGGTCACTGACCAAGGTCCATAAATCTGACCTGCAATTTAGCAGAATTATGCCCCTTTTTGTACTTATTCATTCAGGTTAAATTTTGCGTGCAGCAACTTCATATCTCTTTATCTACTACAGATATTCAATTAAAACTTCACACATGTCTTCAGGGTCATTATAAAAGGTCACTGACCACGTCCCATAACTCTGACCTGCAATTTAGCTGAACTATGCCCTCTTACTTAAACAATTCAGGTTAAGGTTTGCGTGCAAGTACATGTACATAAATTTGTAACTACTAAGACATTCAGTTAAAACTTCACACATGTTTTCGAAGTCATAATGTTAGGTCAATGACCAAGGCCCATAACTCTTAACTGCAATTTAACAGAATTATGCCCATTTTTGTACTTCAGGTTGAACTTTGCGTGCAACAACTTCATATCTCTATAATCTGCTAAATATACACAGTTTCGTATCCATTAGGGATATAGATATATAATCACAGAAAAACCACACTCTTCTTTTCGATATTTCGCCCGACAGGGCTTTATCAAGGTTTGTGACTATGATTTGACTCTACATATTTGCAAATTTCATAGTAATTGTATAACAACGTCAAAACATCCAGGAAATGACGTCATAACGTCAAACATGAGCATATGACACAAAATTGCGCCAAAATAACCTTAATGTCATTAAACAAATCACATGCTGATAACAAAAGATGAACCTTAGATGAAAAAAATGACTTATAATAACAATAAAAATGATAATGATTGCAATAATAATAATCACTACAAATAATAAATATTATATGTAATAAATATTATAAATAATACATAAGTAATAATAATTACTGCAATAAAAATAATGATGATAATTATTTCTTCTTATATTTCTTCTCATATCACTGCTACTACTACTTTTATCAATAATAATAATAATAGTAATAATGCTTAATAAAATATAATAAACTAATAATTATACTAGTAATAATGATGAAATAAATAATAAACTAATAATTATAATAGTAATAAATGATGATAATAATACAATTATAACAATAATAATAATAAGACTAATAATAATAACATTAACAATAATAATAATAACACTAATAATAATAAAATTAATAATAATAATAATAATAATATTCATAATAATAATCCTAATAATCATAATCAACATAATAATAAGAAGAAGAAAGAAAAAAACTCCTGGTATTGATGATGAAGTTAATAATAGAAGTAATACAATAGTGATAATAGTATGACATTATAAACATGTCGTCCACATACTTGGAATATTCATCCGATATTATCATATAATTATACCCATAAGCAATTATTTAATTTATATAGTTGAAAATTAGTTTTGTGAGCTTCATATATGAGCATGAGTCTCTTAAATTTATCGCCTACATTCCTGCCACAAAATGTCAGATGTAGATTTCGTGTTTAGTCCATTGGAATCTCAGTCTTCAATAGGTGAATCCAGTCCAATTCTTTCATTTTTCGGTAGTTTTCTGAATCATCTCGAATGGCCTGTAACACACTTACTCCCATATCTTCCATCTTGTGTCCCTGGGAGTTGAAATGTTCTGCAACAGGCTTCTTCCTTTGATGCCTCGTATCCGCTTCGTGCTCTTTAAGTCTCTCCTTTAAGGACCTCGAAATCTCCCCCACATACACCATCTTCTGACATTTGAGACAGTTGATGCCATATACAACGTTTCACGTTGCACAGTTCTGTCTCTTGCACAGTGATACACCTCCTCTCCCGCCATGGTTGTGGTTGTGTAAACCTCTTGCCAACATTTCACATACTGCACATTTTCTTGCGCATTGCTCCTATTGGTTGTCTCCCGCTTGCATAACACGATTGGTCTTTCCATGTACAAGCACATCTGATATGTTCTTGTCCCTCCTATATGCGACTATTGGAGTAGCATTAAAAACCTCTTTCCTTCGCTCTTGGGAAGTTTCTTGACAAGCAATTTGAACGTGCAGATAAATTAAGTAGAGAAAGTCTATTGTAACCTAGCAAAAATAAAAAGAAAGACATGAAAAGAGTACCACTAGTTCTAATATACTCGAAAAAGCTTCCAAATATTCGTGACTGTGTGCAGAAACACCTACCAACACTTCATCAGTCAGAGAGAATGCTTTGAAATTTGCAAATATGTAGAGTCAAATCATAGTCATAAACCTTGATTAAGCCCTGTCGGACGAAATAAAGAAAAGAAGAGTGTGGTTTTTCTGTGACTACTACATATATTCAATTAAAACTTCACACATGTCTTCAGGGTCATTATATTTATTATTATTATTATATTGTTATATCGTTATTTACATAGTATTAGTAAAAGTTTCCAGTCCATTCAGCACAATTAACTTAAAGTTGTTATTTTTATCAACATATTTAATTAAGGCTAAGCTAAATTGAAAATTGTCATTTTTATTGCACAAGTCTCACCACCTCCAAAAACGTGTCGAGTGAGGTCGCTGTATTTATTTCTCTTTTATAATAAGATCACAAGCTACTATCCTATTAACAGTAAACAGTGGTAGTAAAAGTGAACCACGTCATTGTGAAATTATGTAAACTAACGTTGTATCATTGTACATCCAATATCGTTGAAATCGAAGGCCGCCCTGGGACCCCAAAGGCCTCTAATTACCCGTCGTATTTTCCAGCCAGTTTATGAGGCTAATACTCGGGTAGGGGAACAAATAATTCTCCCGACAATGGTCATTATCTGGCGCTATAAAATTGTTAGTTTGTATAAATAATCAATTAAATGACGCTTCTTTCTCAGGCTCGAATAAATAATCGCCTCTGAGATGGTTGTATCGTTTGGCGACATAGCTCTCGCGCTTGCTTTACGGCTTTTGAATGGCTGATGTAAACGTAGGGGAGGTAACTGGAATGATGATATGTATAGTAATAATACAATTTAGTGTTGTATTACACTAAATAAAGTAATGCTGTATGTAGTGCACAGTTTACTTAAAACAAACGTTATTGAACAGAACCATGCTGTGGACGGATATCATTGTCAATGCTTGCAATTTTTAAGATATGAAGCAACATCCAATGTTATGTATTCTAAATTGCATTCGCTATTTGGTTAAAATGTACTTATTATGCGTGCATTTTTTTAGATCGTAATTTATGTATTGTATTTGTTTCAAGGTGTAAATTCTTGCAAATTATAACTTTGTTGTTTTACAAATAAAAATTTTACCTGACGCGTCTTCAAAATTGACCACAATCATGAAGTAGTCTTAATCGTAATATTTTCTTATCTGGAAGTATTAAAGCATCTTAATTATAACATCATTGGAATTATACAACGTATAATTGCTTTGTCAGACATCAATAAATATAAACGCCGTTCGTAGTTTAGTTAAAAAAGGCTTAACATATCGATCTCTTAATAATTTAAACTTTACGTCATATAATTATTTCTGTCGCATAATCAACAATATGACAATTTAATCTTGTTAGCATTAAAAAAGCTATTTATCGATGATGTCTTGATTAAAGACCAAAAAAATGGCACGTAACAGCACAATGACTGAAAGTGACGCAACATTCCCTCAGTTATATTTATCAACCAGTAAATTCAGACGTTAAGTCAGAAACGAAAACAGCCTATTGTTTGGGACGCAGATTGCGTTACACGCAGTTGCTGACTCGCCGCTCCCCATATCGCCCTGCTCACCGGGGGTCGCAGTCTCCGGCCACGCCCTTACAGACTGTCTGTCGCGCACGGCGCACCGGGGCTACCGACATGAGCGAGCGGCCTGGCCCATTTGCGCTATCAATCAACTTAATCGGAATCTTGCTTTTTTCTCCATGAGCTGCTCTAGAGAACCACTTCATTGCCACAGCGGTAGCTTGAAACGTTTTCCCGTGCGCAATTAACCCACGTGTTTATGTTGTGTACTTAAATCTAAGATTACCTTTTTATGCGTTCGAGACCTGTAGCTAATTATGCGTAAATATATGAGTAACTAGACAAACGTTTTAACGACAGTATAAAAATCTTACAATGGCGGGTCTTATTAGCATAAAATGGGCGGGGCTCCGAGGTGTTAATGATGTCGTCATAATAGGCGTGAGTTATGGCGGACAGTATAGTTGGGTGTAGCCTCTCATTATGGGATCACGTGACGCGTTCGGTGCTGCAGGAAGATCATTTACTGGTGCTTAGGTCGCTACTGACACGTTAGAACTATTGCTTCCATTAGATATATTTTTCATGTGAGACAAATTAAAACGCGTGTAAATTAAAGTGGCAAAAAAAGAAAGACGATATTAATGTGACATTTCACATAAGTATTAGTTTTCCTAATAAAACTTGACAATGAAGACCTATTCCTTTTTACGCTAATGTACGACTGGTATTTTATGGGCTGCTAAACTCGCACTCTATGAGAGGTTCCATGGGTATAATGCAAACGAAATTCTGTATCGTCTAATGATACTTTGTTTCCCGACCGGCTGGAATTTCGAATTACTGATACCAACAGCAACATAGCAGTGAGACTCGCCCACTGTTAGGCGTAAAAAAATGTGTGTTTCAGGTTACCCGACCTACCAAAACAAATGCCCCGATCCCTGACCATTTTATTCAGTTTGTCAGATTTATTTTTTTTGATTTTTTTCCAATAATTACATGTTTTTTAATAAATAAGTGTTTTGGTTTGATAACATCCACTTCAAAACAATGTTTAAGGATATGACCAATATGTTTTGAATATTCATTTAGTTTAGTATCTTCAAGTTGACCATTTACCAAATAAATAAAATCAATACCTACCTACCCTAATGTTTTGGGCTTGTAACCTGAAACAAACATATTTTTTACGCCTAAGCTTTTTTAAAATCTCTTTTTTTTTAATTCCAGAAAGTAAAATAGATTTTGTTGTTTTATAACATATTTGTTGACTGTTAATGTTTACTTGATGATTAGGCCAGTCAGACCAAAAGTGTTTATAGCTGACCAAAAGTGTTTAGAGCTGACCAAAAGTGTTTAGAGCGGACCAAAAGTATTTAGAGCTGACCAAAAGTGTTAAGAGCGGACCAAAAGTGTTTAGAGCGGACCAAAAGTTTTTTGAGCTGACCAAAAGTATTTAGAGCTGACCAAAAGTGTTTAGAGCGGACCAAACGTGTTTAGAGCTGACCAAAAGTGTTAAGAGCGGACCAAAAGTGTTTAGAGCGGACCACAATTGTTTAGAGCGGCCATTTTCGTATTTCTTAGTTCCTTAGTGACAATTTTGGTGAATTTCGCGAATTCTCGAATTCATAAAATTCATATATATATATAGGTATTAACCGTATCTGCAAAAGTAAGTAAAGTAAAGTGTTTGTTTCTTATAGTGTCACCACTCGTGATTAAGGGCCAGCCAGTTTTGACTTATGAGGAACGTTTTCTGATAAACATCGGTACTTCCGATTCCTATCCTATATGCCGGGCGCTTAGAAGGAAAGCAATCGGTACCCTTCGATTTAGCTAGCTGCTGGGCAGGCAACTGGCCATATCAAAACGAGCCCTGTGTGAGACTCGAACCTTCGACCTCCCGCTCCGTAGGCGAACGCCCTAACCACCACGCCACGAGACGGTACCGGATATGTATGTTTAAATTTTTAAGCTATTATCTTTTTCTTAGAAGTTGCATATTTTACCTTTTTGTGAACAGACATACATGCAATTGGATTTTGATCTGGAATGTTCACGTAAGATTTTCCTTGGGATCCTTGTATAATTATATACATACCACCCTGTATAGATCTAGTTCTGCATGCCACTTAACAAACAGAACTTAGAAAGTTATTGCATAACTTAACAAATTTGATATTTGTACTTAATACCGTCTATACGTCCCTTTATCAAATCAACGTCAAAAGTTTCTTTATTTACTAACGACCCAGACTCCGTCTTGCGTTTAGTTCAGGCAGTATTACACTGAAAAGAAATAATTCAGTAGCTCATAAAGAACGAGTGATTTAGTGAGAAATGCAAGTGGTTTATTATCCGGGCACCTTTCATCGCCAGGCCCGGTATATTTGTGGAATGCCAACACTGTTTATCAAAATAACGAGCTGTATGGACATCAAATCAGTCACCGCCAAGACGACTTAATTGAAACATTTACCGAGAAATCGCTACCAGCTATCTTAATATAATCTAAATTAGAATTAATCCAGATAGTTTGCTCATTTATAAAATTGATTGATAAACGATTTCGCATGATGGGATTTCGAAAGTGTGCGAAATCGCTATACAGTATGATAAGGCGGGTATATTGTGTACATTATAAATAGCGGTTTAAACGGAATAAATAAAAATAAAAATATATAAGATAAAAATCTGATACAATAATTTAGGTGCCGACAAAATCATCTTCATCTGTCATTAATTCTCTACTTCTTGTCCCTTTTCTGTGTCATCATTATCCTAAAAAACAAAAAACGTCTTTGACCGACAATATACAATTGATCTTCATACTCATCTTCGTCATTATCATCATTATCATCATCATCATCATCATCATCGTCATTATCATAATCTTCATAGTCATCTTCGTCATTATCATCATCTTCTTCTTCATAGTCATCTTTGTCATTATCAGCATCATTATCATCATCATTATCTTCATAGTTATCTTCGTCATTATCATCATCATCTTCTTCATAGTCATCTTCGTCATCATCATCTTCATAGTCATCTTCTTTAGTTTCGTCGTCATCATCGTCATCGTCATCATCATCATAATTAGTAGCAGCAGCAGCAGCATCATCGTCATAATAATAATAATCATCATCTTGATCATTTTGACCATCATTATCATCATCTTCTTCTTCATCATCATCATCATCATTATCATCATCATCATCATCACCACCACTATCATCATCATCATCACTTTTGTCGTCGTCATCATCCAAATCCTCCTCCTTCTCCTCATCATCATCATTATTTTCATCATCATCATCGTCCTCATCGGCCTTAACCCTTATCATTACAATAATAATGATAAAAATAAATAATAATAATAATAATAATAAATTATTATTATTATTTCAATACTTTCGCTGCTTTCGTGTGATGATGGTATGAGAGTAAATGGTTTCATCATCATAAATCACGGAGATGCAAATCAAACAGTGCAATGTAACTAAGTTGCTATTAGTTGGAAGAATTCTTTTGTATGTAATTAAACAGCACTGGAACTAACATTACGATTCCTGTACATCATTTACAGATTCTTATATACGAAAACAGGTTAAAAATCCACACCAATTTGGCATCCATAATGAAATGATAAATCTTCCTCGACAATAATACATTTATCATGGTCTTCGAGCAATTATAAAGTTGTTTTCTGCAAAACCTAGGTATGTTATCAATTTTGAAACACATATCGCACGTGATTAGACTATTTCTAGCAAATGGCTATATAATTGTTTATAATCCAGATTTTAACATGCTCGTTTACCCCACACAGATTCGAATTAATATTTCAGCCAATCAGAACGCTCCATTATCATGTCTCCCGGCTCGATAAAAGTACCCATAATTCAATGCAGCTGCTAGAATGATGGTTAGTTTCGAATTTCTTTGTTTGCCTATGCCGATGATAAGCATCAATTAGACCTCTTTTAGAGCCTTATATTGCACATTATAGGCCTAATTATCCCTAGGGTTGAGGCATTTACTGCTTTAACATATGTTTCAGTTGTGTAGCGGTGGGAGGGGTGTTGAATCAATGAAGAAATGATCGTGCTTCAGATGAAAACGCGATTGCGAGTGTTTAGGTCAGGATTAAATAGTATTATCTGTGAACTTCTAACGCCGAAGGCACTTGGATGCTCATTAAGTACAAAAAGACGCTCGAAATGGGCGTTACCCTTTCAACACTGCCTTGCACGTAAAAAGTGATTAAACGGCGACACGGCACTAAAAGTTATCAATTCCGACACCGTATAATAATGTCGTTTGATCCAACTATCCATTCCTGAAGATGCAAATTAGACGCATGGCATAGTGACTGACATTGCTTCTATCGTTTACAGCGTAGAGCTTTAACTCGCAATGGCTTCTAACCAAACGGGGCCGAAAAAAAAACAAAATTCACATTGGACTTATAAATTAATAATGCCATACTCATGCAAAATGTATTATATTTCTTTGTACTAATTTAAAAATTGAATAAAACAATGTTAACATTTGTAACACTTGCGAATACGATAGATTTTACAACGAATTCGAAAAACGTTACGTCAGCCATGTAAAATTTAAGTTTAAATCATCACAAAGTCAAAAACGTTGAACTGAACTCTTGGAACCACGACGAACTGCCCGATGAGCGTGCTACGTTTCTTAGCATGAACTGTTAAATAAGACATCAGTGATGACGTCAGAAAGCAAACCATTAACGTATGTTTGCTTAATCAACGTTCGCAAGTCATTCGCACTGTCAACAAGTCAAGTTAGTTTTTGATTCGATAAACGCATGCTTAATTGAAAGACTTGGAAAGAGGCAGCAATGTTTTCAGCAAAGTAAAGACGTGCATGTTAGCTAAGTCGATGGTTTAAGTCTTTTTCAACTGAAATAATAGTGCAGGATCGCAACATAGTTCTAATATGTAGCTCCTTGTCCGTGTATTTGCAGCAATTTTCTCATCGGGCGTTTGAAGCGGCTACCAGGGAATAAATATGAGGCGTGTCTTGGGAAAACCGGTTTGAATGCATGTGCGTAAAGTGTCGTCCCGGATTAGCCTGTGCAGTCCGCACAGGCTAATCCGGGACGGCACTTTACGCTTTTATGGTATTTTCTGTTTCAAGAAAGTCTCTTCTAAACATAAATCCACTGTAGGCAGAAAGTGCCCCGTCCTGGATTAGCTGTGCAGACTGCACAGGCTGATCCAGGACGACACTTTACGCACATGTATTAAGACCGGTTTTCCCACGACGCGCCTCATATGTACTAGAAAAAGAGTACATTATATGCCCTGGACAAATATCTTGACTTTTTAGTAACCTGTTTGTTCTGTGTGACACACTGCCTCACACTGATCATCGTTCAAGACAAGTTATTTTTAAATCCTTCCATGTAAGCTAAAATTATGCTTGCTACAAAAAGTTCATAGTTATGTTTCACATGTTAGTGTGACATTGGACCCACAGACCTTGTTCGTGCCAGGGACTCCCATTTGTATGTAGGCAATACAATTACCAAAACGACTAGTAAGTTCTTGCATTCCATCGTACTACAAAACAAAACCAAGCCTAATTCAACGCATTACGTATCAATTACGAAAAGCACAACTGTTCTATATCGTATATAAGTATAATCAGTTAAGACAGTGATGCACCGATTTGCCATCGATATGCGCTCTCTAGAACGGCAGACAGTTAATTATGCAAAAATAATATTTTAGTGGCAAATTGCATTATTTGCCAAAGTGGCAGACGTCGTCAATATACAAATGATTTAATGGTGGGCAATTAAAACGGAAATTTAGAGCAACGTTTCACGCAGCGCAATGACGTCAATTGATATTTTCATAAATATATTTCTCTGAAAAGCGACGAAGTGCGACTTATATTGTGGAAAACACACGTATTTAACACTTTTCTAGCGAAATCAAAGCAAGGGTTGAGCTTGAAATGTATAAAAGTTGCATTAATTTTTATGTCTTGGATTAGAAACACCAGGTACACTCAGGTATAAGATGGGTTTCCTAAGAGCAAACCTGTCATTCTCTCGTCGCCACAGAACGTGTTTATTCGAGGTTCTCCTGGGTTTCTAGCCGCTCTCGTCGCCTCAGAACGTGTACACGTGAGGTTCTCTGGGGTTTTTAGCCTCTCTCGTCGCCACAGCACGTGTACACGTGAGGTTCTCCGCGGTTTCAAGCCTTTCAGCTGCAGAACGTGTACACGTGAGGTTCGCCGGGGTTTCTAGCCGCTCTCGTCGCCACAGAACGTGTACACGTGAGGTTCTCTGGGGTTTATAGCCGCTCTCGTCGCCACAGCACGTGTACACGTGAGGTTCTCCGGGGTTTTTAGCCTTACAGCTGCAGAACATTCGCTTATTTATGTATTTGTTTGTTGATCTATTGTCTGTCTGTCTGATCTGCTGTATGTTTGTCCTTGTGTGTGTTTGAATTTCTTTCTGTCTGTCTATCTGTCCGCCCGTCTGTTTGAGTTCGTTGCGAAGCGTGCTCTGTCCAAAAGCATTGGTTATACCCAGAAAACGGACTCGAAATGGTCTCAATAAACCCCTTGACTTTGGATACAATTTAGCCATATTAATGAAATCTGTAGGCTAAATTAGAATGTAGCTCAAAAATACCGTAAACAAAATGATTGAGTACGATGCTGCTATATAAATACCATGACATACATTTCATTTCGATTTCGTTACAAAGTAATCGATTATGGCACAGAAATTGAAGTTTTACAAAGAACACAATAGTATGAAGTTAAAACGTATTGTACCTTGAAAGTTTTAGATTAGAACGTCGTTCGCGCGCTTTGCATCTGCATAAAACGCTTGCCAAGATGCGATCCGGGCCTCCAAATTCTCATCAACAGCTATCACTTGCGGGTAATCTCAGCATAAACGCGTGCAATTACCTTAAAAAAATAACTAATTAGCTAATTTGCGTGTGGTATAATTATCGTTAAAACGTCATATCAGTTTATGAAAACGATATTGGTGTATGACCGTTTTCATCAGGCGAAATTCCACCGCAATGTCAGCTGGATTTACGATAGTTCGCAAATTGTAACAGCACATGCTGGCACGGGATGATGGGTTTTTAATGGAGACTACTTGTTTACACTAATGTCTTCGATCGGGATAACCGGCAGTTTTCACTTTCGTCGATGTTGACGTCATACTTGACACCCGACAGTACTGCAACTGCTGCTGCCGCGTTGCTTAGATGCTGAACCCACTACTCTGACTACTTTGTTGCTATTGCTCCTCCTCCTCTTCCTCCTCCTTCTACTTCTTCTTCCACCACGACCGCCACCATCACCACCACTACTTCTGCTACACTACTACTACTGCTACTGTTGCTGTTGCTGCTGCTCCTCCTCTTCCTCCTCCTACTACCGCTTCTGCCACCACCACCAGCACCACCACCCTCACCACTACTACTGCTACAGCTACAGATAATACTACTGCTGCTGTTGTTGTTGCTGCTACTGCTATTGCTGCTGCTGCTACTACTTCTGCTACTACTACTACCACTTCCACCAAAAACACCACCATCATCATCATCATCATCATCATCACTGCCACCTCCATTATTAGGTCACATTAAGATTCTTTACACTGACCACTATATTCAAATTGTAGACGGTCACCATGCATTTTAAGACCGTTATTGGACACATTTAACATTAAATAACATTAATAGACACTGATAATGAGACGGCGATTTGTTAAGTTACTTTGTAAATGGGTTGTAAAGAAGAACCAAGATTCCTGTCTTCTTTTGAGACTGACGCAGGCGAAGGGTTTCCACTTGTCAGTCATGTTTAATTACTCCGTTAATTACCATACGTTAGGCGACAGGAAGATTTAATAACCTTGTTATCAGATATTAATAAATTTCTCGCATCGCTAAAGTCATCGTTAAGCGACACAATATAGCGTCTTTTATGTCCAACATTACGGACATTTAATAGCTAGACATTGCGAGCCGGGATATCGCAGCCAGAATCTCGCTCTGTTAATAGATTAACATATTATGTAAATGATACTTCATTGATATCTTGTCTCAAAGATGTTGCATGTTGTGCATTGTCTCGAAAGAACAACTAATAATTTCTGTGCAACATAAGGAAGTACGTGTTGCTGTGCTTGAAAAGTAATTTATAATACTGTTATAACGACAGCCGTTACTTATTGAAACTTTATGAGCTTAAGGTATGAATGACCTCGCAATAATGAACGAAATTAATTTTGTTACAGTATGAATAATACAAAGTCAAGTCGTTATCCGTGATATTTTGGATACACCTCGTGAAACGTGTTCTGATATGCACTGATGTTGCGGTGTTGCAGTGGATTTGGTGTCCGTCTCGCGGTCGAGAGAGCACGAGTTCCCAACTCTCGCACAGATACCATAATGTTCTTGCTCTACCCAGGACATACCATGGCCCGAGGTTATAAAACTTTCATTAATCTCAGCTCAAAACTCAACTCACAGCTCAATCTCCATGCTCAGCTGAGATTCTTGCTCAGTTTGAGGTTCTTAAACATTTGGAGATCAAACTCAGTGGAGACGATTTTTTAGAATGAAGTTTAATATATTTAAGCGACTATTCGGTCATCCATATTTACGTGGTGTTGCCCTAAGCAGCCCATTTGTGTAACCATTGAACCATGCACACTGTTATATTGTGTGTTTGAACAAATGTACTAAGTCCAAGGGTGATCACAAACGTGATGAATAGACAATCTAGTCAGAAACTCAATCGTATTGTTTCTAAGAAGTTTATTTTACAATTGAATAACATGAGGCTAGTGCCGGGTATCAATCAGCCACGCATGCGCAATGAGAGAAGCATGCAGATACGTGTTCTAAGATATATTAAACAAACGGAAACGGACTAGGGAGCGTCTCAATAAGCATCCGATGAGTCTTCCGACACAATGGAGATACAATTAATAGGTTACCACTTTAAGGGCCCCTAAATTGTCCCCCATTGTTTTGACGGAATGTAAAGGGATCCTGCTGCCGCCTGTTGCTAGGGCCCGGACGGACATCCCTCTGCAGACGACAGGCGCCTAACGCTGTACAGTTTGACAAACAAATACCACAATTAGGTGTAACCGAACTCGGCGCGGACCTGACACCACAACGACAACCAATACACCCAAATGGCTGGTAAAGCGGCAGGAACATCTACTTAACGTCGAGCGGTCGTTACAGTCGAATTTGTTGCATTTAAACATGACAAATACGGGGTAATTTATCTTGGCGCTGAGCGACGTGATTCTCTTTCACAACGACGGGGTGGGGGAAATGACCACGTATAAGATGGCACTTGTTTTAGCATTTTTAGTCACTTTTGACTATAAAGACTGATTATTCAATCGTTTGTGTAACGCCTTATTGGCAATTAATCAACGGATTGATTGCAGTGACTCATGGTTATGTACGGGTCCCATTGTTCGCGATGCTTACCGTTGCTCTACCGTAAAGGTAAATCATGATTTTGCCCCTGGGGCTAAATTAAAGAACCCGTATCCCCAAGTGTGGTGACCGAACAACGATGCGGGCGGTGCTAATTAAGGGTATGTAGCATGAACCTCTCACCTCGATGAATGAATCACCATCGTTCTAGTTATATATCTAGTTGCCAAAGTCTTGGCGCGCAATATAAGTTACTTGTTTGAATTCCAGTTAGACAAAATCGAACGAATAGAGTCTATTTGAGACGTCTTACTTGTTGGTCTGTTTTACATGTCAAATTGAGCTATACTAAGTCTGGCAAAATAGCAGTTCATGTTAAAATAAGTTTGTGAAATGTATATAAAACAATATGCTTATTGAATATAACAGTGGTATAAACAACGGCGTCAAGAAAATACGATCTCAGTTTTGTTCTGGTCTGATTAAAACAGGTTATTATACTTCAAATAATTATAGTCATTACCTAACTCTCTACATATGTAAAATGATTTATCTATATTTGCGACTGTTTTCGTCAATTATACCTGTTTTAATCGAGGTTGGAAACATGTTCGATTGTTGCCGATCTGATCGTCTTCTTTCCAAAATCACCCCTGACACCTCGGGACAGCAGTTTTAACTGTTCCCAAAACGCCTTTGAAATAACTATACAAGAGCGAGACAGGACAAGACAAGCGTTGTATTCAAGGTAAGTACAAGATACATAATCTAGCAAAAAAATGTGCGTAAATACATTCTATCAGCGGTCAATACGTTCGGAGCATGTTTTGAACAGGATTCAAATGAAAATATATCAATTTTAAGACATTGCATCATTTGTAGATAAGTAACCTACATATGGAGAGTGATGTAAATGTATATTAAACAGTAATTGATTGTTTTATTTCTAGTGCGTATTTTATATATTTTGGAACACGTTTAAGTACACTAGAGTTAACAGATCTCATTAGTGAATTTAATTTATAGACTGATGGCCTATCGTAAAATCGTTTATCAAGAAAGTGTCGTCTTACAGTTGAGTAACATGGACAAATGCATATAAAATGACAGACGTCTTCTTAATCACGACTACCGCAATACAAACAATATCTTTCATTTCTTGGAATATTAAAACTAGATCCATATACACTGTTTGCTGGTTTGTGTTAGGTTTTATCCAACAGGTTGGAAAGCCCGTATTTATTGTCATGCCATAAAGCGACATCTGTGAAATCCCGTTCTATAATTCAATGGTGTTTTTAAAAAGTAGTCCCCGTGTCAGAGGCTAAGTGTGACATTTTAAAAGCTCATTAAAACAAACGCCAAAGAGTTTCGTGTGAATGGGACTTTAAAACGAACAAAAGAAACCCGCCATCGAAATGGCTACAGTTGATGGGGAAAGGTTAAAACTGCTCGTAAAGTTTGGTCACCAAATAAACACAGCGCGAATATAAACCATGTCTGTCATTATCTAATAAAAAAGAGACTCGTTACTTTGTAAATAATTTACTGATGAAAGAGAAAGTGACAAAAACGAATTCTGAAGAGCCCAGGGGAAAATCTGACGGTAAAAAGTTCTGTTGATTTTGGTTGATTTTTAGCGCGAACGGGGAGGAATTTTAATTTACACTTTTCAGGTAATTGAAGTTTTATTTACATACCATTAAAACAATAAAACAAGACGGAAATAACTTGTTATTTTTAGTGGGATGTAAAATGATACATTGTATATAGATTTGTGTTTATTTGTGGAGCTCGAATACGAAAGATTGTTGTTAATAAATAATGCCACATTCATATGAGGCGTGTCGTGGGAAACCCGGGCTTAATGCATATGCGTAAAGTGTCGTCCCGGAACAGCCTGTACAGCCCGCACAGGCTAATCCACCACGGCACTTTCCGCCTGCAGTGGATTTTTGTTTAGAAGAGACTTCCTTGAAACAGAAAATACCATAAAAGCGGAAAGTGCCGTCCCGGATCAGCCTGTGCGGACTGCACAGGCTGATCCGGGACGACTCTTGATGCATATGCAAAAAGCCCGGTTTTACCACGACACGCCTAATATGATTTCTGTTTTAATTTTCCCGTAATGTGTCCTCGAGGATACTTGTTAATAATAAACTAAAAATATACGCATTTCAAGTGTGTATGTTCACAACAACTTACTTGCATTTAACAATTTTTCAATGGAAAATATTTTTTAATGAACTTTGTGTTTGAAAATGTTATTTTCGACATACCATCGATACGTACCTTTAACAATATGCATGTTTAGAATACATGCCCTGTTAACCAATGACACTAGTAAAGCCATGTTTAATAAATTGATTTTTTTTTTAATGTTGATGGGTGTGATGGGAAAAGTATACATCTCCTATCTTACCACCCGAAAAGTTGGAAATAATGTTCATTGGAAACATGCTATGTGATTATTAAAAAAGATATGTTTGAAAACTTGCTCTATTTGGCCACATATACTATTATACGATTTATCATACAATAATAACCTGACAGGAAATAGAACACATACAAATCATTAATAGGACAATACTTTACTAGTAGTTTTGTCGAAGAAATGATCCACTCAACTTGTGCTTTTTGTGGAATGTTCGATTTTCGTGATTTTTTTTTCGCTTTACACGTTACGCCCATGTTTGTACATCGAAAATTGCGAAGACTTACATTGTTTTGTGTACTATTTTCGTGTAAGATCGTTATGAGTTTATTTTACTTCTTTCCACCAATATGTCAGGGCATGCGTCGTCTAACGCAATTTTTTTTTTTTGTTGCAGGGAGGGGGGGGGCTTTAAATGCACGAATTTCTCGTAGTCCGTAAACAAACAAACTCCATAAATCCACAGTGGGAGAATATTAATTAATCCACAATCGGCGACACTTAAACTCTCAATAAAAGTCTATAAACGCGCCATTAATTCCTATAATTTTAGGTCATTAGAGCAAAAGTATGGGCTATCCCATTTCAATAGATTCCATTAAATTTGTATTAATTTGACAATTCGATTGCGGGTCGCAGTCTTCAGATGACATCTATTCGATTAGCTTCTATTTTCAATCACAGTTTCAGAGGCTTTGCCCGGCTGCTTAAGGAAGCCGAAATTTGAGCCAACTAGCTATTAAATCGTCATTGAAGAATAGGTGGTTATTTTGATTAAATGAACAAATAAAAAACTATCAGAAATTACGGCGTTTGATATCTTAGACTCAGCTGTATGGTAATTAGAAACAATAAATAGTCCCCGACTGTAGCTAAATGTGAAATAATAAAGGGACAAATGGATTGAAATCGAGACAAAGATATGAGCATAATTATTAAATGGAATCGTTTAGGTTTCATTGTAGCCGAGAAAGATAAATTGAATTTGCTACACGCAGTAGTGCGTCGGGGGTTTATAATAGCGTTCAATTAAATTTTAAATGGGCGTGGTTCTACAAGACTATGATAGTTAAATAGATGAGAAAAAGGACTACTAAGAGTATCTTGTAAACCCGTATTATGTAAATTAAGGCATTAATGAAGTTGACGTTACTTCTATTATAGAATTATGATATTATGACTACGGTGACGTTGGGAATGGTGAAAATAATGATGAAAATGAAAAATGGTGGTAATGAATGACGCATATGATGGTGATGATAATGAGAATGAATCAAATGATGGTAATGATCATGGGGAGAAATCTAATGACAATGATGGTGATGATGATGGTGATGATGATGATGATAAAGATAATGAAGAAGATGATGATGGTGGTGGTGGTGGTGCTGCTGCTGCTGTTTGTGATGGTGGTGCTGGTGGTGGGTTGATGATAAAGATGGTAATGATGATGATGATGAGAAGGAGGACGACAACGACGATGATTTCTGTTGACAACCAAGAATGCTACACAAGGATTTTGTCATAAAGTATTTGTTTCTTTTAAGCGAACTCAAAGTGAGATTAGTCATTAATTAACTTAAAACGAGAGCAGTTGTCGTTCAACATAACAAATCAATCAGTGAAATCGAGAGTGCTCTTGGAGACCGAGAAGTGTTCGTCTTAAGCGCATTTCCAGCGCCAATTTCAAACTCTCGCGTGCGGGCGTTCGCAAACATATTTGTTATGACAGAAGTAAGCGTCCGCGGTAATTGATGGACCAAGTTATATATGATTACGTTCTCGGCCATTGAGACGCGGAATCCATCAATGCGCAGTTGGAAATAAGCACGAGCGCCCGTGCCTAATTTGGTCACGCGAGGTTCTGTACTCAACTGTTCGTCATTTCGGACGAACCTGCGAATTACGACTGTCTCCCTAAATGCTTTCAATTACGGTCTCAATGGGAAATTTGCTGCCAAATGAAATTAAATACGTCCTTACTGGATGATTATATCAAATTTGCTTTAATGTGGTACGTAAAGACGGTTGACTTAAAGTTAATGCTGTAATGTTGTTTGCAAACACAGAATAAGACTCAGGGTATATTCATTCATTCATTCAAGTTTATTGCATTAAACATACACGATGGTTATAGCAAATCATACATAATTAGTGCAACATGACGGTATGAGTTAACAGAAGAGCCTAGAAAAATATAATGTGTATTTATTTCTCAGTTTGTTGGCATGGTAAATAAATTTGCTTAATCCATTTATAACAGCTATTGATGTTGATGTCATAAGATTTATAAATTTTTGCAATGTAGGCCATGTAAAATAATAACGTTTTATCTATTGTTTTCTCAAATTATAATATTTTACACATATAACTAAAAAGTGATATTCATTTTCTATCAAATTACAGTGGCATTTGGTACAAATACAAGTATACAATAAAAAATATGATGTGGCTTATTTTGTTGCTAAGAATATGTTTTCTACTAAATGTTGCACTTAAGGTTCAGCCTGTATTTGGGAATATATTATTTAGTTTTACGGAGGACTTTATTGAGCGGTTGGAAGAAGATATTAGATTAATTTTTTGTTTTTGGAAACATTTTCCAAAATATTTCAGAAAGGTATTGGTCTTGTTTTAAAGAAGTCATTGAGAATTGTGTATGGAAGTAATTATTTTCGATATTTAAGTTTCTTATTTAAGTTTGTTCTTGCTGTTATTTCAGTTAGGTTGTGTAGATAAACCGTTGACATTAAATTATTGTCCAGATTTCAGAAAATCAATTATCACAAAATTCTATATCCAAATATTATAACATATTACAGAGTTCTGTGTACATAGAAGAAAAAATCGCTGTTTGACTATTTAATCAATAGTCATTATTTGATCATTTAAATAATTGTTACTGAAACGTAATTCTTTTTGAACTGTTTTGTAATTTCCTTTTTACCAACATTCTCTTTGACTCCGGGAAACCATTTTAACTACTTTCCCATATATGACAGCGCGTTCTGTCAGCCAATAAAAAACGACCATCGTTTATTAGCGGCATCTAGCGGACAGAATAACATAGCGCGAAACGCTATAAGAAGTAATTGCCAATAGGAGATGGATAAAATATTGTTAATTGTCGCAGTAGATTTTCCAACTAATAACACGTTTTTCTCATGCGCCGCTCGACCAATCGCATGCTTATTGAGTTAATTTCCGGTCTTTTTCGCGGAATTGCGATTCAGCCAGATTTCAAGCGATGATATCGCGAAATTGCGACAGTTTGTGGAAGCAGTGATTGAAAGGGCAACTATCAATAATGTTGCAATAGAAAATAACTTGAATCAAGAGTTATTCGTTGTGCGTCAAACGGGGACTGTAATCGTGCAAACGATTGTGATAATTTGGAATCTCGAGGCATTAATTACTGTCCTAAACACGGAAATAGGTTTGGCGAGGAATAATTACACGGTAATAATGCAATTTTTATGCTTGGGAAAATATGAGGCTGGTTTGTACGGAAAAAAAATGAAGCAAAAATAAACTGAATATTTTGGAGCTTTTTATCACCACGTTATCAGCACTGCAGACTGAAATAGTCGTTATTATCGTTAGTCTTCATCATCATCATCATCATCATCATCATCACCATCATCATCATCATTGTCGTCGTCATCATCGTCGTCGACATCGCCATCATCATCATCATATTCGTCGTCGTCGTCAACATGATAATCGTCATTGTCATCATCATCATTATCTTTATTAGCAGCAGCGATAACAAGAACAGCAGCATCGGCGTCATCATCATTGTCATCATCATCATCATCATCACCACCACCATTGTTAGTAGCAGCGACTGCAACAGCAGATACAATTAAATTATCAAAAATTCATTGAAGTTTTATAAAAGTTGTTTTGATAAGTTTTCGTTGAATATTTCAGAACGTGACTTGAGGTTAAGTTTTCCCGAATATTCATGTATGTCACTGTCTTCGAACCACTTAAAGACGCCATGAAGTCCGCGTCGAACTTCTCAAACTAAAACAAGACAAGCAGTTCATCAAACGTTCGCTCGCGTGTCTTTCCGCCCTAAGACGATGAACGTCTTGGGTCCCGTTGCAAATAATCTCCGTGGTTTCGCCGTAAACGACCAATTACGGTTTTATTCGTTGGGGAAAAAGAGATGTCTCGAAATATTCATTATCATTTAAGAATGAGACAAAACGACCATTTGCAGAAATTACGAAACATTAAGTCTACAATAGGCCTGGAATTGCTGTGAATTACGTTCGAAGCTAATCGGCCAAGTCACGAAAGATAGAAAGAAAAAAAGGCCTGCTGCTTATTTTGAAGTTTTGAAGTCAGAGAGGAGTGGGTTACATAGCTTTTCGACGATGATATTTGCATTTATTAAATTTCAAAAATGAATCAGTAAAAAATAATAAAAAAAACGTTGTATGGTCATATTTTTTACAAATAATATTTTTCGCACACCTGCGAACAATTTGATCTCATTTGACACATGTTTAGTTTAAAAAATGTGATAAGCCCAAAACGGAGTATGCGTGAGGATCACAGAAGAATATGATTTCATTTTATATAAAAAACTGATCACAAACTTCGCAGAAAATGTGTAGAATAAGATAGTGATGTGTGAAGAATAAGATCTCAATTTTCACACATGTGAAGAATGAGATCCTTTTTTTCACAGATGGGAAAAATATGATTTGTGAAAATTATGGTCCTACAAAGCACTTAAGTACTTAAATGTTTGTGTTTTAGCTACTGAATTTCTTTTTCTCTGTTGATGATTACTTATTTTAAATTATCAATACAAGTTTATTCATAATAGTAAACAGTACTAAATACTTAAACAGTGTGTTGATGAGAAATCCGTTAAAACATAATGTAATCATATTCCTTTAAGTCACTATTTACATGTTTTTGTTTATGTTAATTGTTTTTTATTCCAAATTCAAATATCGAATGCCTCAACACAAACTTGTGCATCGTTTATTGGTGTTGTGCAGCCTAAATCAGCTGTCAACTCCGCATATATACATGTATTGGAGTTTGTAACTGTACAGTAGAAAACTCATTGATTATAAAATAAATCTCATCTAGATTATCAGTAATGACTGGTTTTATCTTTCTTTCTGCTTTGTGGCAAAATATGTAAAAATAAACGTGAAATATTGAGTTTGATTTACACCACTATTTGTATTGTACGAACCTGTATTGTATTTCAACCTTCAAAGCTGCAAGTACATGCATTATATGACATTTTAAATGTTGCACGTGCACTGATGTTCAACACATGCATACTCATTTATCTAACACATATTTCATATTTTTCACACACCTGTGAAGAATAGGGTCTCATTTGTCATATTTATACGTATTAAGAATGCGATTGACCCAAAACGGTGTATGCGTGAGGATCACAAAAGAATATGATTTCATTGCATATCAAAAACTGGATGCGATCAAAAAATTCACAGACAATGTGAAGAATAAGACTGTGATGAGTGAAGAATGAGATCTCATATTTCACACCTGTGAAGAATGAGATCCTATTTTTCACAGATGTGAAAAGTATGATTTGTGAAAAATATGGTCCTACACGGCTCGATTGTGTCGAAAGTCAGAGGCTTATTGAGTCACTTTCGAGTCCGTTTCCTGGGTAGAACCAGTACTTGGTATCTTTTGAGAAAGATCATCCGAATGCTCCCGAATAGGGATCCAACTCGAAATTTATTCATTTTTAATTAATACTTGATAATAAAATGGCATGCGTTGCAGTGAAATTTGTGTTATAATCGATAAATATGTACAACAATTCTTGGTGGCAAATGGCGATGATTTGATTATGTAAATTAGGTTGGAAATTTGTTGACAGGTTGTGTTATCAAGACTTTACTCGGGATCCGGTTATTTAAGATGGATATAATTTATGAACCATATTTTAACAGTTACCCCTTTTTATGTCAGACTTCAAACCCGACTGAAGATCATTTGTAACAGTTTGTTTTGCTGTCGCCCATTTAAACGTGATATATCAATGTCTATAGATTGGGCGATTTTTGATAGAAAGGTTATCTGTACCATCTCCGCGAAAGGTGCGTAATAAAGACCCAATCAAAATTTATTTTGTTTAACATACAGCGAGGTATAAATTAGTTTCCTTCCAAGCCAAAGCGGGCGATGGCCAGTGGTGTATATCTGGGGACAGAATCTTTTTGTATAAAATTCTTTTAATACATTCGTAGCGAGGCGTTAACTGATTAAAAGTGATAGACGCCTTATTAGCTCCGTTGAAATACAATACAGTGTTAGTTAGATAGCCGACATCAAGTGCTGCTTTAAGCATTCGTTTACTATAAAAACATGGTAACCATTTTCCGCGACTTTGTCGTCTCATTAAGTGTCAATCAAACTCGGCGATAGGGATCTGCAGTTTGGGCGAGAATACATTACGATGTTAAATAGCTGTTTGGATATCTACAATGACCGCTATTAATTTCAAATTATTTTTTTTTTATACACGATGGGTTTATTGTAGCCAAGTTTATCCACAAGTTAACTGTCTGTCAAAACACTTGAAAGGGGTATTGGAAAACAGTTTATCACTGGGGACAAACTGACATGGGGTTAGATTCGTATTTAATCAGCTATTTTGAACACCATCTGTAACATAGCGGATTTGTGTTCTAGTGGTAACGCACTGGCTTCACAACCCAGGGGTCGCGGGTTCTAGCCCCCGCTATACCTAACCTTCTAACTCATCTTTCGCACAGTGTACTAGTTGCCTCACGCCGGGCACTACAATATCCAAGGTCGCCTCTTGAACGGAGCGTCTACTGTATCATGCACTACTAGTATCCCCCGTAACCCGACTAAAAAGTCTTCTGGGGACGATTGCCATATGGGAGATAAAAAAAATCACTTCACAGTGCACCATCTATAACTTAGCGGATCCGTGGTCTAGTGATAACGCACCAGGAAGAACCACGGAAATAAAACGCATCCTAAGCTAGTTATTTGTGCTTACATTAGTTTTCGACTGTACAGTTGGAAATTCCAAATCACGTATATATAGATAACTGCTTTAGGCTTTGTAGGATCATATCTTTCACAAGTCATATTTTCACAAACCTGTGAAGAATAGGATCTCATTTGTCACATTTTAAAGTATTTAGAATGCGATGGGCCAAAAACGGGGTATGCGTGAGGATCACGGAAGAATTATGACTGCATATAAAAAAAACTGTGAAGAATAAAAGACTGTGACGTGTAAATAATAAGATATCAGTTGTCGCACTTGTGAAGGCTTAGATAATATTTTTCACTGATGTAAAAAATATCAGTTGTGAAAAATATGGTCCTACAAAGCTTGGAAACATCAGTAAACGATAGTTACCTCGCAATGTTTAATTAGCCAGCAGGTTCAGGCATCCTACCCATTTAATTAGCCAGCAGGTTCAGGCATCCTACCCATTTAATTAGCCAGCAGGTTCAGGCATCCTACCCATTTAATTTCTAGTATGATCGCAAGACATTTAATTCTGCCAATTTTGCATTAAACGGGTAGAAACTAGTTGATTTGAGCATTCGCATAAATACACACTTTGAACAGGTTCTCACAGATAAATCTAAAGTGAACCAATGTTATAATGATGATGAAGATGGTGACGATGACGACGATGATGGTGACGATGATGATGATGACGACGATGATAGTAATAGTTTGCATCAATACATTTTGTTGCGTCAATTCTTGGAAATTGTGTGTTTCCAAAAAATAGTTCATTCTCAAGGGAGAATACTCGAACGAGGAAATAGTCAGTATCAACCATGAGTTATCTTTTTTCGGCATCGGCGTATAGGGAAATGTTTGCGTTCAAATAGCACGAGTACCGTAATTTGTATTCGGAATCAAATTTAAACAATCATAGAACCCTGAGTATAAAGACGCGATGTACTACAGGGCTGTTGTCTTATGGTAATTCATGCAACTATATTTAAAATTCCGGAGATGATATAATCTTGTTATAACTGTAGTCAAGCGATGGTTTTATCACCCAATTGCATGTTAAGATCTCATTTGTCTATTTCAACACGTTTATCAACATCAGTAGGCATTTTATATATCCTATAAAATATAATTGCCAACAGGTTTTATCTTGACACACGCGTTTTGATATTAAACACAATAACTATTAGTGTAGCAATCTGTATTACAACCTGATATTCCTGGGTTGATATATTCATTTTTACCAATATGACAGCATTTGTAATTTTTAAATACACATTGAGATCAAGATAATCTTTAAATACTCTGTTAATCTTAAACAGCGCTTTTATTTCCACAGTTGATTTCGTAATTAGATAAGATGCACATATGCATAAATGCATTTAGGTGTATTAAATAAATAAATAATACTTAAATATAGATAATAAATATTAGAGCCTTTTAAAAACGCACAGTGTAAAAAATATTAGATAATAAATTATAATCTTGCTCAAAACCTTATGATTACCATGTTATAAGTAACCTTCCGTTTTGCGTATGTTTTGTTTGACGCCAGAGAAGAAATAATGTGTATGTATTTAAAATTAATTTCAAATTGTATATTGATGGAGATAAATGTACATATAGAATTTCGATATAAGCTCGACTTTTCGAAGAAAAAAAGTCGAACTTTTGACGTCGCTCTGTCGTCTGCGTTAGTTAAGTTGATTGGTTAAGTTGTTTGTTTAAGGTATTTGGTTAAGTATTAAGTTTAATATTTTGTCAGAGTCCATTTCTCAAAAACTATCAAAGGTATTCATTTGAAACTTTCAATACTTGTTCACTATCAAAAGGGTTATTCATTACAACAAGGCAGATAACCCTGTTATTTGTATTTCCAGATTTTTCTCCCCTTGTTTGGACCCCATTCGGCAGACCAGAGGAGGTAATACTTTCAAGAATTTTGTCGGAGTTATTACCCTTTTTTAACTTACAATTTTTTGCTTTAGGTCAAATTTCTCAATACCTTTATGAGGTATTGACTTGAAACTCAAAATACTTGATCACAGTTATGAACTCTGTTACTCAATGGTAATACAAGATGAGGTAACTATACCAATGATTTTGGTGGAGTTATTGCCTTTTTTCAACTAAGAATTTTCGCTTAGGTTATTTTTTCAATATCTATAAGAGGTGTTGACTTAAAATTCAACATACTTTATCACGGTGATGAACCCATTCTATAAACAAAACGAAACTAGTTACGTTCTAAAACCAGTGACTTCCCCTAACAGCAGCTTATTCCCTTAGCAACCCTTGACTTCCATAGCAACAATTGAATTCGTTGGCAACCACTGACGTCATTAGCACCAACGTACTCTCCTTGGCAACAAGTTACTTCCTCTAGCAACACTTGATTTCCTTTGCAATCCATTATTTCCTTAGCAACTAGTGACATTCTTGGCAACCAACGACTTCCTTGGCAACAACTTATTCCTGTTAGCATCCAGTCACTTCCTAAGTAACCATTGACTTTCACTAGCAACACTTAGTTATGCTCCCCGAAAGGGGGGAGCATATAGTCGCCGCTTTGTCCGTCCGTCCGAATTCTAATTTCACTGCAATTCAGTTTGTCCGGGTGTGAAACGAATTTCCCAGAGCATTTTATCCATCATACTCCATGTCCGTCCGTCCGTCTTTCCGTCTCTCCGTCCATCCGTCCGTCCTACCGTCCGTCCGGTACTTCGTTTCCGCCCGATATTTCAGGAACTAATGACCCGAATTTGATGAAACTGTATATGCAGCATCCCTATAGGGTGGACATGCGCTCGTTCCGGCCCGATGATTTTAAGCTCGACTATTCGAAGAATAAGTGAGCTATCCTACTACCCCCGGCGTCGGCGTCCGCGTCCACGTCTGAATTGGTTATAGTTTTTATTCAAAAGTCTTGTAACTTAAAAACTACATAAGTTATTCACTTGAAACTTGGAATATACATTTGTCATCAACTCCAGTGTCAGGGCTACATTCACCATAACTATGTTTTGTAATTTGACAGAGTTATGCCCCCTTTTCACTTAGATTTTCTGGTTAAAGTTTATATTCAAAAGTTTTGTAACTTTAAAACTACATAAGTTATTCACTTGAAACGTGGAATATACCTTTGTCATACACTCCAGTGTCATGGGCAACATTCCCCATAACTCTGTTTTGTAATATGACAGAGTTATGCCCCCTTTTCACTTAGATTTTATGGTTAAAGTTTATATTCAAAAGTTTCATAACTTCAAATCTACAAAAATTATTCACTTGAAACTTGGAACTAAACTTTGTCATCAACTCCAGTATCAAGGGCAACATTCCCTTTAACTCTGTTTTGTATTTTGACAGAGTGATGTCCCTTTTTCACATAGATTTTCTGGTTAAAGTTTATATTCAAAAGTTTTGTAACTTCAAAACTACATAAGTTATTCATTTGAAACTTGGAACTAACCTTTGTCATCAACTCCAGTATCAGGGTGAACATTCCCCATAACTCTGTTTTGTATTTTGACAGAGTTAGCCCACTTTTTACATAGACTTTGTTGTTAAAGTTTTTGTTCCAAACATTTATTAACTATTCAAGGCTTCGCTTAAAAGCTATGTATTTTAACAAATGTATGTCCCTTCTACTATCCAAAATATGTACCAACTGAAATACTTTGAATATTCGAGCGCGCTGTTCTCTGACAGCTCTTGGTCAGTAAGTTATTGCCCTTTGATTAGAAATAGGACATTTTCTAGGGAATTTTTCGTTTCCGCGCGAGATCGCATAACCCAAACTAATATTCCAAATTCATTGAAACTTTATATGCAGCTTTCCTACCAAGAGGACATGGGCATATTGTCAGGTTGTTCCAGTCTGATGCTCTTTCTGGGAATTATTGCCCTTTTTATATAAAAATAATATATTTAATGAAATATTTTTGTTTTCGCATGAGATCTCAGGAACTAACAACTCGAATTCAATGAAACTTTATATGCAGCATTCCTACCAAAGGGACATATTGTCAGGTTGTTCCGGTCTGATGATTTTTCAGGGAGTAATTGCCCTTTGATTATTAATTGGCTTATTTTGGTTGTTCACGCTATAACTAGGCCATGAATGGAGGGATCTTAGAATTACTTGGCACAAATGTTTGCTGTTATTAGCTGGTGTGTACCACTCATGAATCAGGTCCCTATGTCAAAGGTCAAGGTCACATCTAGAGGTCAAAGGGCAAAATTGACACTTTGCTTGTCTGTGCTTTAGCTTGCCATGGATTTTAAAAACTGTTTGGCACAAACCTCAATGTTAACCTCAATGAGACACCATAAAGTGCATGTAAACTAGATCTATATGTCGAAGGTCAATGTCACACTTAGAGGTCAAAGGTCAAAATCAGTTTTTGCTTGTCCTGGCTAAAACATGGTCATAGAATGAGCTATTTTCCAATTAAATGGCACATATGTTTGCCTAAATGAGACGACATGTTACGAGCATGAATTAGATCTGTAGGTCAAAGGACAATGTCATACTTAAAGGTCAAAAGTTGGCCTTTTGCTTGTCCGGACTTTGACTTCTTGAATGGATTTTAAAACTTAACTCGAATGTTAGCCTCAACATGACAACATGTCTCCGTATGAATCGGGTTCTTAGTTTTCAGGTCAAGGCCACATTTAGAGGGCCAAACGGCATCGGGGAGCATCCATCGGTTCTACCGATATTCTTGTCTTGGTACCTGCTTACAGTTTGTATCGAGTGATCAAATGTATATGATGTTAAAACAATCAACGGCTTATCAAGTATTTATTATATGTATATTGTTGGAATATTATTGCTGTCATACAGTCGATCATCGCATAAATGATAAGCAGTTAGATACTCTATCATAGATTTAGAGTGGTTTACAACACATTTGTTCCCAGCCCGGCCGCATAACTTGTGTGGGGATTGGTCCTGAAATTATTTCTACGGCCGTTCTCCCCCTACCTCTGATTCAAGTAGGGCAGTTGTCAGTTACTGGCATAAGTATGTGCACTCAGTACTGGTAAACCACCTTACCCCGGAAAAGTGTGAGTAGGTTAACTGACCGCCGTTATATGGAAATACTGTTGAATACGGCGAAAAATCCAAACAAACAAACAAACAACAACACATTTGTCTTCTCAAGAGATTTCTGGCGATTTTAATCTACATATTAAACCCGTCTAGAAAATTATCTTCATCAAAATTGCGTTAGATATGCCAATGAAACCACGTAGTAATCGTTTCATTTCGACGTCAAATTTGATTATTTGATATGAAGCATAAAAACACAATTACGTTTATTGTAACACTCAAGAAATGTTGTGGTAATATTTGATAAAAAGGAAGATTATACATGTGATATTCCGTGTAATTATGTAAAATCGAGAACAGACAAACAAATTGCATCCAACAATTGATCCGACTGACACTTTCTAAATAATTTAAGTGTTATTATTTATTTTCTTAATATGGAACACATATTAGGCAATAGAAAAACATGTGAGGCGTGTCGTGGGAAAACCGGGCTGAATGCATGTGCGTTAAGTGTTGTACGGGATTAGCCTGTGCAGTCCGCACAGTCTAACCCGGGACGACACTTCCGCCTACAGTGGATTTATGTTTAGAAGAGACTTCCTTGAAACAGAAAATACCATAAAAGCGGAAAGTGTCGTCCTGGATTAGCCTGCCTAACTGCACAGGCTAATCCGGGACGACACTACGCACATGCATTAAGCCCGGGTTTTCCACGAAACGCCTCATTTATGGAATTGCAAACAAATACTTGTTACTCGTCTAACTTGTTTTAATAACCGATTCATGTGAGCGTCATGTTTCTTAAACATTCATATGCCATTTAGTTTTGCGTATTAAGATTTTTAAAAGATGCCGAAATGCCGCCAGACGTTCACGATGCTTTCAAAAATGCATTTTGTTCTCTAAGTGAAGTAGTTTAAATCGTTGCAGACATTTTTTAAAAGGCATGGCGCCTACTTTCGTCAGTTTAACGCTGTTATCTGACAGAACAATTTGCGACCGCTGTGCACGTGAGAGGTAAAATGGCGGATATTATCAGGAATGCGTTACCGTAAGTGACGTGCCGTAATTTCTTTGACACTCGATGTGAACAGCAACCTTGTGAAATGACTTTTGGAATAAATATCAAATTAAACGAAACTTGTTCTTAATAACTGGGAAATTGATTTATACCACGAGTTTTATCGCACTTTCGTCTTCGCCGAAAAAAAAAACATACATGCACACACACCCAACAAAAACGGTTGAAATTCTTTCATCCCGCTCAGGTCTGTTGGTGACCTAGTTTGTTTTAGTCACACATTCTATATATTAAAATACACTGCAACAACAACGCAACACCACAACAACACAAACACAACACAACAACAACAACAACACAACAAGACCAACAAAACAGAAAGCCAATACCATCATCTACATAACATCAATACAACACCATCACTACAACAACACCACTTCAACACAAGCTTAACAGCAAGAACAGCACACCAATATCACAAAATTAGCACCATTACCACAACACAAGCACAACAACAAGACAAGCAAAAGACCTATGCAACGCCAAATCAACACCAGAACCAACACATCCCCAGCACCAATTAATACCAACACACAACCACAACAAGAACAACACCAGTCAACACCAACACAACAACAAAACAAACACCAACACTAACACCTACACGACACTTGCAACAACTTTAATCACCACCAACAAAACAACAACACAAGCATGACCCAATACCAAAATCAAAACCAACAACAACTTCAACGCAACAACAACGCGAACAACATCATAATGCCAATAACAAGCAGCACAACACAAGTACAACAAAAAACAACACTAACATTAACACCAGCACAGACAAAAGCACAACACCAACACAAGCACAAAAACACCGACACAACAACACCGAAACAACAACACAAGACAACAGCACATCAACAACAACAGCAACAGACAACCGCACACCAACAACAGCAGATCATCAACAACAACAACAAAACCTGACAACAGCACAACAACAACAGCCCAACAACAACAACAACGACACAACAACAACACCAGACAATGACACAACACCAATAGCAAATAACAACACCACCACCACCAACAACAGAACGACAACAACACCAACAACAACACAGCAACAACAACAACAGCCAACAGCACAACAACAACACCAGCCAACAGCACAACAACAACACAAGACAACAACAACAACAACACCAATAACACCTGACATCACCAAACATAAACACCACCACCACCACAACAACACCAGACAACATTACAACAACAACAACAAGAACAACAACAAACAACAACATCACACAATAAACATCATACAAAAGCACAACAGCAACACCAGCAATAAAACGACACCAGACAACAGCATGACCATCTCAATACCAATACTTTATCAAGTTTATCAACATCAACACCAACACCAAAACCAATCAACACCAACACAACAGCTAAAGCACGACAACAACACCAACACCAATCAACACCTACACAAGTTCAACAACACCAACGCACCACCACAGGTACAATAACACAAGCACAGCACAAGAACCAACGCCAACACCAAAATAAAACATGCACAACACTAGCACAACAGCACCAATCTTAATACAGCTACAACATCAATACCAACAACAACCCAACACTAGCATAAAAACAAAACTACAGCACAACACTAACACCAGCACAACACTACTACCAGCACAACACTACTACCAACCAGCACAACACTACTACCAGCACAACACTACTACCAGCACAACACTACTACCAGCACAACACTAATACCAGCACAACACTACTACCAGCACAACACTACTACCAGCACAACACTAATACCAGCACAACACTACTACCAGCACAACACTACTACCAGCACAACACAACTACCAGCACAACACTACTACCAGCACAACACTACTACCAGCACAACACTACTACCAACCAGCACAACACTACTACCAGCACAACACTACTACCAGCACAACACTAATACCAGCACAACACTAAAACCAGCACAACACTACTACCAGCACAACACTACTACCAGCACAACACTACTACCAGCACAACACTTATACCAGCACAACACTACTACCAGCACAACACTACTACCAGCACAACACTACTACCAGCACAATACTACTCATAGCACAACACTACTACCAGCACAACACTAACACCAGCACAACACTAACACCAGCACAACACTACTACCAGCACAACACTTATACCAGCACAACACTACTACCAGCAAAACATTTATACCAGCACAACACTACTACCAGCACAACACTACTACAAGCACAACACTACTACCAGCACAACACTAACACCAGCACAACACTAACACCAGCACAACACTACTACCAGCACAACACTTATACCAGCACAACACTACTACCAGCACAACACTACTACCAGCACAACACTTATACCAGCACAACACTACTACCAGCACAACACTTATACCAGCACAACACTACTACCAGCACAACACTTATACCAGCACAACACTACTACCAACACAACACTACTACAAGCACAACACTAACACCAGCACAACACTTACACCAGCACAACACTACTACCAGCACAACACAACTACCAGCACAACACTACTACCAGCACAACACTACTACCAACACAACACTTATACCAGCACAACACTTATACCAGCACAACACTACTACCAGCACAACACTACTACCAGCGCAACACTACTACCAGCACAACACTTATACCAGCACAACACTACTACCAGCACAACACTAATACCAGCACAACACTACTACCAGCACAACACCTATACCAGCACAACACTACTACCAGCACAACACTACTACCAGCACAACACTGACACCAGCACAACACTAACACCAGCACAACACTACTACCAGCACAACACTTATACCAGCACAACACTACTACCAGCACAACATTTATACCAGCACAACACAACTACCAGCACAACACTACTACAAGCACAACACTACAACCAGCACAACACTAACACCAGCACAACACTAACACCAGCACAACACTACAACCAGCACAACACTTATACCAGCACAACACTACTACCAGCACAACACTACTACCAGCACAACACTTATACCAGCACAACACTACTACCAGCACAACACTATAACCAGCACAACACTACTACCAGCACAACACTACTACAAGCACAACACTAACACCAGCACAACACTTACAACAGCACAACACTACTACCAGCACAACACAACTACCAGCACAACACTACTACCAGCACAACACTACTACCAGCACAACACTTATACCAGCACAAAACTTATACCAGCACAACACTACTACCAGCACAACACTAGTAACAGCACAACACTAGTAACAGCACAACACTACTACCAGCACAACACTACTACCAGCACAACACTTATACCAGCACAAAACTACTACCAGCACAACACCAACACCAGCACAACACTACTACCAGCACAACACTAATACCAGCACAACACTACTACCAGCACAACACTACTACCAGCACAACACTAACACCAGCACAACACTACTACCAGCACAACACTACTACCAGCATAACACTACTACCAGCACAACACTACTACCAGCACAACACTACTACCAGCACAACACTACTACCAGCACAACACTACTACCAGCACAACACTACTAACAGCACAACACTAATACCAGCACAACACTACTACCAGCACAACACTACTACCAGCACAACACTAACACCAGCACAACACTACTACCAGCACAACACAAACTCCAGCACAACATTAATACCAGCACAACACTATTACCAGCACAACACTACTACCAGCACAACACTACTACCAGCACAACACTACAACCAGCACAACACTACTACCAGCACAACACTACTACCAGCACAACAATAACACCAGCATAACACTACTACCAGCACAACACTACTACCAGCACAACACTAACACCAGCACAACCCTACTACCAGCACAACACTAACTCCAGCACAACATTAATACCAGCACAACACTATTACCAGCACAACACTACTACCAGCACAACACTACTACCAGCACAACACTAATACCAGCACAACACTAATACCAGCACAACACTACTACCAGCACAACACTACTACCAGCACAACACTTATACCAGCACAACACTAATACCAGCACAACACTAATACCAGCACAACACTAATACCAGCACAACACTAATACCAGCACAACACTAATACCAGGACAACACTAATACCAGCACAACACTACTACCAGCACAACACTACTACCAGCACAACACTACTACCAGCACAACACTACTACCAGCACAATATTAATACCAGCACAACACTAAAACCAGCACAACACTAACACCAGCACAACACAAACACCAGCACAACACTAACACCAGCACAACACTAACAACAGCACAACACTAATACCAGCACAACACTCATACCAGCACAACACTAATACCAGCACAACACTAACACCAGCACAACACTAATACCAGCACGACACTAATACCAGCACAACACTAATACCAGCACAACACTACTACCAGCACAATACTAATACCAGCACAACAAAACTACGGCACAACACTAATACCAGCACAACACTACTACCAGCACAACACTAATACCAGCACAACACTAATACCAGCACAACACAACTCCCAGCACAATACTAATACCAGCACAACACTATTACCAGCACAACACTACTACCAGCACAACACTACTACCAGCACAACACTAATACCAGCACAACACTAATACCAGCACAACACTAATACCAGCACAACACTAATACCAGCACAACACTTATACCAGCACAACACTACTACCAGCACAACACTACTACCAGCACAACACTAATACCAGCTCAACACTAATACCAGCACAACACTAACACCAGCACAACACTAATACCAGCACAAAACTACTACCAGCACAACACTAATACCAGCACAACACTGACACCAGCACAACACTACTACCAGCACAACACTAAGACCAGCACAACACTAATACCAGCACAACACTACTACCAGCACAACACTACTACCAGCACAACACTAACACCAGCACAACACCACTACCAGCACGACACTACTACCAGCACGACACTAACACCAGCACAACACTACTACCAGCACAACACTAACACCAGCACAACACTAACACCAGCACAACACTACTACCAGCACAACACTAACACCAGCACAACACTAACACCAGCACAACACTACTACCAGCACGACACTAACACCAGCACAACACTAACACCAGCACAACACTACTACCAGCACAACACTAACACCAGCACAACACTACTACCAGCACAACACTACTACCAGCACAAAACTACTACCAGCACAACACTACTACCAGCACGACACTACTACCAGCACAACACTACTACCAGCACAACACTAATACCAGCACAACACTAATACCAGCACAACACTTATACCAGCACAACACTAATACCAGCACAACACTTATACCAGCACAACACTAATACCAGCACAACACTAAGACCAGCACAACACTACTACCAGCACAACACTACTAAAAGCACAACACTAACACCAGCACAACACTAACACCAGCACAACACTTATACCAGCACAACACTAATACCAGCACAACACTACTACCAGCACAACACTACTACCAGCACAACACTACTACCAGCACAACACTTATACCAGCACAACACTAATACCAGCACAACACTAATACCAGCACAACACTAATACCAGCACAACACTTATACCAGCACAACACTTATACCAGCACAACACTTATACCAGCACAACACTTATACCAGCACAACCACTAACACCAGCACAACACTAACACCAGCACAACACTACTACCAGCACAACACTAATACCAGCACAACACTACTACCAGCACAACACTAATACCAGCACAACACTACTACCAGCACAACACCAATACCAGCACAACACTAATACCAGCACAACACTAATACCAGCACAACACTAATACCAGCACAACACTAATACCAGCACAACACTAACACCAGCACAACACTAATACCAGCACAACACTTATACCAGCACAACACTGACACCAGCACAACACTAATACCAGCACAACACAAACTCCTGCACAACACTAATACCAGCACAACACTAACACCAGCACAACACTACTAGCAGCACAACACTAATACCAGCAGAACACTACTACCAGCACAACACTAACACCAGCAAAACACTACTACCAGCACAACACTAATACCAGCACAACACTACTACCAGCACAACACTACTACCAGCACAACACTAATACCAGCACAACACTAATACCAGCACAACACTACTACCAGCACAACACTAACTCCAGCACAACACTAATACCAGCACAACACTAACACCAGCACAACACTACTACCAGCACAACACTAATACCAGCACAACACCAACTCCAGCACAACACTAAGACCAGCACAACACTAATACCAGCACAACACTAATACCAGCACAACACTACTACCAGCACAACACTACTACCAGCACAACACTAACACCAGCACAATACTACTACCAGCACAACACTTATACCAGCACAACACTACTACCAGCACAACACTACTGCCAGCACAATACTAACACCAGCACAACACTAATACCAGCACAACACTACTACCAGCACAACACTACTACCAGCACAACACTAATACCAGCACAACACTACTACCAGCACAACACTACTACCAGCACAACACTAAGACCAGCACAACACTAATACCAGCACAACACTACTACCAGCACAACACTTATACCAGCACAACACTTATACCAGCACAACACTACTACCAGCACAACACTACTACCAGCACAACACGACTACCAGCACAACACTACTACCAGCACAACACTATTACCAGCACAACACTACTACCAGCACAACACTTATACCAGCACAACACTACTACCAGCACAACACTACTACCAGCACAACACTACTACCAGCACAACACTACTACCAGCACAACACTAATACCAGCACAACACTACTACCAGCACAACACTAATACCAGCTCAACACTAATACCAGCACAACACTAATACCAGCACAACACTAAGACCAGCACAACATTAACACCAGCACAACACTAACACAAGCACAGCGCTAACACCTGCACAACATTAACTCCAGCACAACACTTATACCAACACAACACTAACTCCAGCACAACACTAACACCAGCACAACACTTATACCAGGCCAACACCAACTCCAGCACAACAATTATACCAGCATAAACACGCCAAAGTAAAGTGCTTACAATAAGTATCCATAGTCGCATGTTCCTATGTCGGAGCACTTTTTAATGTTACAATTATCTTTAAGCCACTTGAAATGACACTTTCAATTTTGAAATTCTTAAATATATACCAACTTGTTATAGCCCATTATATAATCTCACAACAGACAGATTGTCAAGTGTTTTAAATTTATCTACCACTTAGAAAAGATAAATTAAAATTAATGTCAGACTTTGAAAAAGGAATGGCGCCGAATCTCGGGCGCTTAATGGCTTGAGCTGACAAATTAACGTGCGCCTGTTGGGATAGTTGCCCGTGAAAATTGCGGCGCTCGTGGAATTTGACGTTAGGCGTAGTTGCATAGTGAATTCTGGAATCATCCTGATTTCGGGTCGTTGTTGCTTGTCTGTGGAATCAAGAAACAAATCAATATTAATGACAGAATATGCTGACATTTTTAGTACTTCACTTCACCATGTAAAAATTACGGAATCCCGTTTCTGCCAATTAAATTGTGCTCTATAATAGTTTATACAAAGACGCAATTAGGACGATAGATATTGCCCCATTTTTGAAACATGGAGATACGGCATTTTACAAGTTGTAAAGCGATAAGTATCGTCAATATTCGTGTTTGAATAACATGTCTGAAGACGAAGATGCTAACAAATTTCGCTTTGTCGCATCTTTTCGGTCTTGTATTGAGCGACATTTAACTGTTGGAAACAGGATTCGATACCAACACTTTTGATTTTGTTGAGCATTCGTATTTGTCGACGCTCATGATATAACGTATGAAAAAGGACATATGATTTCAGTATCCCAAGGAAACTTATTTTGACTCAAAATTCTTTAAACTGCATATAGTTAGACGACATAAAGATACCTATCTAGAATCTTGCTATATGTATTCTGCGAGTAATAGTCCTCTACATGACTTTAAACGTCGGAAAGTAAATTCCAGGATATAACATCAACAATAATCACCAAATCTGTAATCGTTTTGTCGACTATGCGTTGATAACCCGAATAGCAAACAGAAGTAAGCGCCATCGAAATCAATAACAGAGAATACATATTCCTAGTTTGATTGAAGTAATATTTTATAGTTATTGTAGAATGATTCCCTCTTCCGCATTGATTTATTGAGTAGATAGTGGAGAAATGTTCCTAATTCATATGAAATTTTCTGTCATACAGATTACATGTAACAGTCAATAAAATCAAAGACACACATATTCTTACCACGTGTGTCTTTATATTTGTTGTTCTCTTAACGAGACGTTACCCATATAAAAATATTAATAAAATTACAAACTGAATAGATACTTATAGGAAAATATAGCATAAAGTGGTCTGAATGCGTGTATAAGGTTAAAATAGTACATAAATATAACTTTGGTATAGAACACAACTCGGATTTATTGTAAACAGAATAATCCTATAGCTGGAACTTGCATGCATCATTTTAGTTGGAAATCGTATGCATCATTTTCAGTAAATTCAAAAAGCTGGAAATCGCATGCATCATTTTCAGTAAATTCCAAAAGCTGGAAATCACATGCATCATTTTCAGTAAACTCAAATAGCTGGAATTTGCATGTTTCACAATCAGTAAAATAAAATATCTGGAAATTGCATGAATCATTTTCAGTAAAATCAAAAGGCTTGGAATTTCATGGCTGCATCGTTTTCAGTAAAATCAAAAAGCTAGGAATTGCATGGCTGCATCATTTCCAGAAAAAAAATCAAAAGGCTTGGAATTGTATGGCTCCTCATTTTCAGTAAAATCAAAAGGCTTGGAATTGCATGGCTGCATATTTTCAGTAAAATGAAAAAAAGCTAGTAACTGCATGGCTAATTCATTTTCAGTAAATAGAAAAATCTGGGAATTGTATGGCTGCATAATTTTCAGTAAAATAAAATAATTGGAAATCGCACGTGTTATTTGCCGCACAAACAAATAACTTGAAATTACATACACCGTGTTCAGCCAAATAAAATAACTGGAATTGCATGTACCATGTTCAGCCAAATCAAATAGCTGGAATTACATGTACCATGTTCAGCCAAATCAAATAGCAGGAATTGCATGCACCCTGTTCAGCTCAATCAAATTGCTGGAATTGCATGCATCAATTGTCATGAAGTCACCGATAAGCTGGAAATAACCATTTTCTGTAAAATCAAACATCTAGAAATTGTATGCATCAATTACCATGAAGTCACCAGTTAGCTGGAAATACAGGCGCCATTTGCAGTAAAATCAAATATCTGGAAAATGGAGCAATTATTCCAAATTCCTCCCACTTTTTGGTGATTCTCAACGTATCTTTAAACAGGGATCCGTATTCAGTACTCGTACACACATAATGCAGTTTCGTTGTTGAAAAAAAGAACTGCAAACATCTAAGTAAAACACATAGCTATTTTATATAGACTTTTATTTAGATACATGTATATTTAAATGAATTTCATTTTATGTTTATTTATTCATTTATTCCAAACCATTGAAGCCCATTTTAACCAGCCGACTTTATTTGAATCAAACTATTCTGAGAGCGTTTTACGAACTTCTGTCATATAAAATAATTGATGATACTTGGTGGTACGATTCAAATTTGTTGCAATATAACGTATCTCGATTAAAAGCAGAGTTTGAGATACAGACTCGTCATATCTCGTTCATAATTTAACGCGTTCGGATAACAACTCAGAACTATAAATGACAAGAGGATGTGAAACGGACGTCTGGCAGATGCGCATCGTCGTGTGATTTTGCACAGAAACCCCTTCGAAGCGACATATCTAGATCCATAATTGGTTTATGCGCATTTCTTGCACATCTGGTTTTATATATATCCGAAATAACAACGCAAACACTCCTTGTTTTTAGTTATTCATAATACAAAAGAAAGACCGAGTATAGGTTCATGTGCACAAAATAAGGTAAAACCGGTATTATAATTCCTCCATAACAGTAAGAGGGTTGTGTCGGCAGCACACCATAAACAAATGCAAGAATATTTTTTATTTCTGAAAGAAAAAGATTATCGACTTAAACCATGCCAAACCCCCGCGTCCAATGTTCCATTTAAATCAGCAGACTATAATATGGTATTTATGCCCATCTGTAAATCGTAATGAAATATAACCATTTTATAATAACTATAGTTCGAAGACTAAATAGTTCAAACAGTGATCTCCCCTGCAGTACATCATAGCAGGGGATAAAACTATAAAGAGTTTGGAAATAATATGGAACACCAACACCAAAACAACACTAGCACCACACCAACACAACAACATATATAACAAAACAACAACATAATACCAACATCAACATCAAAATGAACAACAACATAGCAACAACACGAACACCAACACAACGCTAATCACCACCCACACAACACCAACTCCACAAACACACGACAATAAAATGCATATTCTAAGTATACACAGTTGCGCGTTCCTATGTCAGAGCACTCTTTTGTGTTACAATTATCTTTAAGCCACTTGAAATGACACTTTAAATTTTGACATTCTAAAATATACATCAAGTTTTTATGGCCCATTATATAATTTCACAACAGACAAATTGTCAAACGTTTTAAATTTATCTACCACTCAGAAAAGATAAATTTCATATTAATGTTAGACTTTGAAAAAGGAGTGGCGCCTAATCACTGGCGCTTAATGGCTTGAGCTGACAAATAAACGTGCGCCTGTTGCGATAGTGGCCCTTGAAAATTGCGGCACTTGTGGAATTTGACGTTAGGCGTAGTTGCATCGCGAATTCCGGAGTTATCCTGATGTCGGATCGTTGTTGCTTGTTTGTGGAATCAAGAAACAAATCAATATAAATGACAGAATATGCTGACTTTTAGTATATCACCTTACTATGTACAATTATTAATTACCGAATCATGTTTCAGCTCTTTAAAATTGAGCGCTATACAAGACCGCGCAGATTCTACAACGCGAAATGTATTTTGCTTCTTCGTCCTTACAAAGTTTATACAAAGACGAAGCTCGGACGATAGATATTGCCCTATTGAAACTTTTAAAAGGCAAATTTCGCAGTTTAATAAAACGTGGAGATATGGAAATGCAGAGCGATAATTATGGCCCAAATTTCGTGTCGGTATAAAAAATCTATAGTAAAAAATACGAAATAAATTTTGCTTTGTCGCATCTTCGTGGTCTTGTAAGGAGCGAACTTATACTGGCGGAAACAGGATTCCCTACTTACACGTTGTTTAACACAAATCTCCAATGCCCTGGTTTCTTTGACACTCACGACAAAACGTATTTACAACAAAATATATCATTTGAGCATCTAAAGGGAAACAAATTTGCATCACATTTCTTTCAACCGCATGTAGTTTTATTAAACGACATAAAAATACCTATCTAGTATCCTGCTATATTTATTCCTCGAATAATAGTTCTCTACATGACAGTAAGTGTCGGAAAGTAATTTCCAGGACATAACATCAACAATAATCACCATATCTGTAATCGTTCTTGTCGAGTATGTGTTGATAACCCGAATAGAAAACTGAAATCAATTATAGACAGAGAAGACCTATTCCTCGATCGATTTTAAGTAATATTTTATGATTATCGTCGAAGGATTCCCTCTATCGCATTGATTTATTGAGTAGATAGTGGGGGGAAATGGTCCTAATTCATATGATTATCGTCGAAGGATTCCCTCTACCGCATTGATTTATTGAGTAGATAGTGGGGAAAATGTTCCTAATTCATATGAAATTTTCGTTCATCAAGATTATATACCTGTAACAGTCAATAAAATCAAAAGCACACATATTCTTACCATGCGTGTGTTTAATAGTTTTGTCTTCTCTTAACGGGACATTACCCTTCAAGTTCATAACAAAATTACAAAATGTATGTATAATTATAAACAAATATTGTTAAAACTACTATTTTATATAGGCCAATCATGCATCCTTTTCAGTCAAATCAAATACCTGTAGCTAGAAGTTGCAGCAACAATTCAAAATTCGTCCCGCATTTTGGTGAAAACAGCTGTATACGGACCCCCTTAGCCGTCTGTATACCGACCTCCTCAGCCGTAATGACCATGAAGTGTCCTAATCTTACATTTTAAAGAGGCAAGTTGCCCTTTAATTGCTTCTGATAGGTCTATAATTAATAGTTCAATAAAGAGGCAAGTTGCCCTTTAATTGCTTATGATAGTTCTATAATTAATAGTTCAATAAAAAGGCAAGTTGCCCTTTAATTGCTTATGATAGTTCTATAATTAATAGTTCAATAAAGAGGCAAGTTGCCCTTTAATTGCTTATGATAGTTCTATAATTAATAGTTCAATAAAGAGGCAAGTTGCCCTTTAATTGCTTCTGATAGTTCTATAATTAATAGTTCAATAAAGAGGCAAGTTGCCCTTTAATTGCTTCTGATAGTTCTATAATTAATAGTTCAATCAAGAGGCAAGTTGCCCTTTAATTGCTTATGATAGTTCTATAATTAATAGTTCAATAAAGAGGCAAGTTGCCCTTTAATTGCTTATGATAGTTCTATAATTAATAGTTCAATAAAGAGGCAAGTTGCCCTTTAATTGCTTATGATAGTTCTATAATTAATAGTTCAATAACCAAAAGGTTAATAATACGATTGTTATGTATCTAACATTGTGCATAACGTGTGTTTTGACCTAAATAAAGCTACCTATTTAATCGGCATGAAAGGAAAGATAAAACTTCGTAAGCTAAGAAAAACTCCATAAATATGCAATATTTCTATAATTGATATATATTTATATATTGATATATATTAAATGAAACCCATTACATGTGTAGCTATTGAATATACCCGGTTTACTATTATTCCAAACAGATGCAAAAAAGCATTTGAGCATATCGACTTCACTTACACCAAACCCATTCTCAAAACGTTCTACAAATTTTTGACATAAACTTTTTTTATGATACTTGGTGATACGATTCAAATTTGTTGCAATATAACGTATCTCGACTAAAGCAGAGCTTGAAATACGTATCCGTCATAGCTCGTTCATAATTTAAAGCGTTCGGATAAAAACTCAGAACTATAAATGACAAGAGGATGTGAAACGGACGTCTGTCAGATGCGTATCGCCGCGTGATTTTGCGCAGAAAACCTCCTCGAAGCGATACTATATCGATCCATAAATGGTTTATGCCCATGAAGGCAGGCTTTTGCACCATCCGGTTTTATATATATCCGAAATAACAAAGCACACGGTCCATGTTTTTAGTTCTTCATAATAAAAAAGACAGATTATCAGTTACTCTGGAAAAAATACAATTATTGATTTAAAACATGCCAAATCCCTGCGTCCAATGATTCGTTTAAATCAGCGGACATTAATAATACAGTATTTATGCCCATCTGTAATCCATTATGAAATAAAACCATCTGATAATAACTATAGTTCGAAGACAAAATAGTTCAAACAGTAATCTCCCCTGCAGTACATTATAGCAGGGGATGAAACTATGAAGTGTTTGAAAAGAGTATGGAACACCAAATCCTAACTAACACCAGCACAAGAACAACACCAATACTAATACAGCAACAACATAAATAAACAAAACAACAACAACAACAACATAATACCAACATCAAAATCAAAATGAACAACAAAATAGCAACAACACGAACACCAACACAACACTAACCACAAACCAACACAACACCAACAACACAAACACACAACAATACAATGCTTATTCTAAGTATCCACAGTTTCGCGTTCCTATGTCAGAGCACTTGTTCGTATTACAATTATCTTTAAGCCACTTGAAATGACACTTTCAATTTTTAAATTCTAAAATATATAAATTATCAAGTTTATTAGCCCATTATATAATCTCACAACAGACAAGGTGTGAAACGTTTTAAATTTATCTACCACTCAGAAAAGATAAATTTAAATTAATTTCAGACTTTGAACAAGGAATGGCGACGAATCAGTGGCGCTTAATGGCTTGATCTGACAAATAAACGTGCGCCTGTTGCGAGTGGCGCTTAATGGCTTGATCTGACAAATAAACGTGCGCCTGTTGCGAGTGGCGCTTAATGGCTTGATCTGACAAATAAAACGTGCGCCTGTTGCGAGTGGCGCTTAATGGCTTGATCTGACAAATAAACGTGCGCCTGTTGCGAGTGGCGCTTAATGGCTTGATCTGACAAATAAACGTGCGCCTGTTGCGAGTGGCGCTTAATGGCTTGATCTGACAAATAAACGTGCGCCTGTTGCGAGTGGCGCTTAATGGCTTGATCTGACAAATAAACGTGCGCCTGTTGCGATAGTGGCCCGTGAAAAAGGCGTAGTTGCATAGTGAATTCTGGAGTTATCCTGATTTCGGATCGTTGTTGCTTGTTTGTGGAATCAAGAAACAAATCAATATTAATGACAGAATATGCTGACATTTAGTACTTCACTTCACCATGTAAAAATTACGGAATCCCGTTTCTGCCAATTAAATTGTGCTCTATAATGATTTATACAAAGACGACATTAGGACGATAGATATTGCCCTATTGACCCGATTGAACGGCAGATTTCGCAACATTAAAACATGGAGACGCGGCATTTTACAGGTTGAAGAGCGGTCGAGTATCGTTAATATTCGTGTTGAAATGATATGTCTGAAGGCGAAGATGCGATATAAATTTCGCTTTGCCGCATCTTCGCGGTATTGTATTAAGCGAAAATTAACTGTTGGAAACAGGGTTTTGCACTAACACTTTTAGTTTTTGGAGCAAACGTTTCCGATTCCGTAGTTGTTTTGTTTTGGCGAAGCTCATGATATAATGTATTTGAAACAAGACATACGATTTCAGCATCCAAAAGGAAATGATTTTGCTTCAAATTTCTTTCAACCGCATATTATGTTGTTAAACGATATACAAATATTTATCTAGTACCTTGCTATATTTATCTGGCGAATAATAGTCCTCTACATGACTTTAAGTGGCGGAAAGTACTTTCCAGGAACTAACATCAACAATAATCACCAAATCTGTAATCGTTCTTGTCGACAATGCATTGCAGAAAACAGAAGTTAGCGCCGACGAAATCAATTGTAGTCAGAGAAGACATATTCCTCTCTTGATTGTAAGTAATATGTTATAGTTATCGTGGAATGATTCCCTCTAACGCATTGATTTATTGAGTAGATAGTGGGGGAAATGTTCCTAATTCATGTGAAATTTTCGTTCATAAAGATTACCAGAAAGAGTATAAACACTCAAAGACACACATATTCTTACCACGCGTTTTTTTTTATAGTGTTTGTTCTCTTAACGGGACATTTAAATTCATAATAAACTTACAAAAATAAGAAATATTTTTCGATTTATCGTTGTTTATCGGCCAATAAACAACGCTTTGGAGTTCTGATACGTCGGAATTAACCATGAGAGCGTTAGCCTGGGTGGTTTAAAAGCCACTCATAAGAACGACAAAAAGATGTTCATTGGCCGAAAAACAACAATAAGCGAGCATTATTTTGATTCTACCATAATCTGACAAACATGTTTGTAATTGAAATGAGAACTACATTTTACTATACTGCGCTCAAAATCGGGACTACTTTTTGCTTTGTTTATTAGGTACTTTTACAACGATAATTTTGTTCTTTGTCTATAGAACAAAATAGCGAGTATCATGTTCAAATTACAAAATGTATGTATAATTATAGGAAAATACCGTTCAAACTTCTATTGTACATGCATATAAGGCCAAGCATGAATCCTTTTCATTCAAATCAAATATCTACAAGTTGCAGCAATAATTCAAATTTCATCGCGCATTTTGTTGAAACAGCTGTATACGGACCCCTCAGTAGCAGTGACCATGAAGTGTTATGTTCTTCTAAAGATCCAAGTTGCTCTTTAATTGCTAATGATAGTTCTATAAATGAAAGTTTTATAAACAAAGTGTTAATAATACTATTGGTCTGTATCTTAAATTTGAATATGTTATGTGTACATAACGTGTGTTTTTACCTGAATAAATCTACCTATTAAATCGGTATGAAAGGAATACAGCATAAAATGACAGGGTCCCTATCCATTGCAAACATCATGCATGATCGATGTAGAAAACTAAATAAGCTAAGAAAAACCGTATATATATGCAATATTTATATAATTCATATATAATTATATATTAAATGAAACCAATTACATGTGTAGCTATTAATAATATATATAGGATCTCATTTTATACCATATTGAATTAAACGAGTTCAGGAATTGTGTAAGTTAGCAAGCCTTTGGCGAGTTTACTAACGAATTTCCTGAACGAGTTTAATAAGATATTGTTATGATATGACAACCAGTGTCAGATCTTTTTTTATCACATGCTTTTAAACAAAAACTTTTGATTTTACCAAAACATGTTGATAAATCATAAACGTTGTGTACTGACGCGACGACATTTTATGTTGACGACGTCATTTCACCAAAATAACGTGATGCAGTTGGTCAGTCAAAGAATAGGTAGCCAATGAAAACGCTCAAAATGTTTTCTTACACATGTGTAAGATAAAAAATATTCGTAATGGTTGTTTTACACGGAAAACAAGGTATAGCATGTGATAAACCAGTATTCCAAACAGATGCATTTAAGCATTTGAGCATATCGACTTCACTTACACCAACACATTCTCAGAACCGGTTCTACAAATGTTTGTCATAAACAATAATTTAAGATACTTGGTGGTACGATTCAAATTTGTTGCAATATAACATATCTCGATTAAAAGCAGAGCTTGAAATACGTATCCTTCATATTTCGTTCATAATTGAACGCGTTCGGATAAAAACTAAGAACTATAAATGACAAGAGGATGTGAAACGGACGTCTGTCAGATGCGTATCGCCGCGTGATTTTGCGCAGAAAACCTCCTCGAAGCGATACAATCTAGATCCATAAATGGTTTATGCGCATGAACACAGGCTTTCTTGCACAATCTGGTTTTGTATAAATCCGAAATAACAACGCACACGGTCTATGTTTTTAGTTATATATCAGAAAAAGACCGATTATCAGTTCATGTGCAAAAAAGAAGGCAAAACCCGGTATTATAATTCCTCCATACCAGTAAGATACATGTAGTTGTATCGGCAGCACACGATAAACAAATGCAAGAATATTTTAGATTTCTTAAAGAAAACAAATTGACTTAAAACATGTCAAACCCACGCGTCCAATGTTCCATTTAAATCAGCAGACTATAATATGGTATATATGACCATCTGTAATAGATTACGAAATCAAACCATCATATAATAACTATAGTTCGTAGACAGTGATCTCCCCTACTTGACAGTATGTTTTGCAGGGGATGAAACTATGAGGAGTTTGGAAAGAGTTGTCTTCCTTTCGTTGAAAGAGACAACAATTATCAAACCAAGAAAAAAACGTTATGTAATACCAACTAAATAGTATTTAAATAATACTTTTTCGACCAATTTATCGCCACTCTTGGTTTTGTAACATTTTATTACTTTTTATTTTATGAAAACACAACAGCTCTGTTTTGATGTTTTTACAATGAATGCTTGGAATATTATAACGCACAATTAACGAAAAAAAACTGTGAATGTTAGAGCAGCCATCAGCATAAATCAGTTGTATCCATTAAACATACATATGGGACAAGTTACACATATATAGTACAGTATATGCAAATAAAGACAGATAAACACATACATTCGAACAATTTATTGCACATGAATTGAGTTTGACACAATATATTAGATTTATATAAATAGTAGAGCTGCAACCAATTGAATACATTACACGAACTATCCTCTACTATTTTCGGATAAGTGAAAAATTAAACAACTGAGTATATATACTCAGTATAGACATGTACTACGGACAAGACAAAATACTATTATTAAGTAGGACACGAATTGCTGAGAAATTGCAATATAAAATATTATAGACACGTTTTCATTTTCCAGATAATGCATGAATATCATTATCAGCGGAGTGTTCGCAGAATGTCAACTTCGGAATGCGCGCGCATCGATTACCACCCTTGAAAATGCATGATTCTTTGAATATTAAGTTATTCGAATGTCTTGAGAAAATGCAATTCTAATCGTCTACTAACAGCCACGATTTGTTTAACAATACTTAAATAGACCACAACATTACTCGGAAAACATTTCCAAGAGTAGTTGGTGTTTTTGTCCACATACATGTAAATAAGTCTGGAAGATAAGCATTTTGAAAAACATTGTGGAATGGACTAATGTTCGACTAATAACTGACAAAAACATAGTTGTACAGTTGGTTGCACAACGAAAGCAAAGAATATCAGATGGATAACACATCATGTCATTTGTTGCATTGTGCCTTACTTTAATGCACATACAATTTAAAAGGAATGTTGAAAGATACATTAAATGCAAACAATGTAAAAAGTTTCCACATACACTTAACAAATCATGCAAATTATCTACTTCATTGTTAATTGAAACACAAAAATGTTTCTAAGGATATTGCTATCAATTTGAAATTGAAACTTTGCGAAGTTACTTTGTTGTTGCTCTTTTTGCTAGGTTGTTTCGAAAGCCCGAGGCTTATCGGAACCGTTTCAGGTCAATTTTTGAGTAGGTTCGCATTCCGAATACCTTGGACATTAACTGTATTACATTGTATTTAACGTACATACAATAACTTAAAAAGTAAAACACAAAACAAGAATAAAATAAACAACGAATAAACATCACTAGTACATCTTGCACACTTAATACTTGAAATTAAAATAAAATGAAAAATTGTAAGCATAAATATAAAGGACATGCAAGCAGATATTTTGAACCCTAGTATATGTAAGTATGACAATTAAACATCATAATAAAAATAAAAGGAATGTTATGAAATTCCTGAAAAAAAACAATTTACATAACCAGACAGAAATGTTTACGCACGTTACGTGTTATACATTTGTATTTTTATTGTATCACAACTAATATCAACCCAAATACAATTTTGAAGGTGTTCGTATATAAACCAACAACAACAGAGGCGGAAACCATAAGCAACAGCAACCAACAACCACATTGCTGGTAATGTACAGCAACAGTGATGGTCGCATGCCAGTATATGTGGCTATCGTTTAATAGTAATCAAAACAATAAAGGTGATCCCCAATGACAACAGTGGTGTCAGTTACCATTAAAATGTTGTTGGTTACCATTATCAATGGTGTTGGTTACCAAACAACAGAGTGCTTATCATTATCAACATATTTTGTTACTATTAACAACAGTTTTGGTCACATTAACAACTGTGTTAGTTTCCATTAGCAACGGAAGTGGTCAACACCACTTACAACAATGGTTTTAAGTAACAACTAGAATTGTCGCATGAGTGACGGATATACCCCCACAATATGACCTTGTCACAAAACTATGGCATCCATTCGAAAGAAATGGACAGAGAGAGAATACTTTAACAATGTGAATGGTCAACAGTGTATTTGGAAAAATTTAATTTCAATAGGAGCCATAACTCTGTCAACATTAAGTGGTTTGTAACCAAAGTTGAACATGACTTGTATTTTATGATGTTACACCTATGTACCAAAAATAATTTAAATATGTGAAGCCTTTCATGAGTTATTGTCCATGTTTTTCGTGAATTTAAGTCAAAAAGGGGTCATAACTGTGTCCAAATTTAGTGGTTTATGACCAAAGTGGAACTTGACCTGTAGTATGATGTTACATATGTGTACCAAAAATTATTTAAATATAAAAAGCCATTGTTGAGTTATCGTCAGGAAACTATGTTTTTAGGGAATTCAAGTCAAATAAAGGGCCATAACTCTGTCACAATTTAGTGGTTTGTAACCGAAGTCGAACTTGACCCGTATTTTATGATGCTACACATGTATACAAAGAATTATTAGAGTATGTCAAGCCATTCTTGAGTTATCGTCCGGAAATCATGTTTTTAAGGAATTTTAAGTCGAAAAGGGGCCATAACTCTGTCAAAATTTAGTGGTTTGTAACCAACATCGAACTGGACGTGTATTATATGATGTTACACATGTGTACCAAAATTTATTTGAATATGTCAAGCCTTTCTTGAGTTTTCATCCGGAAACCATGTTTTTAGGGAATTTTAAGTCGAAAAGGGGCCATAACTCTGTCAAAATTTAGTGCTTTGTAACCAACATCGATCTTGACCTGTATTCTATTATGTTACTCATGTGTACCAAAAATTATTTGAATATGTCAAGCCTTTCTTGAGTTATCATCCGGAAACCAAAAACAACAGACCGACGGACCGACAAGCTCACTCCTATATACCTCCCTAAACTTCGTTTGTGGGGGTATAATTAACATGTTGGTTGCCATTTACAACAGTTTTGGTTCCCAATAATAACTAGTGGTAACTTATAACCAATACTGGTGGTTTCCATTAACAACATAAGTGGTTACCAGTTTCAACAATGGTTGTTATTGTTTACACCAAGTTGTAAATCATTCGCAATACTGGTATGTTAACAACACAATTGGTAACTTATTGACAATACTGGTTTCCACTAACAACAGTGGTGGTTACCATTAACAACAAAAGTTGAAACTTATAAGCAATTATACTGGTGCATTAAAAAAGAAACTTTATTGGTATACTTATGTCAGTGATAACCGCTTAAACAATTGGTGTAGTTCAGAATACCACTAGAGAATATCATTACTACCACTAGAGGTTACTTTGGGCAACAGTGGTGTTTTCTGTTGGAAGAAAATAAATGGTTGAAAAGAAATGGTTTCAAACGATGCTTTATTTATAATGGAATTTTGTTCAAATTTGGAAACACCACCAAAAATGCAAATACAAATATTGATAGAGATGAATTCTGTATACATGTATGTAAATCTGAAATCAGTAATATAATAATGATATTTCAATATGACATGTGGGTCAGGGTAAAATGAGCACAATAAATTTAATTAGTCTAATTTCGCTTGTGCATGTTTGAATGTCAACATGCATTACAGATACCCTATTAGCACAGTTTGATGACGGCACTATCAGCCTACAGTGTATTTATGTTTAGAAGAGACTTCCATGAAACAGAAAATACCACAAAAGCGGAAAGTGCCGTCCCGGATTAGCCTGTGTGGACTTGACAGGCTAATCCGGGACGACACTTTACGCACATGCATTAAGCCCGGTTTTCCAACGACGCGCCTCATATGTGTTTGTGTTTACTTTATTCTAACATCTCAAGTCTAAGAATGGGTTGGTGAAAACGGATCCTGGATTAGTATTTACATAGTTAAAAAATTAAGAAAAATCTAAAAATTCAGAAATTTCATTTGTTATGAACAAGTTATGTATAGTTTGAAGATTTTGACACAGAATTTGCCCTTTAATTCCAAGTGTATTAATATTAAATGCATCTCATCCGTTCCGTATTTAAGATGTTATGTGAAGTAGTATACAACTAACAATACTGTAAAATAGCTTCTTGAAAATGAAAAAAGGTTTTGTAACCAGTCAATGACAAAACAAGTGATCATGTTTAAAAACCATTCTCTGAAGCATAAACACGATACAAACAATGGAGTTTTGACATAATTATCTACCTGTTTTGGTTTTTCCTATCCTAGATTTTTTCCCTTTAATTGGCTAGCAGTTAACTAAAATAATATTTAATTATTATGTAAGCAAATTACCAGATGAATATGTAATGAATTTCAACAGCTCTTTTGCGTAATTCAGTAAAACCACTACACTGAACCAACAAATAAAAGTTCGCTAAGTTTGAATGTAGATAATTTTAACATTTCAATAGATTTGACTTAAATCTTCTGTTTATTGTATAAGTTTGTCTTATAAATGTACTGGTATTAACTGATCGATTTTGCAAAGTATAAGGATTTTACAATAACCACATGTATTTATGTGTGTACATCTCTTACGTAACCGTGACAATACGGCATGTACTTTACGAAACATTCTTTTTTTCAGTATATATAAAAATACATTAGTTTATACAGAACAGAAAAAATAAATATAGTAATTTATCAAATATTGTACAACCAATATGATAATCAAAATGTTAATATAATTAACATTGAGAAAAGAGTATATATATAACGTAATCAATTACCTATACACTTTTAAGTTCAAATTACAACGCTTACGTGGAAAAAGAAAAACATAAAAAACTTCAAATATAAATCTATAATAAAATACAGACCAACATATGGTTAAGCAAACGCATTGTCCGATTGTCTGAATGGCATTGCTATGAATAAAACTGAAGTACTTTTCCTTATAATTAACTTCCTCAGAAAATATTTTTGATTTAATTGAAGATGCTTCTTATACCAAATTCACAACTTTTGCGCACGATTAAACTGAAGTACTTACAATTAACTTTCTCAGTAAACATCTTTTATTTTATTGAAGTTGCTACTAATGAAACGCAACCAAATTGCACCTGCAAATATACTAGAATTCTGTCCCTGTATGCCCTTGCATTAAGAGTATTTCCAGGACACTAAAACAATGGCGGTCTTCTCGTAAAATACCACACCTTCAAAGGTGGTCACAACGCAACAATCCCTATAGGAAACTATACCCTAATATCAACGCAATTAACTAATAACTGATATAACTAGACACATTTACCTGACACCTTTATGCATGAATATATATAGGATCTGACACGAGTTGTCATTTCATATTATTTTATTGAACGAGTTCAGGAATTTTGTTAGTAAGCGAGCCTTTGGCGAGAACTAACGAATTTGCTGGACGAGTTTAATAACATATGGTATGAAATGACAACGAGTGTCAGATCTTTTTTATCACATTCTTTTAAAAGAAATTAAACCCTTCTAATTTTACCAAAATAAGTTGGTAAATTCTCAAAGTTGTGTACTGACGTGACGTCATTTCATGTTGACGACGTCATTTCACCAAAATAACGTCATGCGATTGGTCAGTCAAAGAATACATAGCCAATGAAAACGCTCAAAATGTTATCTTACACATGTGTAAGATAGAAATATTCGTAATGGTTGTATTACACGGGAAACAAGGTATAGCATGTGGTAAGTTACAAATCCGTCACGATGAATATATTTATTTATGAAATGGAATAACGTTAAATTGATGTTACGAGCATTCCGCTGAAAATACAGTTATAGCATCAATAAACACGGACAACAAATGCCCAAACAAAACTGGGTATAATTATAGGTTTTATTTTAAGCGCGCAAGTATGCTAATAGAGTTTATGAGTGCAGGTTAATATGTCCGAGCTACATCAACTAAATGCATAGTATACAACTAGTATGTTTGAACCACTCTATAAGCCTTTGTACATCGGCTTCGAGTTATCGGACAGTAGTTGATGCTCCTCATTGAACTTCTTTGCGAGTCTCAACTTTCTGAAGTTATACGCGCCAACAAGACAGATAATGACGAACGCTGAAACGAAAATAAAAGTCGCACGGTCAGTTAAAGTACATGTACTACAAGCAGTATTGAATACTATTTCGGTACTCAGATATCAATAATTTTAGTAATTCTGTGAACTAAGGGCATTACATCAAACAATAAAAGTTTATGTTTTTTACAGTTCTTCTCAATGCACTCTGTCATTAAATAACGTTTTATTGAATCCGTACATTGCAAACAAAATAATTTTAATCAAAGTACTATTACTCTTACGATAGTGTAGACAGAGTTATGGTTCTTGTTCTAAAAGACCTCTTACAGATTATTATTTTATTTGTATCCATACAATGTAGTGGAGTAATGTGTATACTCAACTAGAGCTAATTAAACAAAGGGAAATAACTCCATAGATTTTGGAGACAGAGGTATTATTATTGTACTTTGCAATGCACTTCATAACTACGGAATTTCATTTACCGGTATATCTCTTCTTTTGTTATCCTCCAAACAAGATATAAAAAAAAGTCATCAGCAAAGAGCAATAACTGTATTAATATTCAAGAGTGAGTTATGGTTCTTGTAATCGCGACTTCCTCTCAATACCCACTGCATGCACCAGTATCGCACAGGTAATCGAACTACATACATCCCCGAGGTATAGCTCGGACACATTAACCTGACACCCATGAACTATATAATAAGCATAATTTTATATTACGGTCTCGGAATTATTTCCTATATTTATACTCATCTGTTTATGCACGTGTTTCACGTGTTTATTGATACAGCAACTGTACTTTCAGTGAAATACACACATCGGTTGTACTCTCTTCCAGTACGGAAATATAGGATCTGACATGAGTAGTCATTTCAGGGATTTTGTTAGTAAGCGAGCCTGTGGCGAGCTTACTAACGAATTTCCTGGACGAGTTTAATAAAATATGGTATGAAATGACAACGAGTGTCAGATCTTTTTAATCACATGCTTTTAAACAAAAAAACGTACAATTTTATCAAAACATGTTGCTAAATCCTAAAAGTTGTGTATTGACATGACGTCATTTCATGTTGACGACGTCATTTCACCAAATTAACGTCATGCGATTGGTCAGTCAAATAATATGTAGCCAATGAAAACGCTCAAAATGTTATCTTACACATGTGTAAGATAGAAATATTCATAATGGTTGTATTACACGGGAGACAAGGTATAGCATGTGATAAACTAATATATTCATTGTAACAGATTTGTAATATGTTCATGCATAAAGTTCAGTGTCAGGTTAATGTGTCTGAACTATACATAAAATAAAATATTTAAAATATAGTCGAAACGCGGTACTACGAAAAGGCACGGGAGACACGGATTTGTTCGTTGTATCGCGTTTTTCATAGTATTGGATCTTTATGAAGTATAACAAAAAACAATACATATCTAGGCCGCAATGGCATATTATCAGCAAACGCAAAGTCAGTAAGTCGAATCTCACACTGCATCATTTAAATTGACTTTAAATGTTAACAACTATCTTTGTCCATGGTGCAAGCAAACTGCCTTAGTGTCCGACCGAGCAGATGTATGAAATCTTCGTTGAGGTGTGAAATGTCTCCGTGACAATATGATTCGTAGTAACATTTCAAAGCAAACATTATGATGGGACCGGAAAATGTATTAGTAGTAACACATCTTTCGTAGTATCGCGAATTCGTTAAAATCGCATCTTTTTTTAGTTACTTATATAAGGAAAACGTACGGGATCGACAGCCTTATTCGTAGTATCCCGTCTTTTCGTAGTATCGCGATTCGAAGTATCGCGTTTCGACTGTAGTTCTCCAATACCAAGCAGAGTAGCCGCACGTATTGTTGGATAATACAGTTTACCACTACTATACAGTGTGCACTTCTAAAGTGTCTTTGGTGTGTGGAGTGTGAAAAAGACAAATATACTTTTTTCTTAAAATTGTTTTAAAATTTTAGGGTCCCATACCAAATGAACATCCGGTCGCTATGCCGACAAGTTCCGCCGAGGCCTTGCAGGAGTTATCGTTCTTGTCCAGGTTCCACCAGGGACCCTCACAGCAGGACGAGGTAGGGGACGAGGTCCCAGCAGGGCAATTACATTCTGAGGGGCAGTCCTGAGGGGACAGGGCCGGGTTCTGTCGAAAATAACCGATACAAGTTTAATTTGAAGGTACGATGGGAATCCCACTAAGGCCACCCACTGTGGAGCAGATAAAAAGTAGCTCTATGCATGTTTTGTACGGTATACTAGCATTGGCGTAATACATCCGAACCAGGTCATGTATATATTGTCTTATTTCGATAAATGTCCATCATTACAGAAAAACAGACAAAAAATAACAAAACATTGTTCTCAAGTGTCATTAATTTTATTTCACTAAATGCAAAATCCGATTATCCGAGGTCCAAGCAAATTGACCTTTGATGACCTAATTATACAAAAAAAAAACAAATAACAAAACGTGCCACGATGCTTTCTTAAATTATTCAGAAACTAGAAAGACGGGTTACCGGACAATATTTTCCAGCAGGACATTCGATGCAAGACTTTGCACCAGAAAAGTTGGCGTAAAATCCGTCCTGACACTCCTGACAGACGTCGCTGGAGTTCAAAGACTTGTAATGACCTGAAAACACAATTACTCCTAAGACGTTACCAGAAATTGCATACGTTAAGGTAACGGTTAACTCAAGAGTCGTAGCCATAAAGTGTACACATTTACTTATTAGAAGTAGCTAGAGAGTGTACGTGACGTTTACACACGAGTCGTAGCCAGACAGTGTACATGTTAACTCATGAGTCGTAGCCAGAGAGTGTACACGTTTACCCACGAGTCGTAGCCAGACAGTGTACATGTTAACTCATGAGTCGTAGCCAGAGAGTGTACACGTTTACCCATGAGTCGTAGCCAGACAGTGTACATGTTAACCCATGAGTCGTAGCCAGAGAGTGTACACGTTTACCCATGAGTCGTAGCCAGACAGTGTACATGTTAACTCATGAGTCGTAGCCAGAGAGTGTACACGTTTACCCATGAGTCGTAGCCAGACAGTGTACATGTTAACTCATGAGTCGTAGCCAGAGAGTGTACACGTTTACCCATGAGTCGTAGCCAGACAGTGTACATGTTAACTCATGAGTTTTAGCCAGGGAGTGTACACGTTTACCCATGAGTCGTAGCCAGAGAGTGTACACGTATACCCATGAGTCGTAGCCAGAGACTGTACATGTTAACTCATGAGTTTTAGCCAGGGAGTGTACACGTTTACCCAAGAGTCGTAGCCAGAGAGTGTACACGTTTACCCATGAGTCGTAGCCAGAGACTGTACATGTTAACTCATGAGTTTTTGCCAGGGAGTATACACGTTTACCCATGAGTCGTAGCCAGAGAGTGTACACGTATACCCATGAGTCGTAGCCAGAGACTGTACATGTTAACTCATGAGTTTTAGCCAGAGAGTGAACACGTTCACAAATGAGTCGTAACCAGAGAGTGTGCATGTAAACTCATGAGTTTTAACCAGAGTGTACACGTTTACACATGAGTCGTAACCAGAGAGTGTGCATGTTAACTCATGAGCTTCAGCCAGAGAGTGTACACATTTACTCATGAGTCTTAGCCAGAGAGTGTACATGTTAACTCATGAGTTTTAGCCAGAGAGTGTACACGTTTTCACATGAGTCCTAGCCAGAGAGTGTACACGTTTTCACATGAGTCGTAGCGAGAGAGTGTACACGTTTTCCCACGAGTCGTAGCCAGAGAGTGTACACATTTACTCATGAGTTTTTGCCGGAGAGTGTACACGTTTACTCAAGAGTTTTAACCAGAGAGTGTACACGTTTACTCATGAGTTTTAGCCAGAGAGTGTACACATTTACTCATGAGTTTTAACCAGAGAGTGTACACGTTTACTCATTAGTTTTAGCCAGAGTGTGTACACATTTACTCATGAGTCTTTCCCTGAATGTGTAAAAGTTTACTCATAGCCAGATAGTTTAAGGTTGTTGTTGAAGAAAAACTTGCGTTTTTGTTTTACCAAATTGTCAGAAATATGCTGGTAGTTAATTAAAAAGATGCTTATAAAACTTTTGCAAATACACGTACATTTACTGGAATTCTTTTAAACGGATAACAACTTTGTTCCAAGTTGCGTTGTATCGTCTTTTCCTAATGTTTAAAACAAAATTATTTTGTTAGCTAGATATGTCAAGACGATATAAGGGTGTTTAAAAATTTCCACAAATATTCAATAATAAACATAGAATAAAATTAAGAAACAACTGCTAGCATCGTCACCTTTTTGACACGGCTGACAAAATTCTGCACCCTCTGAAAGGCTCTCGTGGCCTGCAGGACAGTTGTCACACTTGTTTGCGCCTTTCTCGCTGAATACAAATCACAGATGTAAAGAACAGATTTTAGCTTGACTTTTCAAAGTTATTGTCGTCGCTGTGTCGTCTGCTTTAGTTAAGTTTTTTGGTTGAGGTTTTTTTGGTTAAATTTTGGTTCAATGTTTTGGTTAAGTTTTTTGTCCATTTCTCAAAAACTATCAATGGTATTCATTTGAAACTTTCAATAATTGTTCACTATCAAAAGGGTAATTCATTACGACAAGGCAGGTAACCCTGTGATTTGTATATCCAAAGTTATCTGCCCATTTTTGGACTTACCACTTAGTATATTTTGAATTTTTTTTTAATTCATCAGTAACTATCAAAGACATTTAATTGAAACTCAAGATACTTGTTTATGGTGCTAACCCCATTCTGCAGACCTGGGGAGGTAACTCTTTCAAGGATTCTGTAGGAGTTATTACCCTTTTTCAACTTGTATGAGGTATTGACTTGAAACTCAAAGTACTTGATCACAGTGATGAATTTAATCTGTAGAAAAGAGGAGGTAACTCTTATCAATGATTTTGTTTGAGTAATTGCCCTTTTTTCAACTTAGAATTTTCACTTTAGGTCAAATTTCACACTAACTATAAGAGGTATTGACTTGAAACTCTAAATACTTGATCACAGCTATGAACCCATTCTGTAGACAAGATGAGGTAACTATATCAAGGATTATGGTGGAGTTATTGCCCTTTTTTCAATTTAGAATTATAGCTTAATGTCAAATTTCTGTAACTGACTTGAAATTCAACACACTCCATCACAAAGATGAAACCATTCTAATAACAAAAGGACAGAATAATATCAAATACAAGAGCGTCCAGCACCCGTAGTCGGGGCTCTTGTTACACTTTAGTGCACCTCCCTCGCTGAAAAAAGTCACACATGTGCATAACAGTTTTTACACAATTCCATTCCCACTAACAAACATACATGTATCACATTTCTACAGAACAGTTTTTACACACGCTTTAACCCTTCCACACTAATAACAACTCATAGATGTAGAAAATTTTACAAGTATATGCGCATTCCTCACTAGAAATCAATAACATAATACAGAAAACTGTTTCTGTACAACTTTGCACCATTCTCACTAAAAACGAACATTTCAATGCGCTTATGAACATATGAGCGGTTTTTAATATTATCTGCATTTTCCTTACTTATCAAACCATTGACTACTTCACAAGCCAGCCCACCAGTTAACAAATATGTTTATACTTTTATGAACATTGAAATACATCCAAACATGATTTTAACCTTATACACTAACTGCACAAGATGGCTTTTCGTCCAGTTTTCTGTCACTAATATTTCAAACCCCTTCCCAGTTAAAGGATGTTCCCATTTATCGCAATGGTCAAGTGCTTCAAAACCTTTATGAGCTTTATAAATTAAACCATTTTAACATTTAAGCAGGTAATATTCCAGTGTTAGGATTACTTAGTAGATAAAAGCATATGTTTTTTTTCCGTGTGCAACAATTGGACAAAACACTAGATTAATTTGCATATGACTGACAATTGTGAAACCGTCTATTCTTACTCCATATATTGTCCGGCCGGACACAGTGTACACTGTGACTTGTTGGCCTTGTCCTGGTAACTTCCCTTGGGGCAAAGCGTGCAGTTGAGGTTGGTCTCATTCAACAATCCACCATTCGAAAACGAGCCTGGAATAGTCAACTTGCAGACATATTCCCTCATATTAACCAATAAAAATGGTTGTTTAATATCAGCTTTGAAATTCATGGGTTTAACTAGTTGAGTTAATTACCCTTGAGGCACAGGTTAATGCCCATTGCCACAACACATTGTTTAACATAGTCAAGTTTGCATATAACTATGCTACAAAAATATCCGTTTAGTAAAGGAATATGTATATATAAAATATGTGCAGTGAGGGTACAGAGCCTTTTTCTTATACATGTATGATATTTGATATACAAATACCTGGAGGACATGCTTCGCATAACGTCGGCCCCGCCTGTGGCTTAAAAGTCCCGTCTAGGCAGCGAACACATTCTGAGGCACCAGTTTCTCTAGAAACAAGAAAAACACAATAATGTCAGAAAAGTGTTGCACAGACGCTCCATGCTATTGAGATAAAAATGCGTTAAAATTCAAACAATTGATTATGACCGGTAGATCACTATGGTATGATGAATGTGATATCCCACCTAAGGTCACCGGATGGTTAATTCGATGTCAAACCTGTCATAATACCAGTTCCAGTAGGTCCAAATTGTGACTCAGTTAGTTTCCAAAATGCAACTCTCTAGTACAAGAACGAATGAAACCTTGGTAACAACATCCAGGCTCTTACAAATAGTACAAATGAGGCGTGTCTTGGGAAAACCTTGGTAACAACATCCAGGCTCTTACAAATAGTACAAATGAGGCGTGTCTTGGGAAAACCTTGGTAACAACATCCAGGCTCTTACAAATAGTACAAATGAGGCGTGTCTTGGGAAAACCTTGGTAACAACATCCAGGCTCTTACAAATAGTACAAATGAGGCGTGTCTTGGGAAAACCTTGGTAACAACATCCAGGCTCTTACAAATAATACAAATGAGGCGCGTCTTGGGAAAACCTTGGTAACAACATCCAGGCTCTTACAAATAGTACAAATGAGGCATGTCTTGGGAAAACCTTGGTAACAACATCCAGGCTCTTACAAATAGTACAAATGAGGCGTGTCTTGGGAAAACCTTGGTAACAACATCCAGGCTCTTACAAATAGTACAAATGAGGCGTGTCTTGGGAAAACCTTGGTAACAACATCCAGGCTCTTACAAATAGTACAAATGAGGCCTGTCTTGGGGAAATCTGGCTAATTAATGTGTGTACAGTCTCATCCCTGATTAGGACGGCACTTTCTGCTTTTATGGTATTTTATGTTTTGAGGTAGTCTCTTCTAAACATAAATCCATTGTAGGTGGAAAGTGTTGTCCCGGAATAGTCTGTGCGGACTGCACAGGCTAATCCGGGATGACACTTTACGCACATGCATTAAGCTTGATTTTCCTACAAGACACCTCAAATGTATGCCTCACCTTGTTTCCATTCCGGCCCCACAGGGGTCGCATTCTGTTTTACCGGTCTGGCTCTGGTGTAACCCCTTCGGGCACACATCACAGTTAACAGAATGGGTTTCGTTGCTATAATAACCCTGCAATCATAAATGTACATACATTTTTGCAATGTGTATTAACAAGGTGTATAAATCAAGATTTTATGTAGGCTCTTTCTTTACATACATTATTAAATTTTAGAAAATTACAAGAACCCTTATGCACAAAACTTCTTAGTGAAAACTTCTGTAAATTTCTTTTATTCCTTAGAACTTAAGCTATTACATGCATTCATTCATTTTATGCATCCATTCATTTTATGCATTCATTCATTTTATGCATCCATTCATTTTATGCATTCATTCATTTTATGCATTCATTCATTCTATGCATTCATTCATTTTATGCATCCATTCATTTTATGCATCCATTCATTTTATGCATCCATTCATTTTATGCATTCATTTATTTCATGCATTCATTCATTTTATGCATTCATTCATTTCATGCATTAAGTCATGTTTTACATTAAAATATTTTGAAAGTGTATATTTGAAAGTTTCATTAAAGTACTGCTTAAGTTAGGATTTTCCTTAGGAGTGTTTGTCACTACCCACCCTGGTTTATAAATAGTTGTTGTTTAAGCTACTCATTTATAAGCTGGAATGAGACATGCATTAAATTGAGGCGTGTCGTTCGAAAACCGGGCTTAATTCACGTTTGTAAAGTGTCGTTTTGGATTAGCCTGTGCAGTCCGCTTTTATGGTATTTTCTGTTTCAAGCAAGTCTCTTTTAAACATGAATTCACTGCAGGCGGAAAGTGTCATCCTGGATTAGCCTGTGCTGCACATGCATTAAGCCCGGTTTTCCCATGACACTCCTCATTTGTAAATGTAGTTGTATATCCACTAAAAGGTGACATAAAAACAGTTATTAAATACCTTTTCACATGGTGTACACTCAGCTTCTCCTGTCTTGTTGCTATGGTAACCAGGTTCGCAGGCAATGCAGGAACATTTCCCCATCTCGTTTCTGAAATAATGAACATTTTGTTCAAACTAGCTGTAAAAGTACAGTATATGCAACGAAATCAAGTAATTTAACTTATCCGGAAGATCCATTTTACAGGTATTGTTTGATTTATTTTTCGATATTATTAAATAACTAATAATACGTAAATAATTAACTTCGTAACAAATTATTTGCGTTTTGATACCATTAGCACATCATATTTCAGATTAATATAAGCCTATTCCATAATGATGATCATGTGTACATTATCCATTACAATATCATTACACATAATACTTTATTACAGTACAGGAAATTGTCTGATTCGATTTTCTTGAAAGTTAAATCCATACTTACACATTGTGTCAAAAGCATGGTGCTATAAATGTAAATCTTTCACATGCTGTCGACATTAAAAAGAAACTTAAACTTAGCACTTGGCAATATCCATGTAACAGGGCATGTTTACAACAACTTACATAACTTGGCACTTGGCAATATCCATGTAGCAGGGCATGTTTACAACAACTTACATAACTTGGTACTTGGTAATATCCATGTAACAGGGCATGTTTACAACAACTTACATAACTTGGTACTTGGCAATATCCATGTAACAGGACATGTTTACTGCAACTTACAAATGTTCTCCAAGAGGACAAGGGTAACAGGCTTCCTGTCCTGTCTGGTTTTGGAATGTACCTGAAGCAACAAGAACAAACATAAAAAACCAAAGGGTTTCATTGTCAACAGTGTCTGGTGAATTTTTATCGAATGCACTAAGATTCTAGCTTTTATGGCCATCTCCCTTAGAAGACTCGGTAGTTGGATTACGGGGGCTAGTGCAAGATGCATGAGACGCCCCTTTCCAGAGGCGACCCTGGGTTTGTGTGTGCCCGGTGTGAAGCACCTTGTACATTACACATCCTTTTAATGTCTAATCTGAAAAGATGCGTTAGTATGTTATGGTGTAGTGGGGGCTTGAACCTGCGACCTCTGGATTGTGAAGCCAGTGCATTATCATTAGACCACAGAACCGCTCGCTTGCTGATGTGACATCCAAGGTGCAAAACATAGCAGAACCTCATAAAGTGGCCATATTGTTTTGTTTCAAGAGTTGTATTTGAAATAAGTTCATTCAATTCATATCATTCATGGCCCATACTAGTACCTTGTCTGCATGGTTGACATGCTATTGAGCCGGTTACGTTACTATAGTAACCTTCCTTGCATGGTTTACACGAGGAACTGCCAGTCACGTTACTATAGTGACCTTCTTCACAAGGCTTGCATGAGGTACTGCCGTTGTCGTTGCTATAGTTACCAGCTGGACAATCTTCGCATATTACACAGCCGTCAGTGCTGATGAAAAACATTGCAACGATGAGTTGTTTGAAAGACAAAAATAAAGATTGCCAAAAATCGGAATCACTAAGCACTTGTACATGAAAATTTCAGAAATACTATCAATAATCATTGTATTATCAAAATTAATAGTTTAATTGCATTCACAAAATAAAAATGAACCATTAATATTTATAGTATAAATAATTATACATAATTTGTTCCCACCATTTGTACCAAAGACACTGTTATCATAGGACTATTATTATTGTTTTTGTTGTTGTTTATTGCTTTTACTGATGTTATAAGAGTAGTGTTGAACCTTTAATATTAACTAGAGACTTGTCATAGGAGTGACAATGGGCCCCGAATGATACAAGTCTCAAGAAAATCCATTGGATATACTGTAGGAGGAGTTGCGCTCACAAGAAATGTTCCACTGTATTCCATAGAGAAGACATAATCAAAGGGCCATACCTTACTAATGGAGGAGAAAACTTAAAATCCCGATCTTTACACACAACTAAATGTTACGGTCAACAATGAAGACATGTTTCAAGAAAATCCGTAGGAAACTGTAGAAGTTGTGTTCAAAAGGAATTTTCCCTATGTATTCCATTCCAATAATGAAGTATGAAACATTAACAAAGGGCAATAACTACAGAATCATGAAGTCCAAAGTAACAATTCTTGTGCACTGCACTTCTCCTCAATTAGATATATCCACCTTTGAAAATTCAAGTAAATACCTCTTACAGTCGAGTTATGCTATGGGCAAAAATGAAGTACGCGAAATTAACAAAGTTGCATTCACAAGGAATATTCCCTATATATTCATTACAATAGCTCAATCTGTTATTGAGTAATTGAGAAGAAACCGTTTTTCTATTTTTGTAATGGTGACCTTGACCTTGATCCCACCCACCCCTTATGCAATCCCATGCGATGTCTTGATAAAAGGTATCTATGTATGAAGTTGAATTACAATAGCTCAATTCGTTCACAAGTAATTGAGGGGAAACGGTTTTTCTATTTTTTAACAGTGACCTTGACAGTGACCCCATCCACCCCCTATGTAATCCCAAACCAGGTCTCGATATAAGGTATCTATGGATGAAGTTTCATTAAAATATTTTTTCAATTCTTTCTCAAGTTAGAGAGCTGAAACCAAAAGTTGACTCCGCCTGAAAATGAAAAATTAACAAAGGGCAATAACTCCAGAAATATGAAGTGCAGAGTAACGAATTTTGTGCACTGCACTTCTACTCAATGAGATCTATATACCTATGAAGTTTCAAGTTAATACCTCTTATAGTCTAAGAGTTATGCTCCAGACAAAAACGAAGGATGAAAAAATTACAAAGGGCAATAACTCCAGAACCATGAAGTGCAGAGTAATGGTTATTGTGCACTGCACTTCTGCTTAATGAGATCTATCCACCAATGAAGTTTCAAATTAATAGTTGAAATGGTTTTGAAGTTATTAAAAATGACCGACGGACAGACAGGGTGATTACTACAGGGCACCCGCAAAAAATTTGCGGGGCCCTAATAAATTTAAATTTTACCAATCATTTCACGAAAGTAATACTTACCTGCAAAAAGACCCAACAGAACAATTCTTACACTGTGTTTGTCCGTGTTCATCTTGAAATGTTCCTGGGATAATAAACATTTGAGGCATTTCATGGGAAAACCAGGCTTCATGCATACATGTGCGTAAAGTGCAGGCTGATCGGGATGACACTTTCCGCTTTTATGGTTTCGAAGTGGTCTCTTCTAAGCATAAATCCACTGGAGGCGGAAAGTGCCGTCATGGATTATCCTGTGCGAACTGCACAGGCTCATCTGGGACAACACTTTACGCACATGTATTAAGCCTGGATTCCCCACGACACGACTCATTTATTTTGTGAAGTTAGAAGCAGACTTCAGTCATAGAATGGACATGGATTTTTGCTATTTTTTCTCATAAACATTTTTAACAGGACAATTTACAATGTTTATGTATGTTGCTTTATTCAGATAATACTTTTGGTTTTCATTTCATTTTTCTCTTTACTTTCTTGAAAATTGACCTTGTCTTTGTTAGTTTCCACTGTCCTAAAAATGGTCCTAGTTTATTGTGGAAACATTATTAATGCAGACAAGTATGCTTTTTTTTGGAAGATCAATGTCACTGATGCAATAAATAATGGCGGTTTTCTTTAAAAATAACAATGCAAAACATTTGAATTACCGGGTAACGACAATTTACTGTTCATGTATAAAAGCAAAATAATCCTATAATTTGTCAATGCTTTTTTTCACATTTCTGTGACATGAAAGGCATGCTTGCAGATATAATAGAATTTAAAGGGGCATTTGAAAATCCCTGAGCATTTAAAGAGTGTCATACCTTTCTCACAAGAAATGCAGTGTGTTGAAGCCTCATTGGGTGTGAAATGTCCAGCTTCACATGGACTGCATTCAATCTGCCCATCCTTACTGTGGAGAGTAAGAAAAACATACAACTAGAACTCAGATGTGTTGCCTGATGGGGCATAACTCAAGTACTGGAAGGGCAATAATTACGAAAACCAAATGTAATGTTCATTTTATGCCTACTAACACTTCCCTAAAGTTTCATAATGATTGCATAAAAACAAAAGTGAGTAAATTAATGACTAGAATTTCACAAATGGAAATGGGCAGTGATATTAGAATCTTTATGCATTATTATTCACAGAAATCATATTAAACAACATTAACTTAATCACAGCATGATAAACATAACATTAATACTAATAATAGTAACATAAAAAGGCAGTCTTTATCATATAAGAACTACTTACTGTTAAAATATGCTAACACTTAAACACAGTTCGTCAGATGTCGCTGGGCTGTGGCCATATTATATGTATCACAGCATGTTTAATAAAGTGAAAATTACCTGAATATAGCTTATTAATAAATCAATATACACTAATGAAATTTGTTAATTATATTATTGATATAAAATGATAAATGTGTGTTTAAAACAATTATTCTAAGATCTGAATTTGTTTTTACTGAGCATTTTCTTCTGACTTTAAGTGTTGCATATGTATAAAATAACAGAGAGCAGATCATATGAATCATACAGCGATATACAGTCACAATGCATGTTACATACAATTTAGTCATTTCTTCAGCATTTTTTTGCATTCCGTTTAACAGGTTGAAACCCTTTCACAAGGTCAATTTTACGATATCGGGTACATTCTAAAAATTTTTTTGGCTTTTTGGAAAAAATAGGGTCAGCGGATCCGAAAACCAAGAATAAAAAACCTCGCTGAACATTTCCATAAAGTTTCATAATGATAGCACAAAAACAAGTCAAGTTATTGCCTGCAAAAACTGAGGGGGGCGCTGTGATGCCAATAAGGCCACCGCCCATGCCGCCAAAAGTAAGCCCCTATATGTCACCTTTTCAGGCAACACAAAAATCAGCTGTTACGAATATTAAAAAACCATGACTAAATCTAGAAATAAAACATCCTTGTTTATAATCATGTAGAGCATTAACAGTTTACAAAGTTTCAATCATAAGGAATTTATTTTATTAACATATTTTTGTAATACACACCATGGCAATGAACAAGAAAATATATATTTATTTAAAAAGAAGCTTATACATGTACCAATACTAAGAGTACATACACTGGACACATCTGTTTATACAGTGTCAAGTTAAAGGGGCATATTTACCATATATCCCACAAATATATACACATATTTAAACAACACATTTTATTTTTCACAAATATATTTTTACTAATCAATAATGTATTAATGGAATCGTTAAGAAAAAAATATGTACAATGCCAAACATCTTTTTTTCAATAAACAGTTCCACAGTTCCAGCAGGATTTGAACTCACGCCTGCAAAATTTCGCCTTTTTAATAGAAACTTTCCTTCGTTAGACTACATTTATCAATAGTGAGAATGCGGGAGACGGTACTTTATGTACATTTAATTCATATCGATTGTACTACTACTACTACTTATTTTCCCGCGCCCTCAAAAAGTGTCATTTTTTTTAATTACTTTTTTTTTACTGTTTGTTTATAAAAAATAACACTGTATTATGTGAAGTCAGAATAAGACATCAAACATAGAATGGACATAATTTTTGTTATTTTTTCACACAAAACTGAGCATTTCATGTTGTTTTTGTATGTTTGTTATATTCTGTCAATACTTTTGGTATAATTATCTTTTTGCCATGACTTTTTCATTAAAACTGAATGTGTCTTTGTGACTGTATTTATAAACTGTGTTCATGCACGCATGGACACAGTCATTTTTTTGTAAAAAATTTGTAAATGCATACAAGTAGACAGTTTCGTGGTAAAATCAATTTTACTGATGCATTCATATATGTAGGTGTCTATTACACTAATTACTCTGCAAAATTCTTAAATTACAAATGGTAAACTGCATATAAAACATTGCTGCAATAAAACAGTTTATTCTATGCTTGACGTCTTATTCCAACTTCACATAATAGTATGTAAATACCTATATGTGAAGTAATCATTTAATGAATAATACATAAAATATTATTTTATTTTTGAAATTTTTATACCGTATAAGCTGTCAATACGCCCCTTTAAATGTTTTACTCCTACCGTATTGAATTGTTATTTATCTGTATACATGTACTCACAAAATACTTAATTAGTGGAAGCATATTGAAATTTGCTAAGAAACAGTAAATCACTTACGGTTGTTCTGAACCGGGGGGACATGCACTGCAGTTGTTCAGACAATAACCATATTTCCAACAACAACTGCAATCAGCCCATGACTGGTTGGCAAAATAGCCAGCGTTACAAATTGCGCACGTTCTTGTTGTGTTACAGTCATGAAGACTGGTTTGTAGAAACGCTGCATTTAGTGCTTGTACACCAAAATACCAAATAGAGATAAGGATTAGGCCTGAAAAGTAAAGTTAAAATATTGCATTAATAACTCAGTGCTTTTTTATCTAATGTAGGAATTAGATCCTTGGACCTAGGGACATTGTTCTTGCGCGCAACACACCTTCTCAACATGTTTATCACTTCTGCCAAGTTATTTGAAAATCCTTCCCCGTTGGACAAAATTCGGCTCTGGACAGGGTCTATGGCTTAAATTCGTATATTTGACCTTTGACCTTTAAGTGTGACCTTGACCTTGGACCTAGGGACCTGATTCTTGCGTGCAACACACCGTCTCAGCATGCTTAACAATTGTGCCAAGTTATTTTAAATTCCTTCAATGTCTATGGCTTAAATTCTTATATTTGACCTTTGACCTTTAAGTGTGAACTTGACCTTGGATGTCACCTAGGGACATGGTTCTTGCGTGCAACACACCGTCTCAACATGCTTAGCAAAATTATGTTACGGACAAGGTCTATGGTATTCGTATATTTGACCTTTGACCTTTAAGTGTGACCTTGACCTTGAACCTAGGGACCTGGTTCTTGTCCAGACAAGAATCTGAACATATGTACATAAGTACGTACCCACCACAGGGTAAACTCTATATGCCCCCCATCATTGATGGTGGGGGCATAAAAACAGTCCAAATAATCAGACATAATCTGTGGATTCTGAGCTCTTGTTTGTATGGGAAAATGCAAACTTGCTGTTAAAATAGTGTTAAACAATTACAACAACCTCATATTGATTGGAGTTAATTAACATTGGGTTTAATGGCTTTTTCTTAATAGAAATATTAATTAGAAGGCAAAAATTAAAATGTTTTCCTGAATTGACCACTGCATAAAATCATATTACCAATTAATATTAATATTATCGACACCAATTTTCTAATTACATACATAACAAGTGTTTTAAACACCTCAATTTTAAACAGCCCCTTGAAGGGCCGTCCATAACACTTGCAATATTGTGAAATTACAAACTGGTTACAAACCGGTCCGATAACGAAAACAACTTACAAAAGTTGCGATATGAATAACAAAAACTACACATTATGTAGAAAGTGAACCGATAAATTGTAAGATACCTACCATATATCCGTATCTTATGTACAGACTGTTTCATGATAAACGTTGGTTAACTTTCGTTTTACGCATTGACAGTTCATCTACCATTTTGAAATCATGTGACTATTGCGCAAGCTCACTAGGTTACAAACCACTATACAGAACAAGCGCCAAGGTTGACTGGGATTCGGCCTGTAAACATGAATTGTATTCCAAACCAAAAACTGTTTAGTGCTAAAACGTTTATTGACAAATTACTTGTAAGAAATGTGTTTAACCATGTTGAATACAAATATGTTCATTATAAAGTTTCTTTCGTCATTTGGAAAATATGAAGCTCCGTATGTATTGAAATAAATTTATATTTTACACGCATCAACAGTGAACTTTGCGCCATTTAATTATATTTAAATGACACAAGCAACATTGCTTAAGAACTGTACATTGACAGGTCTTGCACACGTTTATTTTGATCTTGTTCTTCTTGAAGTCTGTTTTTAACTTCACAAAATAAATGTTTTATTAACCCAGGCACATTTTAGTATGAAGTTCCGTATATTATATTTTACATGCATCACTAATGAACTTTGCGCCATTTATATTTAAATGAAAAATAGCAACATTGCTTATGAACTGTACGTTAATAAGTCATGCACACGTTTTTTGTAATCTTGTATGTTTTTACCACCGGGTGACAAAATATTAGACGCCACAATGTGTTCTATATCCTATTGTCTATGATCTCTAGTTTACAGATAGGCTGAGCGAAATTTTAAAAACAGTTTCATTAATATGTTTCACAAATGTGAAATAATTCTCCATTTGAAAAACCTCTCAGGAACGGAATTGACTATGTGCAAAAACATAGATCGCTCCGCCTTTCTGTGAGTCTAAGGTTGTTTGTCCAAGGATTGGAAGTAAATTGATTGGATTATGCAACCATGTGCTAGTATTTACCACTGAAATATAGACCCATAATTGATCAACTCAATCATTGATTGAAAAGTAGCAACTGGTCTATTGGTACAAGTGCTGCTTTGACCATTAAAGGCAACATAATTATTTTTAATAGTGTTATACAATACAACTTACACTTTGCAAATTGTATTAAATTGAGTATCTTCTTACATCAATAACATGTTAAAGAGCGCAGTTTGACAAACTCTGTTCTAATGTTTTAGAGTGTGGAGTTCGTTGAATCGATTTGATACTGTATTGCATAGAACATTACTATAGTTGCTATTTTTTTACATGCATATTCTAAGAACACATATCCTAATATACAACGTAGCACACAATGACGTGCGAACTGTATATCTGAATGACACACAGGGGGCGCAGGACACAATGACGTGCGAACTGTGTATCTGAATGACACACAGGGGGTGCAGCAGACAATGACGTGCGAACTGTATATCTGAATGACACACAAGGGGTGCAGCACACAATGACGTGCGAACTGTATATCTGAATAACACACAGGGGGTGCAGCACACAATGGCGTGCGAACTGTATATCTGAATGACACACAGGGGGTGCAGCACACAATGACGTGCGAACTGTATATCTGAATAACACACAGGGGGTGCAGCACACAGTGACGTGCGAACTGTATATCTGATGGACACACAGGGGGTTAAGCACACAATGACGTGCGAACTGTATATCTGAATGACACACAGGGGGCGCAGCACACAATGACGTGTGAACTGTATATCTGAATGACACACAGGGGGTGCAGCACACAATGACGCGCGAAATGTATATCTGAATGACACACAGGGGGCGCAGCACACAATGGCGTCAGAACTGTATATCTGAATGACACACAGGGGTGCAGCACACAATGACGCGCGAAATGTATATCTGAATGACACACAGGGGGTGCAGCACACAATGACGTGCGAACTGTATATCTGAAGGACACACAGGGGGTACAGCACACAATGACGTGCGAACTCTATATCATTTAATAATTATATATGCTTTTGATTAATGTGTTAACATGTTTTTTTCATTTGTCATTGAATATATAAAAATATAATTAATGTCAACAGTCCTCTGATTACCAGCCTGTAGTAGCTGCGGGGGGAGGGTCCTCCATCTTGCAATTTCGCCATATTTAAACAAGTGCGACTGAACGCCTGATTCTCTCCGCGCATAGACATATTTAAACGTCACTAACTCGATAACAATATTTAATCCATTTAGCATCGGCTTACCATTTATCAGCATGTACTAGTGTAAAGTTTAATCACGCAGTGCGTTTTTATTGACAACCTGTCGTTGTAAGATACACATTATTGTTTATTCGATATTTTTTTAAGGAAATCAAATACTTTTACAGTATTCGGTCAACTTGTACAATAAATAAAAACACGCTTGTTGCTTTTAATGTAGGTGAAAGGTCCAGACTTCTGCAACGCGTATTAATGTTATTTGTGCAAGAATCTAAGTTTTAGAAAAATACATTTGCTGTTTAAGTAATTATCATATTTAGCTATGGACAAAAGATGAATACTGTTATTAATTATACCCCAAATCACACAAACCGACAATACTATTTTACTGTTATTGTAAATATGTTATTTTATAAATTATTATTATTATTTGTATTTGAATTCGTATTATTATTATATATTATTATTATTATTTATTATTATAACTATCCTTGTTGTTATTATTTTTGTGGCTGTTATTTGTCTTTTAATAAAGATTAATACAAAAAAGAAATCCCACCCGCATTCATTTTGTCTTCAACAACTGAACCAACTGACGGTCAAATGCAGAAGTCGATATCTGAAGAAAACACGGTGTTTTTGAGTTGCTGTCATTTGCACCCCTCAATGAAATGGTTAGCGCATTTAGCGTGACCAAGGAATGCGTCTCGACACGTTGGTCCTTCGATGTATTTGCTGTGCGTACGTCGCCTCGTACCCTTCACATCAACTGCTCGGTTGAACATAAACAACAGTTGGTTGAACACACTTGAATACACGATATGCTTCGTTACGCTTATCAATAAGGCGCGTGTTAGATTGGTTGGATAACCTTTGTGCATTTTGTACTGCTGTTCTTAAGACAGGAAAATCATATTTGTTTTGAGAGCAATGGCTGCAAGCGCTACAACTCCGGTAAAGGAATCTCTCATCTCGATGAAACAATGGATTCTTACAAAACTAAATGCTTCTGCTTCGTACGACGCGGGGGATAATAGGGAAAACAACGATGGAACGTCGAAGATATCGAAGGATAAATCTATCCCTCAAATTTTGATCTCAAACGACAGCGACAGAAGCATCAACCGGCTGCCGCACAGTCCTTTGGTCAAGCGACCACATCCATTGACTCAGCGACCAAATCCATTGACTCAGCGACCACATCCATTGACTCCGACTTGGAACAGAGGGAGCGACCGTGATTTGGGAACCAGACCGAAAACAGCCCCGCACGAAAGTTCGAAGCAGTCATTTTGGACATCGCCGAAACTTTCACGGCTTTCGTTCTCGAGGAACAAAACTGAGTCTAAATCGGTACCCGCAACGCCGCTAGAAAATGGTGATGTCATGCCGCTTCCGTCTTGTCGGTCGGACACAGCCATGATAAAGTTGCCAATTTTTAGATTTTCACAGAAGCACAATATTCCGATTGGAAACATGCAGAAAGAGAATAAAAACAAAAGTAACCAGTGGTCGAGGAGTGACATCGATTCCCCTTCCATCTGCGGCGCTTGCGGTCAGAGAAAATTTTCCGAGAGTCGGGATTTGGTGGGTTTTAATTCATCATCCCGTCTAAATGTTGATTATGCTCTTAACAAGGAAGAACCAGAATTAGGGATCCATGGAGTAGCGTCCTCCGTTAATAGAATGCAACTGCGACGTGTCAGCTCGTGTCGAGTTCCAGACAAGAAAATGGAACGTCGAATGTCAGCAAATATGAAAAAGGCGGCCTCAAATTTTGATATTCAACAAAAGCATCTCAATAGGCACGCCTCTTCGATGTCAAGTAACAGCAGTATAAAACAAAATAGTTCGAAGAAGAAATCGAAAAGCGTCATTGCGCTGACGAGGTCAATGTCTATAAACGTAGAAAACGTTAGAAATGTTCGAAATGATACTGCAAAAACGGAAAGCTTTAAAGATGACTCTACTAGAAAGATGGCTCTGAACGACAACGAGCTCCGTCGGGTAAGAAGGGGGTCGTCCCTGGTACGCTTGCTTTGCATGGACTCGGAACACGGGGATAACTTATCAGGTTCGGAATCCGAGGTCAGGAAGCCATCAGAAGACGACTTGTTTGAATACTCCCCTAAGGTCACTAGGAATCCAGAGTTTAACCCGATGGACATAAGGTCCACGTTTGTGACGGAGAGTCCACGCATCCCCAGTTGGTACGGTCAAATCAAACTAATGTTTCAGTTCTTCAACGAGAAGAACGCGCTGCATGTTACACTCTTAAAAGGGGCCAATATAGGGCAAGGGGAGCAAGGCAATATCGGGATTTTCGCCAACGTTTGTCTCATGCCTGGAAAGGTGCAGAAGAGAGCCAGTGAGGAGAAGCACGATACGCACGATCCGGTCTTCTACGAACTGTTTGTCTTTCGGGCCAGTCTCGGGGGGCTTCTCGACCTTCAGTTGCGTGTGAAGTTTTACAACAAGCCCGGATTGTTCTCAAGGACCCGTCCTATCGGCGAATGTTTGGTTCCCCTGTACCCTTATGACTTGACAGCGGTGACCGTCATCTGGAAAAACCTGAGCAAGTGCAAGAAACAAAAGGTAAATATCAGTTATGCAAAAAACGAGTTTAGGTAAGGAAGTCATTACATTGTTATTATTTGTTACATATCGTAGAACATATTGGAAAACAATTAAATCACTTCCATTTTAATTCACGTACTTCTATGTGATGAAAACAAAATAAGTATCGTATCTTCTGGATAAAACGGACATAGGGGTGCTTGAGTAAAGTTCTTGCATTTGTTACAATCGAGCTCAAATAAATAGGTGTGAACTAACTACACTTTTTCACATGCTATACCTTGTTTCCCGTGTAATACAACCATTACGAATATTTCTATCTTACCCTTGTGTAAGATAACATTTTGAGCGTTTTCATTGGCTACATATTCTTTGACTGACCAATCGGATGACGTTATTTTGATGAAAACACGTCGTCAACATGAAATGACGTCATGTCACTACACAACTTTTTGGATTTATCAACATGTTTTGGTAAAATTATAAGATTTTTGTTTCGTTTAAAAGCATGTGATAAAAAAGATCTGACACTCGTTGTCATTTCATACCATATTTTATTAAACTCGTCCAGGAAATTCGTTAGTAAGCTCGCCAAATGCTCGCTTACTAACAAAATTCCTGAACTCGTTCAATAAAATATGGTCTGAAATGACAACTCGTGTCAGATCCTATATAATATCTCTTGGCAGGATGATCTGGACGATTTTGATCTCTCACCATTGGACAAACGTGAAGTTGACGTCAACACCAATGGAATCCGCAGCAAACAACACACCGTACTAAGCTGTTTCCAGAAGTAGGCCAAGTCCCGTAATGTCGTTTACAAAACGGTGCTGTTTCTTTGGACTTGATTTGGCTTTTTGATACATCTGAAAGAGGGGAACTTATTCTCGGTTAACGAGTGATAATTCTGAACCCGAATAAGACCAAACTACTAGTGGCAACAGCTATTCACATATGTGATTGTTTAATTTACACACGAAAAATAGCTATTCACACATGTGATTGTTTAATTTACATACGAAAAATACCTATTAAAATGGCAAAACATGATATTAAGATGATCAAAATCGCTTCCTTTTTTGACATCGTGTTTTCATAATCGTGTCATCGTGTTTCGCGTTTTCACGTTATCATGGCACTATCTTGCATTAAAATTGTATTTTTGATATTTAAAAAAATGCAGTGACGTTGTCATTGCACTATCTTGCATTCAAATTGTATTTCTGATATTTAAAAAAATGCAGTGACACTAATGGTGTACCATACTTAGATAATGTTGATTGATTTGGGCAAAACGGAACAGGTGGCAGCACCCACCCTTCGATTTCGCTCTAGATCCTTCCTTAACTGTATATCTTGAAAGTAGACATGCGTACAATTTGCATATTGTGTCTTGACACTTTGTTTATTGTTTATAAATGTTGTTAACATGGACAAGACAGCTAAATGATAAAAATGCATAAAGATCAATGTCAGGTTAATGTTTTCGAGATATACCATGCCCTATCGATATGAGAAATGAAGAAATGTTCTACGTGCGTTCACTGTCCTGTGCAATAAGTGGGTATGTCGTATTTACATGGCATTGTATATGATATTTTGTGAAAAATAAATGTTAAAAGACACTATTTTGGTCATAGCAGAAAGCATTCGACCGCAAGTCTTTGAATTATGATTGAAAAAGATCCAATAATACAAAACAACGATAATGTCGTTGACCGCAAATGGTATATTGTTGAACAGGAAATAAAGTTAAAATAGAGGTGTTTACTTTTTAGCTCCAAAATGCAAGCTATTCTACTCGCACCGGCGTCGGCGTTGGCATCGGCGTCGGTGTCGGCGTCCGAGCTAGGTTAAAGTAAGATACATTCTCAGGAATGGCTTGAGGGATTTAATTCAAACTTAAAACATTTATTCCCCACATTAAAATGAACCTATAGGCCAAGTTTGGTAACTCTAGTTTGAAATTTGTCCAAACTATGGGCCTTTTTACACTTAGAAATTTTACATAAGTTATATGGACAGGTTTAAGTTTTTTGGTAAGCTGGTTTTTCAGAAATGGCTTAAGGGATTTCATTTAGAACACTTATTCCCTATATTAAAATGAACTCATGGGCCAATTTTGATAACTATTGTTTGAAATTTGTCAAAATTATGGGCCTTTTTACACTTAGAAATTTTACATATAAGCTATATGGAAAGGTTAGTTTTTCGGTAAGCTAGTTTCTCAACTTTTCGTTTCCACTCTCTAACTCGAGAACGGATTAAGCTATTGTAATGAAACAACACAGCTCTTGTTTATTGTTGTACTAGATGTTGTTTCTCTAGGTGCGAAAAATATTCTAAATATTCAGGAGTTAAGGGGAGGGGGTGAGATTAAATATGCCACTAACCATTAATGTAATGATTGCATTATCGTTCATAAAGAACGAACATACTAAAAAAGAGAACATTTTTTATGGTACATAGGTCACCAGGTGCCTTTATAATTAGTAATCAACGTAACATTACGTTACTTTACATACGAAGCAAAAACGGAGCCAGCTTTGTTTCGGTGATTTATACTATTTATACTGTAATTGATTTGCTTCAATATTAAGTTTTTATAATTGTTCAACACTTCTTATATTACGTTATTGATGAATTGTTGAATGCGGTCTAAATTTATATATCGCATTTAATAAATGCACCTAACGTCCTGTTAATATATCCATGGTAACGAAATTTGGTATTGACATTTACATTAAACGCTGGAAAATCAATACGTCGTCGGTAACTGAAACGTCGATACACGTACGACAAACGCACGATGTTGCGTAACCTCAATTATACAATGGCCCCGTGTGTCCGCTCCATTTATTGACGTCAATACCGCATGGCCTTCCCTGCCTAGCTGTCAAATGCAGCACCTCATTGACATCGACAGTTGTCGCATCATGCGGTAACTTAGATAAACACGGACAACGATTGCGCATAACGGTAGACATGTAATTTAGCGAATATTTTGAATTTCCTGCTTCGGAAAACAAACATTTTTGATTTGCGAGAAATTGTATATGAAAATGGACATGTACGCACTGTATAAGATATAACATAAAATAAACTAACGTGAAAAGTTTAAGTATTCTGTGAAAAAAGCCATATATGTTACAGCATGCGCATGCTTTAGGTTTTCTTACATGCATTTGGGTAATACGCCATATACTACTACTACATGAGCACGTATTTGGTTTTCTACATGTATACCATGTATACATATTATGGCTTTCGCGAATATTGGCATCAAACAAAATATGTTCTTGCTCAAAATGATACTTTCGCTGCTATTCATTTAAATGCAAGTAAATGGACAGTTTATGAGGTTTGACTGAAATTAAACATATATGATGAGAAACAATTAGACTTGTAGCCACCCCCTCCTCACGGTTAACATCGTCAGATAAGCCGCTAGTCATACATCTAGGACAATTTGTAAACTTGATGCCATACATCATATGCACTAAGCGAACTAAACGGAACATGTATAAACAACGTTGAATGTCAAGAAAGAATAACACAACGACAAAATTCTTTTATTTTCTTGATTGCATATGTGTACAGGGTGGGTGTATTTAACTTAAAAGGGATAAAAATATGTTGCTGGGATATCCTCTTGTGAATACTCTGGTTTATCCCCCACATATATACTTTTCCAACCTGTCTGAAGCCGAAAGATATAAATTTGCGCTCAAAATGTCATTCAGTACTTAGTCGGCATATATACACTATGCCAAAGGTTACTATTAGTTTAACATTTTTCTTGTTATGACCATAAAATGTTAATTTTCCCGATGATGTTTTTTTTGACGATCCGACCTCATGTTATTGGTTATATAAAATGACTGCTAATATATTTGTACCGGTTAACAGCAAAGTGGCGGTGTACGATGTTAACTCCAAAGCTTGGTAGCAGTTTTTTTTTTTTAGTTTTGGTACGACATGGCAAGTGTTTCTTCAAAGTCATTTGCAGAATTCGGGTTATAGCAAATAAACGGCACCTAATGTTGTTGAATGGTTCTTATATAAATGTCTTTCTCATCTATGTACATTTTTATGCACCAATAAACCAAGCTAGCAGATGTCTGGTGACAAGCTGGTCGACAGTTGTGTCCTTTTCCTCAATATTACCGGGATCTTAAGTCCGACCAATCTATTTCCTTTGGCCCGAAATTTTCGGTATGCCAATTTCTCGTCTTTCGGGAATCGCGTTCAGTCTAAAGTCCAGTATATGCCCCCCCCCCCCCCCCCCAAGTGGAAAAATATTGATAGGTGCATTACTTCACACTATAATTGCCGCGACTGTCCTAATCTCTGTGTTCACGCTACCACTTAATAAAATATTACTGATAATACCTGTACATCTATGTTGAGGTTAACGCCAGACAATTAGCGAACATTTTAGGCCATGCAAACGCAGTGATCTGGCAGCATGACTCCACTAAATTGTGCCATGTTGCAAGACAGGACGTTATTTGAACAGACATTTGTTAGCACATTCAGCGCGTAGTTCAAACTGTGCATGAGGGCCAAGGATTTTTTAGTTTTAAATTCTCGGACAGTTTCGAAAAGCTGTACAGTCGGTCGGCTGAATAAAAATAAATATTATATGATAATTTGTTTGGACAATACACATGGGAATAACAATAAATATTCAATGCAATGTTTGTTATATAAACAATATTATAACATTTACATGATTTACAAATAGAATAACATAATATTTCACTATGTTTCTACATTATAACTGTGCGTTGAAAATTTTAATAGCCATCAATAATACGAAGTCAGTAGAAATACATATTTTTTTATATAAAAAAACAGCATGCGTACTACATTTACAATATTGGTTTTGTTTCATTTTTTGGGGCATTTTCCAAAGAAAACAATCGGGTCGGCGGATCCGAGAAACTAAAAATCAACAACCTCTGGCCTAACCAAGAGCTCGCGAATATAATTCGTTCCATGATATCGCGTTGGTATTACGCACATGTACGTATGTGCAGCATCCTCCTCGCGGTCGAAGGTCGTTAGTAATACTCCTGCACACGCTGCATGTAGCTGTTCTATTTAAGGGTTTCACTAAAGGGACTAGTTTGTGTCAACGAAAAGGGACTCAGGGGGTATTTTTTTTAAAAAGATCTCAAATCAATATATTAATACTGCCATATAATAACGGTTAAAATAAGGTATATATAATGGGAATTTTTTTTTTCGTATTCTGAGATAAAAATCAATTTCTAATATGGGTCGTGACTGTTTCATGTTTACATTTTGACGTCACAATTGTGAGTATTTTGTAAAACCGTAGTTTACACACGTTTCCGTACAAAGCAGAATAGCGCGGTTAGTATAAATGCTGTCTACTGTTATTTATCCGTATGGTCCCTAAGCCGTTAGTTCGGTACCCGCTTGGGTTTTAATTGTTTCATACACTTTTGCTAATTTGTTTTTATCAAATATCTCATTATGTATTATATTATGTATTCTTAATTGACTGTATATTTCTTCGTATAGCGCATTTCTATCATCTACTCGTAATATCATTTATAGTGCAATAGGAAACCAATATTTCGTTGACACAGCCCCTTTAAGACTTTTACGTAGATATGTAACTATCAATAAATAATAAATATAGACTTCCAACATCTAGCCATTGAGTAATTAAAGGGTAATTAAATTGAAAAGTATTCTCTTTTATTGTTGTTTAATTTGAATTGCGATGCTATGAGGTTAAGTTTTATTTACAACTGCATGTTTTGTGAATAATTCTGGGCCAAGTGTGAGGTTCGTGCGCACGTACACCGGCTTAAACCCCCAATGCTTGCATTGACCGTTCCAAGGCGGTGACCCTAGTTTTGTTCATGTGTGTTTTGTGTTTGTTCTGTGTTTTTGTGATGTGTCTGTAATGTTTTGGCAATTGGTCACTTGCCATATATAAAAGAGCTCGGGCTGCTAAGAAGAGTTCTCTTCTGCTGTCGCAACTGGAGTTTCACTTTGTTAATATTTCCATATAATGCAGTAGCTGAAAAGTAGACATTTACCATTTTTGTTTATCCATGAACTTAAAATATATGATTTCAACGATGCATTGCCATTATAAACTATGATTTCATCTATTGTATACTACACTGAAGGTCAAAAACAAAGGTATGTAGCAAGTGCTTCGTGCTAAATATGACCCAATGTTAAGTGCGTTCTGCGTTCGGTGAATGTTTGAAACGAAAATTCACCTGCCAGCGCTCGCGTAATATTCTGCTAAACAGACACGGGCTAGAGTCACAATTTGTCTTATCAACAGATGCCATCTGTTGGTTCCCAATACCAACACCTTTCGCTCTGTCACCAGGTTTTAAGTTTATCACTTCCTTTAAAAGGTCTTTTGGTTCAGGACGCCTCAGAGTTGAGGACAAAGCTGGTGAATAAATAAATCTGCTTGCTGGAAAAGGTCTCAGTGGATTGACACCTGACATCAGAACAATGTTTATTTTAATTTGCCTGTCTGGACTGGTGGCTTTTGGAACTACCAATGGCTCATTCCAGTTGAGCTTTGGAACCTCAGCCCCAATGACTTTCGATCCAAGTAAGTGAAGAAAAAGCTATTGGGATTTTAAAAATACATTTTATACAATTTTTGTTTAGATCATGAAGTGCAAATTCAACACATACACGTATATTTGGTGTCATATTGTGTATACTATAGGTTTTATCTTTAATTTTAAATTCTAAATTGTATTATACGGTTGAAAAAACAACACTATTTAGAACTACTTTGAACAGAACCACAGTTCCCCATACGCCTTATATGCCCAAAGTGAATGTCTAAATGCTTGGCTAGGGTTTTCGGCTGTTTTCTTGGGTCAGGACCGCTATAAACAAGATGTCGTATAATGTGTTATAAACGGGATAATTAATAGCTTTTGATGTTTGATACAAGTCAACTTCGGGGATATTATTCATAAGACGTTTCAATTTATGTTGTACATTCTACGAAAAATTTGAAAATTCGTGCTTTTCTTGGCTGGCTATGATCCGACTTTGTCTGTGCTTGTTCTATTTCTATTGAATCCATATTAATTAACATTTCTGTTTTCATATAATGTATTATATGTAAGTGTACTTGGTGTTTTATAATACGTGTAACCGTTGTAGTGTCTTGTTATCACCTATGCTGCTTGCCTGATGTATCACTGCTTAGATATATATCCACTGTTGTATGTAGTTAGTTGGAGGCTGTTTCTGAGAAGACTAAAATGTTTGTCTTGGTATAAGAAACATTACAACCGTATCAGTCTGTTTAATTTGTTTTTACAATAAAAAGTTATTACAATGAAATCACTATTGTACTGAATGTATTTTATTTGGATTTATAACATTGCTAGTTTAAGATAACACCCATATATAAATTTGACGTCATGTATTATAGCAGTCTTTCAAGACATGTTCCAAATATTGACAATGCGTTTTTGTTTGTTTATATGGTGTTAACTTTTTTCTCACTCAACATATAATATAAATATACACCGTGTTAATTTTGTATTATGTATTGACTAGTACATTATATTATTGAATACTTAAAATCATTAAATATATATGCAGTAAGCAATATACAAACAAAGTGTTAGGCTATATATAGCCATTTCCACGTCACATTTTAAGAACAGTGTATTGATATCTTTGCAAAGGTCCTCATGGTGCTCGCTTTCGTGACCGCTTATCCGCTTATCTTTAAACGGACACGTAGTTAAATTTCCCTGCTTTATACGGCACTGGAACTTCTATATCTTTAAAGAGAAAGTATGCACGAGTCTCAGACACAGATCGCTTTTAAGAAATATAGATGAGGCATGTCGTGGGAAAACCTGGCTTAATGCAAGTGCGTAAAGTGTCGTCCCGGATCAGCCTGTGCAGTCCGCACAGGCAGATTCGGGACGGCACTTTCCGCCTGCAGAGGATTTATGTTTAGAAGAGACTTCTTTGAAACAGAAAATACTATAAAAGCGCAAAGTGTCGTCCTGGATTAGCCTATGCGGACTGCGCAGGCTGATCCAGGACGACACTTTACGCACATGCATAAAACCTGGGTTTCCCACCATGCGCCTTATATATACATTTATTATCGTGTATGTGTATTAAAATTATTTTGGAACATGTTATTTAAATAACAAACATGACATATACATAACATATACATAACATAAATGTAGAAACGTCTTGTGTATTAAACTAACTGTAAGAATAATGAATTAATGCCATATAATATTATTATTGTCACGCCTTTATTTTACTTATAATCATGCTTCATATAATATTATGAACCTGTTTATCCGACAACCTGCCTTATCCAACATTTTCAGTCGGAATCCCTGAGTGTCGTTATTGACAGGTTTCTCTGTATTTGAAATAAAAAAAATTAAATCACATAGAATGAGTAAATGTACGATTATATAATATAGCGACTACTTATATTCAGATGTGTGATATCTTAAAGGTATATTGCCTTTAAAAAACTATCATAAAATTACCACATGTATGGATAAAAAATAGCAAATATAGTTGAAAGAAAGCAGTATTAAAATGCATATAAAGTTTAAGCAAATGACGTGTAAAGTAGAATTAATATGTATATAAAGTCTTAACAAATATCGTAAAAAGTAGTATTAATATGAATATAAAGTCTTATCAAATATCGTGTAAAGTAGTATTAATATGAATATAAAGTCTTAGCAAATGTCGTGTAAAGTAGAATTAATATGTATATAAAGTCTCATCAAATATTGTTTAAAGTAGTATTAATATCAATATAAAGTCTTAGCAAATATAGTTCCAAGCAGTATTAATATATATATATAAATTCATAACAAATAAAGTTTAAAGTAGTATTAATATGTATATAAAGTATTAGCAAATATCGTGTAAAGTAGTATAAATATGCATATAAAGTATTAGCAAAAATAATGTAAAGTAAAATTAATGTGTAATTTTATGAAGTCTATATAATACATACATGGAACTTTGGAATAGTGAAAAAGTTTACAAACTGTAATCAAACGTTAAAGACACCTATATACAGATTTACGAATTGACAATGTTCCAACTTTTTGTCACAGATAAAAAAAAAAAAAAATAACAGTGTATACAAGGGAGCGAAATAACATTACGGACATAGAAATTTATTGTAAATACCGTTTCGTTTATGAGTAACCATAACCATTTTTCTTTTCTTTAAAAAATCATTTTCTTGTTATTATACTTGAGCTATTTAGTTCCGACGCTTAAATTTGTCAAGTTTAAACATTTAATGACATACTTCAAAAATGCAAAAATGTGTGAACAAGTCCCTTCAAAAAGCGAACCTACTTGTTAAAGTTTGTTTACGTTTTGTCAAACTTCTCATCCCTGCTATATGATTTTGATGTAAATGAAGTGAAACAGGGGAGACCACTGAGAACAGTTTGACATTTTGCTTTAAGTATCACACAATATTTTAACTATATCTGCTTTATATTCTTTGTATATTTGGCTTTATATTCTCAGTCAGAATCTGAGGATAGTAATGTAAATATATCATTGTATCTTAATTTAATATTTAAAGATGCATTTCCTTTCAAAATTGTCATACAATTACGAACTGGCTGTAAAGTGAGAAACATATGAAGCTTAAAGTGAGAAACATATGAAGCTTAAACTATTATGAGTTTGTATATTAACTCAAAATTGTACAAAAGTATAATTTAGATACATGTATAGCGAAAACAATTTGTAATATAATGTTATTATTATTTGTTATTACCCCTGAACATTTTACAAATCCGATTGTTCGTGTTTTGTTTTATTTATTCCAAGATGGTATGTTTCTGGAATAGCTTCCATATTTCCAATTTCATATAGGAACAGTTCAACTGACCAATCAAAAGCGCTAAATCTCATATAGGCATTGAACTTTCATACAGGCGCTGGTTTTAGCCAATTGCAATGCATAGATCCCATACAGGAAGAGTTGAATTCGTACAGGAACAGTTGATCGTTTTGTGTACTCGTGCTAACTAATATAAGACGTGCATTTTCACTGATATTAGGAATAATATTGTAAAGTTGGTTAATAATATATTTGTCTCATGGACAATTTGTCAGTTTGTTTTACTTTTTGTGTATATTTTTGCTCGTGTTGTGTAGCCCATTTCATTATTTTTCACTTGGGGAGAAATAATGCAGTTAAGTACAGAGGTTTTACGTGTGACGTCATCCTATGTGTATAGAATGCTCAAATGGTACCGCTCCATTGAAAAACATGGCTGCCAGGGGACGGGGCCATTTTAAACCAAATTTTTCGAAGAAAAATTTTGGTTATTAGATAAGGGTGGGTGGGGTCAAGGTCAAGGTCTCCCTTACTAAAACTAGAAAAACTTTTTTTGCTCAATAACTTGAGAACGCATTGAGAGATTTGTTAATGAAACTTCATATATAGATACCTTATATCGACACCTCGCTTGGGATTGCATATGGAGTGTGTGGGGTCACCATTACTAAAAATAGAAAATGGTTTTTGCGCAATACCTTGAGAATAAATCGTCATATTCGAGATATTTTAAATAAACTTCATACATAGATACATTATATCGAGACCTCGCATGGGATTGCATATGGGGTGTGTGGGGTCAAGGTCAAGGTCACCGTTACTTAAAATAGAACAACGGTTTCCGCTCAATAACTTAAGAATGCATCGAGATATTTTAATGAAACTTCATACATAGATATCTTATATCGAGACCTTGCTTGGGATTGCATATGGGGTGGGTGGGGTCCAGGTAACTGTTACTAAAAAAAAGAAAAATGGTTTGCTCAATAAATTGAGAACACATTGAGCTATTTTAAACGAAACTTTATATGTAGATACCTTATATCTAGACCTTGCTTGTGATTGCATGTGGGGTGGGTGGGTCAAGGTTACCATTACTAAAAATATACAAACAGTTTCCGCTCAATACCTAGAGAACAAATTGAGATATTTTAATGAATATTTATATGTATATACCTTATATCTAGACCTCGCTTGCAATTGCATATGGGGTGGGTGATGTCAAGGTCACCATTTCTAAAAATAAAAAAAACGGTTTCCACTCAGGAACTTGAGAACGAATTTAGATTTTAAATGAAACTTCATATGTAGATATTGAGACCTCGCTTTGGATTGCAAGATCAAGGTCACTATTTCCTAGCAATAGGTGTATGACATTGACCTTTCACCCAGGACTTTCTGTCATTATTGTGCTGACTTTTATGCATTTCGTTCGAAAAGTTTGGTTTTTGTGGGGTTTCCACGTTTCTTATTCCTTATATGGCTAAATTGAAAACTGTTAAAATCTTCTTGTCAGAAACCACTTGTTGGATTTTGAAATGATTTCACAGAAAGCTTCCTCAGGTGGTTCTCTACCAAAGTTGCTCAAATGGTTCCGCTCCGTTGAAAAACATGGCCACCCGGGGGTAGGCATTTTTCCTTATGAAAATATTGAAAACTTTGAGAATCTTCTTGTCAGAAACCACTTGTTGGATTTCGTAATAATTTCACAGAAATGTTCCTTGGGTAGTCCTCTACCTAAGTTGCTCAAGTGGTTCCGCTCTGTTGAAGAACATGGCCACCGGGTTGCGGGGCCATTAGCTCGACCTAATAGTTCGAGCTATATTACTTACCTGTTCGTCGGCGTCGCCGTCGGCGTAATGCTCTGGTTAAGGTTTGCGTGCAACAAGTACATATCCCTTTAAATACCGAAATGATATTGATTTATTGTTGATTATAGCATTTACATACATTTCACCCAGAAGACTTCACATGTGTTATGGGGATATTACAAAATGAAGAAAATCTCCATTCCGTTTTCGGTGAGAACATATTTAGGCCCCTGTGTTAGCATTCAGTACGCTGACAATCGGCTGTAACGTGATGTTTGAAATATTGATCATATTTAGCTCGTATATAGGCTTATCCCTTAACTGTAGGGATATAAAATCAGTGCATGTATTTAAAGCAGACACAGACCCTGGTCATTTAGGGCCCGGTGAGGAGCTATTTAGGATCACTGCTCATCGGCTGTCACGTTCGGTTTGAAAGATGAGTTAATTGGCCAGGTTAAGCTCAAACCCTTAACTAACCTTCGGGATGTAAAACCATTTCATGTGTTCACAGCAGACACATACAAATATCCGCTACTAGCGTATGAATATGTACGCTACTTTTGCGGGCCTATCGCGCTCTTTATTTGGTGAACTTTACGAGATTTCTGTCTCCATAGATTGCAAGGACACAATTGACACTTGCTGGAAGATGCCGGAAACCAACTGTAAGGCGCCGTATGAGGAGTGGGCCAAGCAATACTGTCCCAACCGTTGCAGATACTGCATCGGTAAGTTTCTTCGCAATTTTTAAAGGGAGAATACTTATAACAAATATTTTCAATCATCATCATCATCGTCGTCATCAAGAATCATCATCATCATTGTGTTCTGAATCATAATCACGATCGTGTTCTCAATCATCACGTTGACGCCCGCTTTCACCTCATCAGCATTATCATCATTCTTACCATCACCGTCAAGACCCAATCTCTCTATATCATATTACAACTCTATATATCACATCACACCTCTACATATCACATCTAAACGTTACATATCACATAATTACTCAATATATCTTATCACAAGTATACTTCACACCACATCTCTAAATATTTATATGACATCAAAACTCTATATATCACATCACAACTCTATATATCACATTAGACCTCTACATATCACAGCAACACATTATATATCACATCACAGCTCTATATATTACAAAACGCTATATATCACGTCACACCTCTATATATCACATCACAACTCTATATATCACATCAGACCTCTACATATCACATCTAAACGTTATATATCACATCACAACTCTATATATCATAAGACGCTATATATCACATCACAGCTCTATATATCACATCACAACTCTTTATATCACAAAACGCTATACATCACATCACAACACTATATGCAGTACACTCCACGCGAAACCCGCAGAACTCGCGTTGTCGTGACCAGCCTTCGATCAATATTCGCGAAGTTCGCGGCGATTGGCGAAAGATAGCTGGCGCTCTAGCGCGAGATTTCGCGACGAATATGTAATGAAATTTCGTCGCGATTCGCGGCGATTTTACAGGTATATGTGCATCTGTTCTTTAATATTATTATGCCACTAGTGCACATTTACGTTGAAGGTGATGACCCAACATTTTTAAGCGTTATTATACCACTGACCTATACCACTGAACTCCTCCCACTTTCTGTAATATCATGTCACTGACTGATAACACTTTTTAGCTCCGCCCACATTAACGCATATCATGCTACTGTGGCACGTGCAATGATTCTTTAGTCCCGCCCACTTCTCGGAACTACTTTTTGTAGGAATGGAATGTCGCTTAGGTCGTTAAAATGTACACAAAGAATATATCTATACATTGATAACATTTTAATTCACAAAAATAATACTATAATTTACTGGAACAAAAGATTCAAACATTATTTAATTTACAAGAATTAAGTTATTACGACAAATAAGCATTATGCAAAAACAGTACTGGTTGGCGAGTAGTATCCGTGAACTAGCAGTATCCGTGATTTGAATATTAAAAGGTGTAAAAGCTCTCCAGCATTGAATATTCAGTTTACACACATCACCTAGCAACTGTTCCAAACACAGAATAAGTTGAAGTCTCCAAAACTTCATATTTTTCAAGATATTTACATTTTTTGTATAAAAAAAATCAAACAACTTAACTCCTCGCGGGGCATTCACGCGCACGTCTTTGCGCATGCGCATTAATCTATAATTGAACCACTATTTTTATCTTGTACTTCCCTTTTTTCGGTTTACCAAGGGTGATCGCTAGGTTATTCACATAAAGCAGCAATGTTAGTATTTAAACACCACCATCCATTTATTCAACACGCATTCGTCGTGAAATAGATTTTCTTTACAAAATCGAGAATTGCAATCGCAAAATGTTTACTCAAAGAAAATATTAACAAAGAATTGCAATTGTAAAATGTTTACTAAATTATACGGCTAGTTTCGGGACGATTTTGACAAAATTTCAATGCAGGGGAAGCGTCTACTTCGATAATAACATGGTTATGTCCAATTTACAATCAGCAAATTTTTACAGGGCGCCAAAGGGGTAATCAAACGCCCATTTTCCGGCATACATTTATGTTTGTAGTCGCATTATCCCGGTTAATCTGGCATAGAATTTAATAATATTACATCATTATGATGTAGGTAATATAATGTAGAATAGTATAGCGTTATTAAAATCTTGAGGTTTGTAGCACAAAAATCGCATTTTCAACTGAAAGGAAAAATCACGGATACTAGTTTTATTGCTTCAAGTAATGCTTATTGATTACCCCTTTGAAGCCCCTTATATGGAAAAAAACAATATGACGTCATGCCAAGATATTAACATCCTTGTAAACAGATGGAGCCCAACTTTGTACTGCAACAAGCTTTTCTTTAAAAGTATTACTTACGCGATTGAAAATAAAGAAAAACTACTAAAAAATCACGGATACGCCAACCAGTAAGTCTTCAGCATGGAAAACCTGTCGATAAAATCTTCAAAAGCTGATATTTTTAAAAGCTGGAAAATGACAATCAGATATAACAAAAGTTTAAATTCATGAAAGAATTGGATGACATTTTGTGCCTGTTGATTTTAACTATACAGAAAACATAGCGAAGATTATGAAACCAAATCACTCAAGACCATACATTTTAGTTTCAATTGAAAGGGACTGCAAAGTAGCTAATGATTAATCACTACCTATACAGAATTACATAGGTTCAGGGAAACCATTGTAAGTTACAGTGCAGTGTAAGTGTAAGTCTTATAAAGGAACAAGCTACTAAAATCATGTTATTGTGTCACTTTATACAAATGCACTGTTTTAGAAAAATACTATTATGAACAGTTCTTTTAAACAGACAACTGAATTTAAATGTTCTAATCATACAAAATCAAACAATCTAGCCAGGTAACGATCTAACAATAATTTTTGTTATCAAAGGTAAAAGTAAAAAAAACATGATTTAAGAATTTTTGGTCAATTCAACAAAAATAAACTCTTACTTTTCATCAGAAATTCAAATACATCTAGGTTGATTCACAACATATCAATCTACTTCTAAATGAAATGTAAAAGTTAAAGAAAAATATGTGGCATTAAAAATTAAAAACAATAGGTTTAAGTGAAATAAAAAGCAGAGAAGTCAATGTGTTTTAAATAACTTCAGTCCAACATGAAAGAGGGGAATAAATGAGGAAAAGAAACTAAATGAAAGGATGCACAACCAATAGAAGAACATGGAATTGAAAAAATATACATGATGGTCAACAAGAAATTTTTCAATTTACAGTAAAAACAACTAATTAAATGCAGTTTGGAACTCATAGACAAGATAATCTGCCTTTTGACACAGTAACACATGTCCACTAGAAAGAGTCTAACATGTCACATCAATAATTGTACTGTTGCAACAACTTTCACATGTCAATTCTTTGCTTTCACTGGATGTCAACCTGAAAATATTAAAGAAATTCTGTCAATTTTTGAAAATAACTCACAATAACAAGAACAAAACAACATATGTATATACATAATTTAATTAATTCTATAAATATTAAAATATTTGGCTCTAAAAATTAATGTTTATTGAATAAGGCCAAGTCCAACTCAAAGGATAATGTGCACTCAGTGAGTCCACATCACAATCACAGCAAGCTGCATCTTTAAATCCTTGCAATTGCGTTCCCCACCCACTTTGACATCAAACGTGGGGGATAGTCTTTCAGAGCAATCGTCAATATCTCAATTTTGAACGCATTATGCACTGATGGAAATGTTGATTAACGACTCATTTGCTTATAAATCCACTGATTTGTTTCACTTTTAAATCCGCCGTTGTTGTTTTTTGTTTTGTACGTTGTTGAATGTTCACATAACACAAAAACTTTTGAAAAGTCGTTCATGTCACCTGCAGTAAACTTCTTGTGTGTGTTAATAGGTACAATGAGGTAAATCTATTTGTATTGTGGTCAATGTTACAAGGAGTAACAATTTCTCGTGTAAAAATGTCATTGTTGACGATTTTATATAGAACTATTTTTTCATGCGTAACTATGCATCGACGCAAGTAGACGTCAACAGGCTTTCTCATTTGCATAGTGTGTTGTACTGTAAATTACTCAATGTTTGCGATTATTTGTTAATTTTATTTTCTATTATGAAAACAACATTTGAAAAAAAGTGGCATAATAAATAGAATATTTACCACCACCCGGCAAGCCTCGCCTTTTCCTACGCCATATCGGACTCGTCTGATATCACATGATATCAAAAGTCACCAACCATATATTCTCTATATCTAGAGTTGTACATGTTCACGGACTTTTTATAAAATTCTACATTCTGTTTCGTACAGTGTATGTTAAATATTACGATATCCAAGATATTACCGTTGTTTATAAAACAAAATTGTGATAAAAGACTATAATATACATGCTGCATTAGAAGTGTGATTATATATACGTTTAAGTTAAAACTTACCATTAGGACAATTAACATTATTATCTACTAAAAAATATAAAAATATAACGGATTGTCCTCTTTTTCACTACAAATAAATGCCCCGTTAATTTATATATACGCCAAATTTTACTTAGTGGTTTAATTTGAATTTAACGTCACTTTTACACTCAAATGAAATCGATTTGAACGAGTTTGTTATGTAATCTAAAGAGCACAAGGATGTGTTTTATGCCCCCACTTTAGAGGGGGGGGGGGGCATATAGATTTGCCTTGTCCGTCCGTCCGTCAGTCGGATTTTTGTGTCGCGCCTAACTCAAAAAGTATAACTGCTAGAATGATGAAACTTTATGAGCATATTCATCTGCATCGGGGCTTGTGCACCTGGGTATTTTGGTGAATTTTTTCCGACATCAGCTGAGTAATGGCCCTTTTTTAGAAAAAAACAACATTTTTGGACTTGTGTCGCGCGTAACTCAAAAAGTATTACTGCTCGAGTGTTGAAACTTAATAAACTTATTAATCAGCATGTGAACTTGTGCACCTGGATATTTTGGTGCATTTTTTTCGGACATCAGCTGAGTTATGGCCCTTTTTTAGCAAAAAATGACATTTTTGGAGTTAAGTCGCGTGCAACTCAAAAAGTATTATTGCTAGAGTGATGGAACTTCATAAACATATTAATCAGTATGTGAACTTGTTCAACTGGGTACTTTGGTGCAGATTTTTTCGGACATCAGCGGAGTTATGGCCCTTTTTTAGCAAAAATGACATTGTGGACTTGTGTCACGCAGAACTAAAACATTATTTCTGCTAGAGTGCTGAAAGTTTACATACATATTAATCAGCATGTGAACTTGTGCACCTGGGTATTTTGGTGTAGTTTTTTCCGCCATCAGTGGAGTTATGACCCTTTTTTAGAAAAATATGACATTTTTGGATTTGTGTCACGTGTAAGTCAGAAAGTATAACTGCAAGACTGATGGAACTTTATAAACATATTTATCAGCATGTGAACTTGTGCACCAGGGTATTTTGGTGCATTCTTTCCGACATCAGCAGAGTTTTGTGACAACCAGTGGAATGTAGGGCATCCGTGTCCTATGGACACATGTCTAGTTATTGTTTTCGCATATGAATACGTGGGTCTTGTGATGATTATGAAGGCGCGATGTTTACTGATTCTACATGCGCGTGATTATATCAAACATTCCCTACGTCTTGAATATCGGGTTGTTTTATTTGTTTACATGTATGTCATCGTCACCACATACCAGCATATTCATATGTATTGTATTTGTAATCATGCTCATTATAAATTTGCAAATCACCAAAGTTTTACATGATATTTTATAATAATCATTTATACATGGAGTTGTATGGAAGGTTCTTTATATGCACGTACGTCTCTAAGAATGAATAAATCGAGGGTTGAGTGTGAACCTATTGTATCTGCTTAATATTTCTATATCAGATACAATAGTTTTTTGATACTAATTATTTCACCGCTAAGTGAGAAAATTGCGTGCAGGTGTTCAATTTTACTAATTACTTTCTCGTGACGATTCGTTGCGGGACAAAATCATTCGCCACAAAAAATCGCGAACACGCGCGAATTTTTGTCGCAAGATTTAGCGAAAAGTCGTGACATCACGAGCGAGCGCTCTGCGCTTCGCGATTAAATTGGTTCGTCGCATATCGCCAACTTTGCAGGTTTCGCGTGGTGTGTACTGTATCACATCAAACCTCTACATATCACATCACAACTCTATATTTCACATCACAACTCATATATATCATATCACTACTCTCTATATATCATCAAAACAACGCTATATATCACATCACTACTCAATGTATCACATCACAACTCTGCATATCACATCAAAACGCTATATATCACAACAGAACTCTTTTTTCACATCAAACCTCGTCTATGGTATATTTATTTCGACGCTGCCCGGCAGGTCCGTCCACCCCCGCTCCGCCCTGCACCGACCAGCTGCCCAACTGCGCGTCCTACGATAAGTCCGTATGTACCGACGTCAACTACAAGTCTTGGGCGGCGGATAACTGCCGGGCTTACTGCCACATGTGTTCCCGTAAGTTTTTATCGTATACGTGTTGTATACAATATTTGCTTCTAGTGATATATTAAAAATATATAGGCAATTGATACAATGACCTTGTTTTTACACATGTGTTCCCAATAAAACAAAATACATAATAAATGACGCCATTATCTATTTGAATTGTATTATCTTTTTGAACTGCACCTTTAGAATTGTATTTTTTGCGACTGCGGGCACAACTTCATCAAAACCTGCATGCACGGTTCTGCATTTGTCAAATGACCAAAAGAAAAAGAGTCAGAACAGACATTCGTGAGAAATGATCTAAGTAGGAATTATTAGTGAAAAGACCCTTCCACTCTCGGATCTTGATATCCGATGTTAACTATCATACCAGTATCTTTTGGTTTGCGTTTCTTGCAATACCTGAACGAAACTATCGGAGAATAATTATGGTACCCGCCAAACTTTCTCGCCTTGTGGAAGCCCAGGTAGATCTACCCGTCCGCTCCCAATTTTTGAGCTTTTTGTCAAATTACATTGTTGACATATTAAACTGAAGCCTAGTACATTTTGTTGGTATTTGTTTCTTCTTCCCGGCTTTCATTTTGCTTTGCTTGCTTTTACTCATTTAGCTGAGCAGTTGACCGCACTTGACAGAATGACAACAACACTCGCCCCTGAGAGTAAGTAGTCAACCTTCATCTCACTCGAATTACATGTCTTGCTTTTTAACTCGTACAAGGTTTATGTTTATCGCATCATCACGCCGGCATTGACGAAATAACACCCCGTGCTTTATTCCAACACTGTGCGATAGAACAAACACTCGCAGTATATTGACGTCCTCTTGTTGATTTTCGTGGCGTTATTTTATGTGTTTCGTAATATTTAGTGTTTTTTCTTTCGTTTATTTTGAAAATAAAGACAACTCAAAACTAGCCTAGTATTCTTTATTTACCGACATTGGTTTATATGTGTATCTGTTTGTTGATCTATTTGTCTGTAAGAAACCTCTATGAACGTGTGTGCTTGACGTTTTTCTTGGATGGTTGGGCATTATCGAATGTAGAAACGGTCTGAGATCGGAGATTGGTGGTGATTCGGATCACCGCCTGGATCCAGAAATTGATTAAATGATTCTTAATTATTAGAATAAGGGGCAGACGTACTGCCTACAATTACAAACTTGTGTATGTATATCTGCCAGGCAAAGTTGTTAGCGTGATAGATCCTGAGATCGTTTGAAACCCAGTACTTTTTATGGGATTATTACAAACAAAACTAATTGTCTAGATTTTATAGTATAGTCGATTTAAATATTGTTGATAATGAGGGGATTAACCATTTACTGAAAATAGGGGAATCGTGATTTTCTGTTTATAATACGCTGCAAACGTCTGCAGTAATAGATAGTCATATTTTATGTGTATCGACTCGTCCATGTTTATAACGGTTCTCGCTTTCATTTTTACCGATTGTACGTAAATTCCTTTGGTAACATTTTCAAAACACGAAAATCTGAGAAAAAGCCGCTTTAATACAACCATAATAACTCGTATTTCGCACATTGCAGAATGCGTGGACAAGGTGGACTGCCGGCAGTACGGTTCGAATGCCTGCTCCGAGCAGTTCAAGGGATGGTCGCATGATAACTGCCCAAAACACTGCGGATTTTGCCAAGGTAGGTGATATGATAACTGCTCAAGACACTGCAGATATTGCCAAGGTGGGTGATAATATAACTGGCCAACTCCGAGAAGTTCAAGGGATGGTCGCATGATAACTGCCCCAGACACTGCGGATATTGCCAAGGTGGGTGATATGATAACTGCCCAAGACACCGTGGATATTGCAAAGGTAGGTGATATGATAACTGCCCAAAACACTGCGGATGTTGCCAAGGTACGTGATATGATAACTGGCCTGCTCCGAACAGTTCAAGGGATGGTCGCATGATAACTGCCAAAAACACCGCGGATATTGCCAAGGTGGGTGATATGATAACTGCTTATGACACCGTGGGTATTTGCCAAGGTAGGTGATATGATAACTGCCCAAGACACTGTGGATATTGCCAAGGTACGTGATATGATAACTGGCCAACTCCTAGAAGTTCAAGGGATGGTCGCATGATAACTGCCCCAGACACTACGGATATTTCCGAGGTACGCGATGTGAGAACTGGCCTGCTCCGAGCAGTTCAAGGGATGGTCGCATAATAACTGCACAAAACACTGCGGATATTGAAAAGGTACGTGATATGATAACTGCCCAAGACACTGCGGATATTGCCAAGGTACGTGATATGATAACTGGCCTGCTCCGAGCAGTTCAAGAGATTGTCGCATAATAACTGCACAGAACACTGCGGATATTGCCAAGGTAAGTGCTATAATAACTGCTCCAGACACTGCGGATATTGACAATGTGGGTGACATAATAACTGTCCAAAATACTGCGAATTTTGCTAAGGTTGGTGATATGATAACTGGCCTGCACCGAGAAGTTCAAGGGATGGTCGTATGATAACTGCCCAAAACACTGCGGATATTGAAAAGGTACGTGATAAGATAACTGGCCTGCTCGAACAGTTCAAGAGATGGTCGCATGATAACTGCACAAAACACTGCGGATATTGCCAAGGTAAGTGCTATAATAACTGCTAAGGTGGGTGACATGATCACTGCCCAAGACACTGCGGATATTGCCAAGGTGTGTGTTATGAAAACTGCCCAAAACACTTAGGATATTGCCAAGGTAGGTGATATGATAACTACCCAATACACTGCGGCTATTGCCAAAATGGGTGATATGATAACTACCCAAGACACAGCGGATATTGCCAAGGTAGGTGATATGATAACTGTCTAAGACACTGCGGATATTGCCAAGGTGGGTGTTAGAATAACTGCCCAGGGTACTGCGGATAATGCCACTCTTGAACTCTTGAAACTATAAACTAAACATGAGCTTTTTATGTTAATTGCAAATGAAACAATATATGAATCCGTTGTTGAAATGAAACTTCACAACATTATACAGAAATCAAGCTACCCAGGTTATCTCTCAGAAACGATGAAAAGCCCAATCTACTAAGGATTATAGCATAAAAAGTCCGTTTTCAGTCCGTTATAGGGGTGTGTTATAACTGGGTTAACGAACAAAAAGCGGGCGGTTATTGTAAACTAGAACTCCGCGTGTCGGATGTGTCGCCTGCCGGGGTAAAACGATATGAGCAATTATGCCAAAAACCGAACATGACCTTCCTTTTATGCCTACTAACACGTCCATAAAGTTACATAAGGCTTGAACAACAACTGTTTAAGTTATTGTATGCACAAGCCTTATTTGAACGATTGTTTTAAAAAGGGGCATAACTCAGGTACGATAAGAGCAATTTTGACCTTCCTCTTATGCCTACTATCACTACCATAACATTTCATGAATAATAGTCAAACACTTCTCAAGTTATTGTCTGCGCAAACTGAAGGGGACGCCGACGCCGCCAAAAGTAACCCCTATATGTCGCCTTTTCATGCGACAAAAAAAGGTTCATCATTCAGTAAAGTCACGCGCCAATAACGACCGGCTTTTTTTAACGTATACTTGAACCGGGCTCCTTGTTAGTATTGTCCATTATTTAACGCTTGCAAACTTTAATAACAGTATTAAGATATCATGATATGTATATTATTTACCATAGACGTGATGCACGCTGAAATCCATGTAAAATCTTATTTTTAAATTCGAATCGAGGAAAATACTGAAGCAAAAACAAAATGGCCACATACTAGCGCGATTCCAGCTCGGCTGATAGCGGCACTGGTTATAATATATTAAAAAAGATCAACAATGAGGTGCGCGATTTTGGGTTAGTCTATACTATTAAAAATACGATGTTATAGTAAATTACCCAATTGATTCGGTTGTATTACTCTAGATGTATGTTTTTATGCGATAATAGCGACAATACGCCTTTTTCCGTCGTTAAAGTCCGCAGAGGCCCTTAAAATGCGTTAAAACCTTCGTGCTACGCACTCGGGCTTCTGCGGACGTTAACGACCTCAAAAGGTATATTCTCCCTATATTATACAAGTTATACAATTATATATGTCGCATATACCCGAAGACCCAGCAACACACAACTTTCTGCCGCACGCGCACACACGACTATTCAGTCATATACCTATCACAATGTCTTCAGGTATCCCGACGCCACCCCCTGTATGTGAGGACAAGATCCCCAACTGCAGCGAATATCCATCCAGTACGTGTACCACACCGGACTACGCCCTCTGGGTGGACGATAACTGCAAGAAACACTGCGGACATTGTGAGTACTCTGAAACCAATATTGTTTGTCGGGCCTAATTATCGCGGATTTTGTGGATGAACTCATCCACGAATTCAAACGTACAGCAAACGTTAATGTCCAAATGTGTAAACGGGAATTGTATAGCTAGTAATAGGATACTTTTGTGATAAGCATGCGATTTAAATATCTATGAAAATATACTGTGTTATTAAAGTAATATCTATACTAGTACATGTACTTTTTCAGGATATAGTATATCCATCATTATCATTTCTGTGGCAAGTCATGGGTTTGATTTTTAAGATAAATCACACATTTACATTATCAGGTAAATAACAATGTCGCATATTTCTATGGACATGTACATGCTCATTGTGATTTTAGTGGGAACAGGTACAATATCAAATCATTTTTACTCGGGGGCGGGTGAGATAATGCCCTGTCTTGTTTTGCCACCTTAGACAAAATATCGCACGCTGTGATTTTAGCCTGTGTGATTTGCCTCTAATAATGTTTTTGAAGGGAGGGGGGAGGGGGAGATAATGCTCTATCTTGTTTTGCCACCTTAGACAAAATAACAGGCCTGTGTTTTCTGGTGTTTTGTCTAAGCGTAGGCTACCTTTTCCTCCAAGCAACAACATGCAATAACGTCTTTTTCTTTCGAACATAAAAAGATAGTGGTTACTGGGTAATTTACACATTTAATGTTTTTTCAGCGTTTTATATTGTATACCACGACGTGAAAGACTGCTAACACTAATGGTGTTTGACAGTTGTCTACCTTAAATGGAATAAGCAACAAACAAAAACACAACAAAATAACGATGTTTTGAATATTCTTTTTAATAATATAATATTCGTTATTTTTACAGCGCTATCTTTAGTGTGTATATCTATTCTAGCCCTAAAAGCCACTTAATCCTGGAAGTCGTCCCTGTTCAATATATAAAGATCAATACTGTTAAATTATTCTGCATAAATGGGGCTACGCCGAGGCAAAAGGTAGCCATAATTCATTTGAAACTTTAAAATGTTGAGTACATGTAATTGTGTAATTGACAAGCATGTCAGCCAACAGCACATCGCTTACTCGATGATTTATTGTGTCAGTTGATATCCAGAAGGTTCATATGTTCTTGCACAATAGGTGGGGGAATGCAGCCCCATCCTACAATAGGTGGGGGAATGCAGCCCCATCCTACACTATACGTCACCCCTGCGCCCATGACCCCACCGGCCCCCTTTATCCCTGGGAAAAGAGACAGAAGTAGGTCACGCTTATACATACCTTACTTTACCAGTCTGTCATGCTGGTAACTTGGCTTTGTACAGGTACATCTGCGAGTGCTATCACATACGTAGCCCCGACACCGCCCCCACACGGCAAACGAGACAGAGGTTAGTAAAACACATACTGTAAAGTCATTTTTACTTCGCGGTGGTCTAAATGTATAAATTGATGAAACCGTGTAAATTTGGCATTAATTGGAATTTTTAATGGTACATATATATTTAATATTCATAAAGCTATCAACTTATGATGCTGTTTGTATGCCTGTTGTCTCATGTGCTTTGATTTACAATTTTAAGTGAATATTTATCATTCATGTAATTTCAAATTTTATAATATACGTACTTGTTTTGAGCTCACCTGAGCACAAAGTGCTCATGGTGAGCTTTTGTATCGCCCGTTGTCCGTCGTGCGTGCGTATGTGTGTGCGTGCGTGCATGCGTATGTGCGTCGTCAACTTTCATTCAAACAACATCTCCTCCTCAACCGCTTGGCAGATTTTCACCGAACTTCACAGGAATGATCCTTGGGTGGACCTCTTTCAAAGTTGTTCAAATCTTTCCGGTCCGCTGCATATGTAGGTCACCAGAGCTAAAAATAGATTTAAAAGGTGAAAACTTTATAAATCTTCTATGAAACCGCACGGCTCAGAGCTTTCATATATGATATGTGACATCCTCTAGTGGTCATCTACTACGATTGTTCAAATGATGCCCCTGGGGTCAAAATGGCCACGCCCCAGGGGTCACACTTTAAAAATCTTATCCTCTGAAAGTGCATGGCCTAGAAGTTTCATATTTGGTATGTAACATTGTATAGTGGTCCTCTATAAAGATTGTTCAAATGATGCCCCTGGGTCATGGCCACACCCCAGGGGTCACATGGTTTAAAGAGACTTAAATAGCAAAATGACTTTAAAAAGCTTGTTGTCTGAAACCGCAAGGCACAGAGGTTTCATATTTGGTAGGTAACATTGTATAGTGGTCCTCTACAAAGATTGTCAAATGATGCCCCTGGGGTCAAAACTGGCAACACCCCGGGGTCTCATGCTTTATACAAACTTAAATAGCCAAATGACTTTAAAAATCTTCTCCTCTGAAACTGCAAGGCCTAGAGGTTTCGTATTCGGTTGGTAACATTGTATAATGGTTCTCTACAAAGATTGTTTAAATGATGTCCCTGGGTTCAAAATTGGCCACGCCCCGGGGGTCACATGGTTTGTATACATTTAAATAGCAAAATGACTTGAAAAATCTTCTCCTCTGAAACCACAAGGCCCAGAGGCTTTATATTTGGTATGTAACATTGTATAGTGGTCCTCTATAAAGATTGTTCAAGTGATGCCCCTGGGGTAAAAACTGGGCACACCCCAGGGGTCACATGGTTTATATAGACTTAAATAGCAAAATGGCTTTAAAAATCTTCTCCTCTGAAACTGCAAGGCCCAGAGGTTTCATATTTGGTATATGACATTTTATAGTGGTCCTCTGCAAAGATTGTTCAAATGATGTCCCAGGGGTCAAAACTGGGCCTACCCTGGGGTCATATTGTTTATATAGACTTAAATAGCCAAATGACTTTAAAATCACCTGAAACCGCTGTGTTTTCGTATTTGATATGTGACATTGTATAGTGGTCCTCTACAAAGATTGTTCAAATTATGCCCCTGGGGTAAAAAGTGGCCATGACACGGGGCGTCACATGATTTATATCGACTTATATTGTAAGTGGGCCTTAAAAAACTTCCTTGTTGAAACCGTAAGGCCCAGAGATTTTATGTTTTGCATGAAACATTGTGGAGTGGTCCTCTACAAAGTGTGTTCAAATGATGTCCCTGGGGTAAAAATTGGCCACTCCCTTGGGGTCACATGGTTTATATACATTTAAATAGCAAAATGACTTGACAAATCTCCTCTTAAACCGCAAGGCCCAGTGGAATCATACTGGGTATGTAACATTGAATAGTGGTCCACTACAAATATTATTCAAATTATGCCCCTGGGGTACAAGGTGGCCATGCCCTGTGGGCCACATGGTTTATATAGACTAAAAAAACATCTGACACTCCAAAGGCCCATACCTTTATACTCCGGTAAGGCGTTCAGTGCCGTTTTTCCCTCTTGTTATTAGCCATTATGATGCCTTAAACTCAGGTGAGCGACCTAGGGCCATCATGGCCCTCTTGTTTAATAACACGATTGTTATTTTCATTTATTGTTAAAAGTATAATACAAAATGATAAAAAAATGCTCGAATATAAAACCGTGCCAAATAGCCGTTTGTCAAGAATGCTCGAAATTTAGACAACGCGAAATAAAATGATTTTACACTATCCCCTTTATGTCGACGAATATATAATATAATCTGTGTCGACTATTTAATGTGGTTTAAACACATCTACTAGTGCTCCACTAGCGCCAACATAATGTATTGTTTTGCAAAACGTGTCGTCCATTTTGTACAGAAATATGGTTTCGCAATAACAGTATATGAATTGGTCCTAGGGTTTAATGAACATATGGAAAGTAAGCAAAATAATTATAATGCTTGTTTATCTTTGTTATTTACAAATGGTATTAATTATCTTGTTATATAGTGCGAAATTATTAACCTGACACTAATTAATCTTCGTGACAAACCGTAAGTGTGATCGGTTGATTGCGTTGTTTTGAACGAGTTTCTGTTATTATGCCCCCCTTCGAAAAAGTGGGGGTATCTTGCTTTGCACCTGTCGGTCGGTCGGTCGGATGGTCGGCCTGTCCGTAGACCATTTCGTTTCCGCACGATATCTAGAGAACGCTTTGACCTACGATCATGAAAGTTGGTATGCTGGTTAGTTGGGAGGAAAGGAAAACGCCTATACATTTTGAGATCAACAGGTCAAAGGTCAAAGTCACCGTTGCTAAAAATAGAAAAACGGTTTCCGCTCAATAGCTTGAGAACGCATGGAGATATTTTAATGAAACTTCATACATAGATACCTTATAAAGAAAGGAAGACGCCTATACATTCTTAGGTCAACAGGTCAAAGGTCAAGGTCACCGTTACTAAAAATAGAAAAACGGTTTCCGCTCAATAACTTGAGAACGCATCAAGATATTTTAATGAAACTTTATACATAGATACCTTATATCGAGACCTCACTTGGAATTGCATATGGGGTGGGTGGGGTCAAGGTTAAGGTCACCGTTACTACAAATAGAAAACGGTTTCCGCTCAATAACTTGAGAACGCATGGAGATATTTTAATGAAACTTCATACATAGATACCTTATAAGGAAAGGAAGACGCCTATACATTCTTAGGACAACAGGTCAAAGGTCAAGGTCACCGTTACTAAAAATAGAAAAACGGTTTCCGCTCAATAACTTGAGAACGCATCAAGATATTTTAATGAAACTTTATACATAGATACCTTATATCGAGACCTCACTTGGAATTGCATATGGGGTGGGTGGGGTCAAGGTTAAGGTCACCGTTACTACAAATAGAAAACGGTTTTCGCTCAATAACTTGAGAACGCATCGAGATATTTTAATGAAATTTCATACATAGATACCATATATCGAGACCTCGCTTGGGATTGCATATTAAAGAAATTTCTTAACAGTTGCACATATTCACAACTTGGCTTCAAGTCGGGGGTCATACATGTTTTACAAACCTCCCTTGTTGGAATTTATGTTGATATAGATTTAAATACAGGGTATCGAGAGTGGTATTTTATGGTCGCGTGGTATAAGTGCTAGCGCTGCACGCCATCGAACCGAGTTCAATACCGTCTGACAGCGACCTTTTGTGAAATGCTACGAGTTATTCTTAGAATATGAAGATCATGAGATATTAAATAAACATGTAGCATATTGTATTGTGTTACTTTACAATCATTTTTTAGCTCGACTATTCGAAGAATATGTGAGCTTTTATACTACCCCCGGCGTCGGTGTCCGCGTCTGCGTCTGAATTTGGTTAAAGTTTTTATTCAAAAGTCTTGTAACTTCCAAACGACATAAGTTATTCACTTGAAACTTGGAGTATACCTTTGTCATCAACTCCAGTGTCAGGGGCAACATTCATCATAACTCTGTTTTGTATTTTGACAGAGTTATGCCCCTTTTTCACTTAGATTTTCTGGTTAAAGTTTATATTCAAAACTTTTGTAACTTCAAGACTACATAAGTTATTCACTTGAAACTTGGAACTAACCTTTGTCATCAACTCCAGTATCAAAGGTAACATTCCCTATACCACTGTTTTGTATTTTGACAGAGTTATGCCCCTTTTTTCTCATTGATTTTCTGGTTAAAGTTTATATTCAAAAGTTTTGTAACTTCAATACTACAAAAGCTATTCACTTGAAACTTGAAATATACCTTTGCCATCAACTCCAGTATCAGGGTGAACATTCCCCATAACTCTATTTTGTATTTTGACAGAGTTATGCCCCTTTTTTTACATATATTTTCTGTTTAAAGTTTGTATTCAAAAGTTTTGTAACTTCAAAACTACATACGTTTTTCACTTGAAACTTGGAATGTACTTTTGTCATCAACTCTAGTATCAGGGGCAACATTACACATAACCCAATTTTGTATTTTGACAGAGTTATGCCCCCTTTTCACATAGTTTTTCTGTTTAAAGTTTATATTAAAAAGTTTGGTTACTAACTTGAAACTTGGAACTAACCTTTGTCATCAACTCTATCAGGGTGAACATTACCAATAACTCTGTTTTGTATTTTTACTTTTTACATTGACTTTGTTGTTAAAGTGTTTATTCCAAAAATGTATAAAGTATAAAAGGCTTCACTTTAAAGTTTTGTATTTTTACAAATGTATGCCCTTTCCACTATCAAAAATACGTACCAACTGAAATATTTCGAATTGTCGAGCGCGCTGTCCTCTGACAGCTCTTGTTCATTATTTTTATTGTACATTAACCAAGGTTTCAATTACAATCACACACTAAATGGATAAATATTGTGCAAAATAAAATACCAGCGCGGAGACTCGAACTCCAAACTTGGCATCGCAAGCGCGGCATCTGTTCCACTACACCATTGAGCGCGGCATCTGTTCCACTACACCATTGAGCGCGGCATCTGTTCCACTACACCATTGAGCGCGGCATCTGTTCCACTACACCATTGAGCGCGGCATCTGTTCCACTACACCATTGAGCGCGGCATCTGTTCCACTACACCATTGGCGCTTTACTATATGTAAACCAATACGAAATCAATTTACATCGTAGTATTGCATATGCTACGCTCGATACTTGTCGTGGTATCTGTACATAAATGCCGAGTGCATAGAATATACAGGAGTGTCAGGTTAATAATTTCGCACTATAGTTTATCTGTGTTATTTACAAATGGTTTAGCACGAACCTCATTGTGGACAATATGTTCCTTCAGAAAATTTTACCTTCAGTGCTGTAAATAACTAACGGTGATTTACTTTGTACTTGCTCAGATATAATTGGTAAACATATTGACTCGAATCGAAACGCTGATCTGATTCATTTTGTTTTGCCCGTTGTGTGAAAAAAGTTTTGAAAATATCTAATAATTTACACCTTAGTAATACAAGGTATTATAAACCTTTCCTTAATATATATATATATATACATTTGACAGTATTTATGTATTCTGCTGCGAAGCTTTCACTGGATGAGTATTTTTAGCATAAGCATTACAATACGAGCCATTTTATGTGAACTTGGTTTACCGTAAATCAGATGATATTCAGCTGATTGGATAAATAACTCATCTAATTTGAGCTGCAATTACATTTGTGAAAAACACGTCCACTGAATTACTCCAGAAACATCGGAACTTCCCCAGTGTGACAGTATACAAATTAACTTTCCTTTAGTGGGACTCAGTGAGGCGAGGCGTAAACGTCAGTTCCACGCCAGCCACCACCACTCGCTCGACTGTTGGGACGGCAACAACTCGGGGGATCCCAGGTGCAACACCTCGACCGTCGGTAAAAACTAAGCCACAACCCCGACGAAGTTACGCCTCCTCCCGTCGGTTGTATTGGCCGCTTTGTTTACACCTCACTTTGAAATGGCAAACCGCTTTACGCTTGTAAATAACATTATAACAACGCTGAATATGTTTGTTTGTGTCACTTATAATCCTTGCAAAAAAAAGGTAGCAAAACAAACTAATACGCACGGGTAGTATTGCAGTAATGCTTGTTCCAACACAATGTTTGCTAAGGACCTGCTTAGAAAACCCAGAGCTTTCCGATAGGCAATATACAACGTAGAGAGTTCATTTAGCCAACAAAGCGACCTGCTTTCCGCTTTTCATACTTTTCACAATATCCATTGGCATTTGCTCTGTGCACACGTAGCAAATTGCTTTTTTAAAAATCCACACATAAGCATTCTGATAGCTAACGCGGACCCATTATAAACGTATATAAAGTACTCACGTGAACTTAATATAATACCTCAATAGTTGTTATAGGACAATTGGCGGATGCTCATGATTTGAAGTGTTATCTTCCTAAAATGTTTGATCTTTTATACAACTATGTAACAGATTATGTGAGGAAAAATTGTATGATTATGAGTAAACAAAGTGCAAGGTCAGCATAAGTTGTCAATATAGATTACAATGTTTTCCAAACGTATATTTAAAAATTTCGAAATTTCCAAGTGTATTGTTCTCTGAACAAATGGAATGTAGATATGAAGTCTATTTTTGTACAACAAATTTACAAACTTGATACAATGAATTATATATGTATTAACTCTAAGAATGTGTGCATTCAAATATATTTTTATTTTTCGTTTGTTCGTGAAAATGGACTAACGAGCATATATTATATGATAATGTGGATTAATTAAATTTCATAATACAGGTATGCAGTAGTCAAATGTATAAATACAGAATAGTTATGGTTTAAACGTATACGCCAGAAGGTGCAAATGAATTTACATACATTAAAAAATATTCACCTCCATGAATGAGCAAAAACAACAGTCGAAGAAATCCGCCTACACCAAAATATGCACTCAATGTTAAGAAAGTATACATTTATCAAATTCCTGTAAATATTAAAAACCAAACCTTGTCTTCCCAGCGATCGATTATCCTCAATAAAATAAGTTGTGGAAATAAGTCAATATAAACAAGTCAACTTTCACGAAACTGATCATGTTCACCACTTTGTGTATTTGTACAAGAAATAACTTTCATAAGCTTTTGCTTAGCTTACAACTTTCCATGCACCTTTCTGCTATTATGCGAACAAAAAATGCCATGCTCACTCCTAAATTTTATGAGATTCATACAGCATTTACGTTTATATGATTTAATCAGTGTTGCCGATTGTTTATTTTTATTTCAAAGTGTGAACATAAACTATTATTGCAAAAGTAAGTTCCTGTATAGATCGTGCATGAGCATGATATGATGTGTGGGTCTTTATTTTTAAAGTTAGTGCTACCTTTTTGAATAGTTTGTAATTTCTTCACTCTCGTTTTTCCACGGGTGGACAATTCAAAAGGGATACCTTGTGATACTTCTTGTCTGTAAGAAACAGAAACTACTTGGTAAATGTGTAATTGCTACGAATTCACAGAACAGAGCTACTGACTTGTGAAAAAGTCCATGTGTATGGTTTATTATTTTAAAACGCAAAGAATGACACAATTAAACAAATCCTTAATGTATAAAATTACTAGTTTAGTACATAATCGTTATTTAACCAATCAACTGCAGTTTAGCTACTTTAAAAAAATGCATTTCCACCTAAATATTATGTTATGCCTAAAACTACAATAAACAATGTATAACTGCGTTTTAAATATATCTTTATTTGGCAATCAAGCGCCAAATGGATGCTATTGAAAAATAAAGTAGAATATTTGCATGCGTAGGACATTGAAATTGTTTTCAGCCTTGTTCATTGGATGTCTTTAGAAAGGTGTCCGATCCAGCCATTATCTGTTAACATTTGCCGACAATCCTTGATGCGAATTTAAGATTTAAAATCAAAGCCGTTGTAGTTATATGAGTAACAAGATCTTGTTCGAGTTCAACGTATAAATCTTATTCTACACAAAAATGTATTTTGACAATACAACAGGAACTTACCCAAAATACAAGACTATGACATCATTTATGCAGTGTGTAGGCTTTATACCGGAATCGAATGTGTCCTAAAACTGTATATAAACGTGGGGTGTGAAATTACCAACGCTTATACATATCTTGAAAATGGAGACCGAAAATTCGCATGGGTTATAACTGTGACCATCATTTTAGCATAATTATTCGCCTTTTCGTACTTATAAAAATTAGGTCAAGATTTGCATGAAAGTACATATCTCTGTAACTATAACAGATAGTCAATTGAAACTTCACACATGTCTTCGGGGTCATTATGTAAGGTCACTGACCAAGGCGCAAAACTCTGACAAAGAGGAATGAGTTGTCGAGCGTGCTGTTCTGAGACAGCTTTTGTTTAATAGATTCATTCATAAAGGTCAGTGTCAGATTAATGTTTGCCAGCTTTACTAGTATATGAAACTCCAGCTGCTCCAGCAGTAGAGGAACTGTATTTAATAAACATTCTAGGGCCCATATCCACAACATTTATGAGTAAAGACTCAAGTGAAATTCTTAACATCATAAAATTCCTTACGTCTGTGGCTGGTTCATTTCAGGTTTATTTTTTTCTAAAATGGTTTTAATCCGGTAAAGAATAAATAGATGCTTCTTATTTTACCATTTTTAAAATAAAATTTTGCTTTTCACAAAGAAAATTTTATTAGAAATTTTAACTTAAATTAGACTTAAGTTAAGATTTTCCTTAGGAGCTTTGTGGATATGGCCACAGAGCCCTTTATGTTTGGACCAGTGCCCTCTTAACTCAGAATACGAACTACCTCAGTGTATAGTTTGACATTGCATGTTAGCATTTGTGACGTCACATTTGACGTTGTGTAGACACATTGAGCTTGGTGACAGCATCATATTTGTTTGCTGACACGTTGATGGTTCATTCAATCTCAATTTCTGGTACAGAGTTAAGAAAACGAACCATTGCATTTTAAAGCAAACGGTTAATGCTGGATTGCAGCTTCTTATATCTCGTCTTATAATGTTCTTTCTTCTCCTTGAAAGCCATTGTTTTCTCCCAGACAACGACAGTCGGGATATGTGTGTGTGAATGTTACATTTCAATGTTTGTAGGAACCGTCTCTACAGAAAGTACAACGCCGTTTCGTCCTACATCAGGTAATATTTACATTTGATCAGTTAGAGTACTTATTTTTAAAGTAAAGGTATTTTGAAGCATCTTCGTGACGAAACATGTTTTCAAATTCTGTAACTGAAACTGAAATATTGGACATACTCAAAATTTTAATAACTAACAAAGCTGTTGGTGAAGACTTAATCAGTCATCTAGTTATGAAGCGTACTTGCGAGTCTATTGCAAAACCAATATGCTTATTGTTTAATAAATCATTACAAGAATGTACATTTCCTTCATTATGGAAAAATGCACTTGTGATGCCCTTATTTAAAAAAGGTGACTCGAACATACCTTCAAACTATCGCCCCATCTCTCTTTTAAGCTGTTTAGGAAAACTTATGGAGCGAGTAGTATATAAACACTTGTACAACCATCTTATTGCGCACAATTTAATTTATTGTAAACAATCAGGATTTCTAAGAGGGCACTCAACGGTCTATCAACTGATTGATATATTTGATCAAATAGCTCGTTCTATTGATGACAAGAAACTCAATTGTATGATATTCTGTGATATATCCAAGGCTTTTGACCGAGTTTGGCATCAAGGTCTTTTATTCAAACTTAAACAAAATGGCATAAATGGAAATATACTACAATGGATTAAAAGTTACTTGTCTAACCGTACCCAAAAAGTATTTGTTGGCTCAGCTAAGTCTCAGTCTTTACTAGTAAATGCCGGTGTTCCTCAGGGCTCAGTATTAGGACCGTTGTTTTTCCTGATTTACGTTAATGATATTGTCGAAAATCTTCTTAGTATTACCCGTTTGTTTGCTGACGATACGTCTTTATCATGCACTACATCTAACTTAGCTGATCTCGAGGGTATTCTGAACCATGACCTCTGCCTGATTAACATTTGGGCCAAACGATGGCTTGTTGATTTTAATCCCCAAAAAACTGAAGCAATTTTATTTACAACACAAAATAATGTTCCTTTGCCTAAATTAGTGTTTGGTAATGTACCCGTAACAATTGTTGAAAATCACAAACATCTTGGTCTGACGTTAAGCAGCGACGGCAAATGGAACAATCACATTAATAACATTTTGAAATCCGCGTCGAAAATCCTGGGAGCTATGCGAAAACTTAAATACAATCTCTCAAGAAAATGTCTTAACCAAATATTCTTCACCCACATGCGGCCATTACTTGAATACGCGTGCGTTGTGTGGGATGGTTGTACATTGTACGACAAAGAATTAATAGAAAAAATCCAAAACGAAGCCGCGCGTATTGTCTCAGGACTAACGAGATCTGTCTCGCTTAAAAATCTATATACTGAAGTTAAATGGCCAAGTCTAGACAAACGACGACGTTATCTCAAACTCGTTAATTTCTACAAAATGCACAACGGCCAGTGTCCCAATTACCTTACTAACCTTCTTCCACAAACAGTTCAAGAACAGTCCTCTCGAAATCTTAGAAATGCGGAAGACTATATTATTTTATCAAGAAGAACATTACTTTATTCACGCTCGTTTTTACCATCTGCCATTAATCTATGGAATTCGTTACATAACGATATCAGAAACATAGACACCATTTCGAAATTTAAAGCTGCCTTGAAAGAAATATTTAATTTATGCGACGACAATCCCCAGTACTTCTATACTGGAGATAGAAATACATCAATTTTACATGCCCGCTTACGAAATAACTGCAGTAATCTAAAATCTAAACTCTGACTTATTCAACAACCATTTAGCAAACTCTCCCCTATGTGCATGTGGAAATGAGCTTGAAAATGTTGCACATTACACATGTCCTATTTACCTTTTGCAACGAATAGTTCTTTTTAATGCACTGCATTCATTTCATCCCCTGAATTGTGAGCTGATTCTTTATGGTAAGCCCTCTTTAAACAATGAAGACAACACCTTTATTTTTAACGAAGTTCACAAATATATTAATACGACAAAGCGATTCAAAACGTAGCTAACACTTATCTTCTTGCTGGACATGACTTATTACTAGGACTTATTACTATCGTTATTACTGTTGTTATTACTATCTTTAAGCTATCCTAAACTGCATACGATATCATCACCATTATTATTATTATTATTACTATTATTATTATTATTATTATTATTTTTTTTTTTTTATAATTATTTTAATTCTCATTTCCCGAACGAAATTAATATCATATGTCACTATTGCGTTTTTGTGTTATCTTTTGTATATTTTGTGAATGACATCATTTTTATGTATGTACGTCTGTCACCATCATAACATGCAACTTCTATCCTAAGGGAAAGACCCTCGATAATGTTGTAGAACTTTAGGTCTAACCCGTTTTCCAATATATATGTTTGGTCTAAAAATAATGTATAATTTTGTAATAATGTCATTATAGACTTTTTGGAAATAAAATATGTTTAAAGTTTTCAAATTTTGCTCCAAATAGTATAATTTCCAGTTTAAATGTCACATAATGCAACATGATTTTATACAATATTTCACATTTATATATTTACACTTCTCACCATTTTGTTTGTTTTATATTTTCCAGTTTAAATGTAACAAGTAAGCATGTAATATGATAATATTTTAATTGGCATGTTTACATTACTCACCAGTTTGGTTTCTTTCATAGAAAGTCAAGGAAGTGAATTTCTAACAATCTTCCGCCCGCACCCAATTACTCATGATTGGGATGGTAAGCCGAACGTCACTGTCACGGTGCCGGGTAAATATACTCTCTGATCCGCTGTTAGTAAGTAGAAAAGTGCCCACCTAGCCCGTTAGTATGCCCCTCCCCTCATCGAAAATGTCAGGGTATATTAGTTTGCAGCTGTCGGTCGATAGGCCACATTCTTTACCTGTTCCTAAGTCCAATAGTTTTCATCAGATTTTCACCAAACTGTGAAAAATCTTTGTGAGCATAACATCTCGGCCAAGTTTGATGACTTATCGCTCAAGAAACTGTAGAGTTATGGTCCTTGAATTATATAAAACGTATCAGCTATCCAAGTCCATCTGTTTTCACTCGATTTTCACTTTAAACTTTATATTTTAAAGAATGCTCTGGAATTCAAGGGTCAAACCTGTTTTAGAAACAACTCTATTTCTATCGTATATAGTATATGTTCCCCATGTGATATCCATTAGAAGTGCCCCCAGCATGTTAGGTGATAGTAGTTATAGTAACCTAGTTTGCCACTGTGAGATTTGTTACCGCATCCTACGATGATACCTTTGTATTCGCTCTGGACTCAACACTTGTACGGTTTGTATAATTGGTACAGGTTGTGTATCCCTTGTATTATATTCTTGTTCACGTTGTATTAAAGCATTTGTCGAAAATTGTGCCACTCTATATAATCATAGTTAGGGCCCTGCAAATTTTTTGCGGATGCCCTATAGTAATCCACTGTCTGTCCGTCTGTCTGTCCGTCCACATTTTTCATGTTTTTCTTTCATAACTTCAAAACCGTTTGATATATCAATTTGAAACTTCATGGGTAGATAGATCTCATTAAGGAGAAGTGCTGTGCACAAGAACCATTAATCTGCACTTCATGGTTCTTGAGTTATAGCCCTTTGTTAACTTTCCATACTTCGTTTTTGCCTGGAGCATAACTCTTAGACTATAAGAGGTATTAACTAGAAACTTCATAGGTGGATAGATCTCATTGAGGAGAAGTGCAATGCACAAGAACCGTTACTCTGCATTTCATCATTCTGGAGTTCTTGCCCTTTGTTAATTTTTCTTGCCTGGAGCATAACTCTTAGACTATAAGAGGTATTTACTTGAAACTTCAAAACCGTTTCAGCTATTAATTAGAAACTTCATGGGTGGATAGATCTCATTAAGGAGAAGTGTTGTGCACAAGAACCATTACTATGCACTTTGTGGTTCTAGAGTTATTGCCCTTTGTTAATTTTTTTTCATACTTCGTTTTTGCCTGGAGAATAACTCTTAGACTATAAGAGGTATTATCTTGAAACTTCATAGGTGGATAGATGTCTTTGAGGAGAAGTGCAGTGCACAAGAAACCGTTACTCTGCACTTCATAATTCTGGAGTTATTGCCCTTTGTTAATTTTTCATTTTCAGGAGGAGTCAAATTTTGGTTTCAGCTCTCTAACTTGAGAACAAATTGAAATATTTTAATGAAACTTCATCCATAGATACCTTATATAGAGACCTGGCTTGTGATTACATAAGGGGTGGATGGGGTCACTGTCAAGTTCGCCGTTACAAAAAATAGAAAAACGGTTTCTACTCAATTACTCGAGAACGCATTGAGCTATTGTAATTCAACTTCATACATAGATACCTTTTATTAAGACCTCACTTGGGATTGCATAGGGGATGGGTGGGATCAAGGTCAAGGTCACCGTTACTAAAAATACAAAAACGGTTCCTCACCTGCAAACATGCTATCATTCGGGGCCCGCTGCCACTCGTGTGACAAAGCTTTAGTTACATTTAGAATATTGAATAAACAACAATTTTTGTTGTCGATTTTCAGTACATGAAATTGTTATTTCAATAACATTTTTACCGTTTTACAGTATATGTAATACTTAGTAAAAGTTTATTCGTTATTTTTACTGCACGTTTTGTATGTATGCAATTTGTTCATATTTATGTCAATTAAGGCATGCATCTATATGTATGCATGTGTATCTTTTTAATCGACTGTTCTTTGTTGTTCTTCGTTGACATCGACTTCAACAGTCACTACAAATCATACAACCCACTCGTCATCTGGCCACACGACGCCCACTGCTACTGTTAAAAACCACACAGGCCACCAGACAGAGCCTCATGTTCAAGGTCACACGACGACTAGACCTAGCAACAACACCACCCCTAGCAACACCACCACCCGTAAGTAAACAATTGTGAATTCCGCCAAACTTAATCACACGTCGAGTGCACCTAGCACAATTACCAAACGTAAGTATAGCATTAGATATTCTACTTTAATTAATGCAGTGACATAAACTACTATGTTTTATCAGCAGTAAATTTATAACATCTTAAGCAGCTGCTTTCATTATTGACGACAGGAAATGTTATGCCCCTGGCTTCTTGATGTCATTCAACTTCACTTTGACCTTGATCTTGACCTAATTCAAATGGGCCATTTCTTAGTTGACAAAATTGTACCGTTTCGTCTGGTACCAACACCGCTTACAACAAAAATTACACAGTTGTTGCTTGCGACGATTCTCAATCCACCCATATCCCCAGCCTCACTTTGACCTTAACCTTGACCTAATTTGGACTTAGAATAATTCAAATGGGCTGTCCAGCACCAACCGCGGGCATTTGTGTTTTATCGAATATACAGCGTCTTGTTTACTTTTATTTACTTTTAATCTTTTATTATGACTTTTATTATAGATAAATTAAACTTTTATGATCTGAAAATAGAAAAGTGCCCACCTAGCCGTTAGTATGCCCCTCCCCTCATCGAAAATGTCAGGGTATATTAGTTTGCAGCTGTCGGTCGATAGGCCAAATTCTTGACCTGTTCCTAAGTCCAATAGTTTTCATCAGATTTTCACCAAACTGTGAAAAATCTTTGTGAGCATAACATCTCGGCCAAGTTTGATGACTTATCGCTCAAGAAACTGTAGAGTTATGGTCCTTGAATTATATAAAACGTATCAGCTATCCAAGTCCATCTGTTTTCACTCGATCTTCACTTTAAACTTTATATTTTAAAGATTGCTCTGGCCATCGAGGGGGCAAACCTGTTTTAGAAACAACTCTATTTCTATCGTATATAGTATATGTTCCCCATGTGATATCCATTAGAAGTGCCCCCAGCATGTTAGGTGATAGTAGTTATAGTAACCTAGTTTGCCACTGTGAGATTTATTACCGCATCCGACGATGATACCTTTGTATTCGCTCTGGACTCAACACTTGTACGGGTTGTATAATTGGTACAGGTTGTGTATCCCTTGTATTATATTCTTGTTCACGTTGTATTAAAGCATTTGTCGAAAATTGTGCCACTCTATATAATCATAGTTAGGGCCCTGCAAATTTTTTGCGGATGCCCTATAGTAATCCACTGTCTGTCCATCTGTCTGTCCGTCCACATTTTTCATGTTTTTCTTTCATAACTTCAAAACCGTTTGCTCTATCAATTTGAAACTTCATGGGTAGATAGATCTCATTAAGGAGAAGTGCTGTGCACAAGAACCATTAATCTGCACTTCATGGTTCTGGAGTTATTGCCCTTTGTTAACTTTTCATACTTTGTTTTTGCCTGGAGCAAAACTCTTAGACTATAAGAGGTATTAACTAGAAACTTCATAGGTGGATAGATCTCATTGAGGAGAAGTGCAATGCACAAGAACCGTTACTCTGCACTTCATAATTCTGGAGTTCTTGCCCTTTGTTAATTTTTCTTGCCTGGAGCATAACTCTTAGACTATAAGAGGTATTTACTTGAAACTTCAAAACCGTTTCAGCTATTAATTAGAAACTTCATGGGTGGATAGATCTCATTAAGGAGAAGTGTTGTGCACAAGAACCATTACTATGCACTTCGTGGTTCTAGAGTTATTGCCCTTTGTTAATTTTTTTTCATACTTCGTTTTTGCCTGGAGCATAACTCTTAGACTATAAGAGGTATTAACTTGAAACTTCATAGGTGGATAGATGTCTTTGAGGAGAAGTGCAGTGCACAAGAAACCGTTACTCTGCACTTCATAATTCTGGAGTTATTGCCCTTTGTTAATTTTTCATTTTCAGGAGGAGTCAAATTTTGGTTTCAGCTCTCTAACTTGAGAACAAATTGAAATATTTTAATGAAACTTCATCCATAGATACCTTATATAGAGACCTGGCTTGTGATTACATAAGGGGTGGATGGGGTCACTGTCAAGTTCGCCGTTACAAAAAATAGAAAAAAGATTTCTACTCAATTACTCGAGAACGCATTGAGCTATTGTAATTCAACTTCATACATAGATACCTTTTATTAAGACCTCACTTGGGATTGTATAGGGATGGGTGGGATCAAGGTCAAGGTCGCCGTTACTAGAAATACAAAAACGGTTCCTCACCTGCAAACATGCTATCATTCGGGGCCCGCTGCCACTCGTGTGACAAAGCTTTAGTTACATTTAGAATATTGAATAAACAACAATTTTTGTTGTCGATTTTCAGTACATGAAATTGTTATTTCAATAACATTTTTACCGTTTTACAGTATATGTAATACTTAGTAAAAGTTTATTCGTTATTTTTACTGCACGTTTTGTATGTATGCAATTTGTTCATATTTATGTCAATTAAGGCATGCATCTATATGTATGCATGTGTATCTTTTTAATCGACTGTTCTTTGTTGTTCTTCGTTGACATCGACTTCAACAGTCACTACAAATCATACAACCCACTCGTCATCTGGCCACACGACGCCCACTGCTACTGTTAAAAACCACACAGACCACCAGACAGAGCCTCATGTTCAAGGTCACACGACGACTAGACCTAGCAACAAGACCACCCCTAGCAACACCACCACCCGTAAGTAAACGATTGTGAATTCCGCCAAAATTAATCACACGTGGAGTGCACCTAGCACAATTACCAAACGTAAGTATAGCATTAGATATTATACTTTAATTAATGCAGTGACATAAACTACTATGTTTTATCAGCAGTAAATTTATAACATCTTAAGCAGCTGCTTTCATTATTGACGACAGGAAATTTTATGCCCCTGGCTTCTTGATGTCATTCAACTTCACTTTGACCTTGATCTTGACCTAAGTCAAATGGGCCATTTCTTAGTTGACAAAATTGTACCGTTTCGTCTGGTACCAACCGCGGGCATTTGTGTTTTATCGAATATACAGCGTCTTGTTTACCTTTGCCAATGCGGTTGTGATTTTGCCGGCGTAGGCCTGTCTGTCTGTTTTTTAGTTATCAGTGTTACTTAAACACGAATTTGCATGAAATTTTGGAAGGTTGGGAATGAGTCAATGAACAAATGATTAGATTTATGTTGTGATCATAATCACTGTCTGGATTTTTTTTTAAGGAATACTTAGTGTTGGGAGATAGGACAAATATTCACAGTATGCTGTATAACTCATGAGCTGCACATGTTTGCGATCTCAGAGTGCTTTCTTATTATGTAAATAAGGAAGTTCTATATGTGTATGCAATTTGTAATGTATGCATCATGTGGCGTCATTAAAGCAATGTGTTTCTTATCGTTATCTGATTAAAAAACAATATTAAATGCCATTGCTATATTCTTTAATATATACTAAACAGTGTTCCTCTATCACTATGTCTCGTCCATGTACATTCATACAATATATATAATATTTACACTAGATGATCCAGGTTGCCAATTTGTTTAACAAACAACCATCTCAACAAAGACTATTTACTCAGTACCTGACTGTAATGTGCTGTTGCCGTGGAAACTAGCTTATGGATTAGCATTGAACTAAATATTTTAAGATTTACTATATACTTTCTTAGCAGCTCCATGCGAAGATTTGAAGGACTGTGGCCTGTTCGGACGAGACATCTGTGCAGACATTCCCTCTAACACCTATCTGCCGTTTGCAAAGAAGAACTGCGCCTTGTACTGTGGCTTCTGCAAACCAGGTACAACTTGTGAAGTATTGAAACTTATTGGTAATAAACAATCACTATGACGTGAAGTCAAAATGTTTCCGGATTACTCGCAAATATCTCATGACTTTTATTATAGATAAATTAAACTTTTATGATCTGAAAGAAGAATCATTTCTGATCAACATGTGTAATTTTCATACGTCTGTTTCAAAATACGAGGACATGCCAAAAATACGTTTTATAAATACAACACATCGTGTGTACGGAGCACTTTGACGTACCTACTTACTGTATATGTCAACATAGAATTGCTGAGGATACGAACGCACAGCTGATCGAGGTGCATACTTGATATCCTCCTCACTCTCGAACCTGCGGCCTCTGCGGTCCGACTTGAGACGGGGAAATACGCTGAAGTCAAAGGGGGAAAAATCCGAGCTGTACAGAGCATGCTGTAGCCTCTCATACCCCTGGAAGTCGATGGTGTTCAGCGTGTCCTCTGCCCGGCGAGGTGGAGCGTTATCTTTATTATATATTAGGTTCTCGATCTCACATCCGGGCCGCTTCTTCCAGATATCGTTGGTGAGATTTCTCCGAACAACCTGTAAGGAAATAATCAAAGAAATAAAAATAATGTTCTCGGTATATCATAAATAATAAAATTTGCGCAATTGTTAACATCACGCTTGTTAACAAAATGTTTTAGTATTACCTATGAGAATAATTAAATATTAGTGTAACTTACTTTTTGATAATACTCCGGCTTATTCATGTTCTGCGCCAGATTCCCGTTTCGTCTCCTGATGTAAAAAACTCGCCCATGTTTCGTCCGTAGTGACGACTCTGTCGAGGAAGCGATCGCTGTCCCTATTTCACCGTTTCGAAAATGTTTGGGATGCGTCGATGCCTCTTTCCTTGTCATCGTCTTACAAAAGGTGGGGCGCCCATCTGGCACAAACTTTATTCATCCCTAAGTCCTAAGTCAATATTCTATGAAATGTTCCATGGCTCACATCAACACTGTCTGAACTGTCATCATTAGACTCCCGGCGCTCGGCAGAAACAATATTCAAGACATAATCTCTGGTACGCTGCCCCGTGGTCGGCCGCCCGGTCCATCGACGATGCCACTCAAACACAATTGTTCTGCAACAATTAAAAGCTCCCTCCTTTGAAAGAAATTTCCACGATTCCGTTGGTATCACACCAGCCTTAGCAGAAAACCTTTTTACTGCACGTTGCTCCGTTCGCTCAATTGGCGTCGTCACTTTTAAGCGCCTTTCAATTTTCTTCCGTCATTTATTCTAATTTCGCTATTTCGCGCTGATGTTTTCACTTTGTTTAAAAATGACGTTAATATGACGTCATATTAAATATGAAAACGTTTGGCTCGTAAATAAAATTTCCGAATGATAGTTTTTCCAAGTGCTCCGTACATCGTTTATTATGTTAAATATAGCAGCCTAAATATATAATACAATTGAATATTGTTTCATGATTATTTGTATATAAGTTACAAATAGTCTAATAAATCGTATAAAATGTCATTATTGTTCGACATCAAATTGACGAAAATTTAAAGGAGTACGAGAACTTTTTGACTTCACCTCGTATAACGTAAGTGTTCAAAAGTGTCTATACCACCGCAATCCGCGTGTCTTTCAGTATTTAGCAGTTAAGTTTACTATAATTACATTACATTTATTTCACAGTTAGCGGTTTCATCAGTTGTTACAACTCAACATATGCGATACTTGGTCGTGCATTATAATCGTCATTGTTTTTTTAATGGTAATACTTTATTTTACAGTGAACTTTGTCTGCAAAGATAATAACCCACAGTGTCCACAGTTCGATGGCGGCGACCTTTGTACAAATCAAGATTTTACATTGTGGGTCTTCGAAAACTGCATGTTGTATTGCCGGGTGTTTCCCTGTAACGGTAAGCAAGTTTAACTCGTTAACCATAATTGGTATTAATATTAAATTCTTGAATGCATATGGCAAAAGGCTTTTTACCAATTTGTTATTAAACAGATAAATGTAATATAGCTTTTGGAAGACGGTCTCATTTTCAATGTATGATTACTAGTATATTGTGTAAAAACAGACTGTTAATAAAAATTGAAAACTTAATCGTTTCATTTCAGCGTTTATTCCTTGTATAAATAAAAAATGCTAAAATGTTTGTCAGATGAAGAGAGGTCAAAACAAATCTTTCGTATTTTGTAACCCCCGCGGTGGGGTTTATGTTGATGGTCTCCATCCGTACGTGCATCCCTGACCGAAAGTAATGTTCAGATCACAACTCCTAACCATATACCTTACAGAATTGTTATAATTTCACTGTTGTTTGATATCTTTTACTTCTTTTTTGGTAAAATTAGGTTAATTTACTTTTTGAATTTAATTTTGCCAAATATCTAAGGCGAGATTTTGTTGATTTCTTGGTTCTCGGATCCGCCGACCCGATTTTTTCCAAAAAGCAAACAAACAAAAAATAATTGTAGACTGTACCCAATATCGTAAAAATGACCTCGTGAAAGGGTTTCAACCTGTCAAACGGAATGCAAAAAAATATGCTGAGAAAATGACTCAATTGTATGTAACATGCATTGTGACTGTATATCGCTGTATGCATGCATTGTGACTGTATATCACTGTATGCAAGCATTGTGACTGTATATCGCTGTATGCAAGCATTGTCACTGTATATCGCTGTATGCAAGCATTGTGACTGTATATCGCTGTATGCATACATTGTGACTGTATATCGCTGTATGCATGCATTGTGACTGTATATCGCTGTATGCATGCATTGTGACTGTATATCGCTGTATGCATGCATTGTGACTGTATATCGCTGTATGCAAGCATTGCGACTGTATATCGCTGTATGCAAGCATTGTGACTTAGTATATCGCTGTATGCATGCATTGTGACTGTATATCGCTGTATGCATGCATTGTGACTGTATATCGCTGTATGCATGCATTGTGACTGTATATCGCTGTATGATTTATATGACCTGCTCTCTATTATTTTATACATCATGCAACACTTAAAGTCATAAGAAAATACTCAGAAAAAAACAAATTAAGATCTTAGAATCATTGTATTAAATACACATTTATAATTTTATATCAATATTATAAATAACAAATTTCATTGGTGTATTGATTTATTAAAAATATATATTCATTTAGTTTTCACATTATTAAACATGGTGTTACACATACATATAATATGGCCAATGCCCAGCAATATCTGACATACTGTGTTCAAGTGTTAGCATATTTTAACAGTAGTTTTTATATGATAACACTGCCTTTTAATTTTACTATTATTGGTATTAATGTGATGCAATGATCATTATCATGCAATGATTAAGTTAATGTTGTGTAATATGGTTTGTGTAAGTAATAATGCATACAGATTTTAATGTCACTGCCAATTTCCATTTGGGAAATTCTACTCATTAATTTACTCAATTCTATATTGTTTTTTCCCACCTCCAACCGGAAACTTTTCCAAAAATGTCCGAGAACCAAGAAAAAAAACAAACTCTGGCCTAATTTGATCTAAAATATGAACAAGCCTTATGCACGCACATTGTGCAAAGGTATATGTAGCATTCAAAAATCCAAAATTCTAATATAGATTTCATATTCAATATGCCTTCTTTACAAACGTCCAATAAATAAATTCATGGCGTCGAATAATTGGTTACTTTGCATTATATGCACAATTATGGAATATAAAATGTGATAATTGATAGCAATGGTGGTTATTCAAAGTTTTTGGTTTCCTTGTTTTCAGGGACGGTGACAACTCCTCCGGTATTTTAGTCGGCATTATCTGACCATATTTCATGATAACTCATTGAAACATGTGATAATAAAAGTAACAAATTGACTTTCAAAAATTAAGTTCATGCATTCGATTTGATTCTTCCCCATTCAATCCAGTTACGTGGTCAAATAATCTCGTATTTTGGTGAATGTATAGCGTGTCGATGATTCATTGTACAATTATAATTGTTCAAAATTTTCATATCAGTTTTATTATTGGACTTTGAATGTATGAATGTAGAAACAGTGTTCACATAGCAAATCAAATATTTTTAAAAGGCTGAAACCTTTTGCAACACTAAAACTTAAACAGCAAACAATGCGATATTTATACTCGTTTTATGATCAAATATCCTGTGTGTCTACGATGATTAAATTGTCCTTTTGGCGTAAATAAGCATATCGTTGGTTAAGAAAGTTTTGTAACAATTTCATTAATTAAAAAAGTATACCGGTACTTGCAACCATAAATAGTGTAAAAGAGCCACTTGGTGCATTAATTTAGGTTCAGTATATTTCTATATAACCGTTTTTAATTTTAATGTTTTTTTTTATGTATTCATGTATTATGTACACACTACACAATTAGATGTAAAGATTCAAAATTGTAAACCAACACATTAAAATAAATATTTTGCACCAATGATATATGGATGTAGAGCCGAACAAAAAATGGATAAAGAAAGGTATTGGTAAAATGGTAAAATAAACGTAGTTTATAAACGTAGGACTGTCTGAATTTTATAGATTAATTTCAGGTCTCTTTCGTTTCTCACTTACAAAAATACGTTGAATATAACATAAAAAACGTCAATATCGTAAAAAAAACTATTTCTTCGATTGAAAATGCAAATATATCTTTTCTGTCGATACAGACCCGTTTATCCTACAACATCGGCTACAGTCGGTTTTAATGAAAAATTAAGAACTGCGCATGCGCGAACAATCGATCTGACTCGTCTAGACGTTGTATATACATGTATATAATTGTTCGCTGTGCAGCGAAGTATTAGTTTAGTTTTTAATTTCTCTCCTAGCACGCATTTCTAAACATAAGTTATTCTCAACATTTTGAAAATAATATTTTAAAAATACGCGGACATTATTAGAATCAATGGATGGTTTTTAGATTATAATTTTCGTATGAAATAGTACAGTCCTTCTTAAGGGCAGCCTCTAAGAATTACAGGTGCGCATACAGATTTTGGAGTTAGAGGGGTGGAAATGCTGTACCTACTAAGCTGAACATGTACAAAATTTAATGCATATTTTGCAAAACGTTGAATTGTCTTAGTTTAGCTTCTGTATATAAGTAATCGCTGTGGAGAATGTGTAAGTTATTGTTAAGGCTCAGAATCGAATGTTAGATAATTTTACAGGGTGCGGCGTACTTCGCAACCACTCCCTCTAAATCCGCTAATGAATTAGACAAATACTAAAATCAAAACCATCAAAACGGTAAGCTAGCCTGTTTTCATGATGGAAAAATAAGAGTTATATAACTTTCAAAATGTCGTACGAGTTTATCAATTGCTATATAAAACACTTATAGACAATTCCATATTATTTGTTTTAATAATGTTGTTAGAAAGCGTGCATCTATTTTTAGTTTGCTATTTAGCTCACCTGAGCACAACGTGCACATGGTGAGCTTTTGTGATCGCCTTTGTCCGTCGTACGTCGTCCGTCATGCGTCGTCAATATTTACCTTGTGAACACTCTAGAGGCTACATTTATTGGCCAATATTGGTCAGAACATTTGTACCAATGATATCTCGGACATGTTTGAGACTGGGTCATGTGGGGTTAAAAACTAGGTAACTAGGTCACTAGGTCAAATTAAAGAAAAAGCTTGTGAACACTCTAGAAGTCACATTTTTGGCCCAATCAACATGAAACTTGCTCAGAACATTTGTTCTAATGATATCTCAGCCGAGTTTGAAAATGGTTCCGGTCCGTTAAAAACATGGCCGCCAGGGGGTGGGGCAGGTTTCCTTATATGGCTTTAGAAAAAGCTTGTGAACACTCTGAAAGTCACATTGTTTGGCCAATCAACATGAAACTTGCTCAGAACCTTTGTCCTTATGATATCTTGGCCAAGCTCGAAAATGGTTCCGGTCTGTCAATAAACATGGCCGCCTGGGGGGGGGGGGCAGTTTTCCTATTTGGGCTATTGAAAAAGCTTGTGAACACCCTGAAAGTCACATTTTTGGCCCAATCAACATGAAACTTGCTCAGAACATTTGTTCATATGATATCTTGGCCGAGTAAGAAAATGGTTCCGGTCCGTTGAAAAACATGGCCGCCAGGGGACGTGAGGGGGCTCAGTTTTCCTTATATGGATATATTGAAAATTTTCAAAAGCATGTGAACACTGTAGAGGCCACATTTGTATCACATTCAGCATGAAACTTGCTCAGAACATTTGTCGCAATGATGTCTCGGACAAGTTCGAACCCAGGTCACATGTGGTAAAATACTCGGTCACCGTGCCAAATTGAAAAAGAACAAGCTTGCGAACAATCTAGATACCACAATATTAGCCGAATCTTCGTGTAACTTGTTCAGAACAGTTTAATTTCTTAGCCCCTCAGGTGAGCGACCGAGGGCCTTGTGGCCCTCTTGTTGTTCAATTTGATGTAACGTACTAATGTTAGAATCACTTATGGATTGAATTATAGTAATTTTCTGCATTTCATCGGTGTATAAACTGTCTGGGAAAATACGCCTACTGTGCATAAACGCCATAATTACAACTGTTTAAACCAAAATGGATATAAACTGTAATTTTAACTTTCTAAGGGCCGCAACTGCTCCCTTTGTATTGTTTTTTTTATCTCGAGTGATAAGTAGCCTCTGTTTCAGTTTTGGTTTCAGTTTCGTCGAACGGCACAGTTAGCATTTCTAATGTCAGACATTTCGAATATCTGTTGATCATTTTGGAGTGGACATTTTGGAAACACAATTCAAAACTCCCAATAAATGATTTTAACAGTTCGTCGTCTGTAACACCAGCAACTGATGAATCAGCCATTTTGTTTTCGAATGTTTAGAAATGAGTAAACATCATAAATGTTGGCGCAAAACAATGATACAATTTCGCAAATAGTGAATGAAAAAGTAGTGCGGTAATGAATAATAACATGTTAATTGGCATACGCAGCCGGTTCATCGCGGTATGAATGATAGGTCACGTGGGCGGATTATCCGATCAGAAGACAGAGTTTACGTGAACATCCAACAATTTGTTATTATTTGCATATACAAATTATAATCCTGACTGCAAATACGTTAACACTCATTTGCACAAATAATTTTGTCTCCAAATATGGTAAACGGACGCTAACTTGTTGTTTAACTTTTTTTAATAAAACAAAACAACACAAATAATGTTGTAATAATTTGATTTGGCCGTTTCCACCGTTGATTTGCACCTTAAAGAACAATTCGCGTTCTGATTATACCAAAGGCGAAGTAACTATATCAAGGATTTTAATGGAGTTATTGCCTTTTTTCAACTTATATTTTTTCTTTAGGTCAAATTTCTCAATATCTATAAGATGTATTAATTTTAACTTCAAATACTTCATGACAGTGATAAACTTATTCTATAAACAAAATCATCGCGTACTATCAAAGAACGTCGAGCGTCCTGCACCCGTAGGCGGCGCTCTTGTTATAATTTCACTGTTGTTGGAAATCGCTTCCTTCTTTTTTGGTTAAATTGGGTAAATTTGCATATTTTAATTTAATTTTGCCTTGTACCAACTATTGAACATTGCCCTAAAACATGAATAAGCCAAATGCTCGCACTTTGTGCAAACGTATATGTAAGCATTCAAAAATCCCAAATTCTAATATAAAATTGATATTCAATGTGCCTTCCTTACAAACGTCTTATAAATAAATTCATGGCGTCGAATAATTTATTACTTTGCTTTACATGCGCGTTTATGAAATATAAAATGATATAATAGATAGCCATGGTGGCGATAAAAGTTTTTGGTTTGTATGTTTTCAGGGACGGTCACAACAACTCCGGTATTTTAGTCCGCATTATCTGGACGTACTTTATGAAAACTCACTGATACATGTGGTAATAAAAGTAAAAATTGACTTAGAAAATTTGAGATTATGCATTCGATTTGATCCTTCCCTTTTCGATCCAGTTACATTGTCAGATACGCAAACTCTCGTGTTTTGGTGAAATGTGTAGCTTGGCGATGATTCATAGTACAATTGTGAAAACTGTTTTTTTGTATCAGTTTTGATATTTGGCTTTGTAATTATGACTGTAGAAACAAGTTGCACATAGCAAATGAAATGTTTTTAAAATGCTGTAACCTTTTGCAACACTAACACTTAAACAGCAAACACTGGGATATTAAGATCTGTTCTATGCTCAAATATCCTTTGTGTCTACGATGGTTTAATTGTCATTTAGGTGTAAATACCCGGTACGCACATATTTTGTTAAAGGGACTATGTCGACGATCAAATTCTTTCCTACTGCACTATAAATGATATTAGATAATAGAAATGCGCTATGCTGTGACAAGTACATAAAAAGAAGAATAAATAATGTAATAGATGAGGAGATATTTAATAAAAACAAATCATGAAAATTAAAAAAACACAATGAAACCCGAAGCGCGTATCGAACTCACGACTTATGAGCACCCGTTGCCCTTCGTCCGTCTGTCGTCAACATTTCATTCAAACAACATCTCCGCCTAAGCCACTTGGCAGATTGTCACCAAACTTCACAGGCATGATCATTGAGTGACCCTGTTTCAAAGTTGTTCAGATTGTTACAGTCCGCTGCATATGTAGGTCACCAGAGCTAAAAATAGATTTAAAAAGTGTAAATTTTATAAATCTCTGAATCCGCAGGGCCCAGAGGTTTCATATTTGGTATGTAACATCCTATAGTGGTCCTCTACAAAGATTATTCAAATTATGTCCATGGGGTCAAAACGGGCCACGCCCCGGGGGTCACATAGTTAATATAGACCTAAATAGCAAAATGACTTGTAAAATCTTCTTTAAAACCGCAAGGCCCAAAGGTTTCATAGTTGGTATGTAACATCCTATGGTTGTGCTCTACAAATATTGTTCAATTTATGCCCCTAGTGTCAAAACTGGCCATGCCCGGGGGTCGCATGATGTATATAGAATTAAATAGCAAAATGACTTTAAAAATCTTCTCATCAGAAACCGCAAGGCCCAGAGGTTTCTTATATGGTATGTAACATCATATAGTGGCCCTTGACAAAGATTGTTCAAATTATGCCCCTGGGGTCAAAACTGGCCACACCCCGGGGGTCACATGGTTTATATAAACTTAAATAGCAAAATGTCTGTAAAAATCTTCTCCTCTGAAACCGCAAAGCCCAGAGGTTTCGTATTTAGTATGTAACATACTATAGTGGTCCTCTACAAAGATTGTTCAAATTATGCCACATGGTCAAAACTGACCATACCCCAGGGATCACATGATTTATATAAACTTATATAGCAAAATAACTTTAAAATCCTTCTCCGCTGAAATCGCAAGGTATAGAGGTCCTAGTGATCCCTTCGAATATTGTTCAAATTATGCCCCTGGGGTCAAAACCGGTCAGGCACCGGGGGTCACATGGTTTATATAGACTTAAATTGCAAAATGACTTTTAAAATCTCCTCTGAAACCGCAAGGCCCACAGCTTTCGTATATTTTGTACGTAACATTGCATAGTGGTCCTCTCCAAAGATTGTTCAGATTATGCCCCTGTGGTCAAAGCTGGCCACACCCCGAGGGGTCATATGGTTTATATAGACTTAAATAGCAAAATGACTTTAAAAATCTTTACCTGAAACCGCAAGGCCAAGAGGTTTTTTCAATATTGTTAAAATTATGCCCCTGGGATAAAAATAAGCCACACCTTGGGGATGCAAAGTCCAATTGGGCTACAAGGTCTCAGGTGAAATCCGTTCGATTTTATGTCATGTTTATAAAATAATAAAAGAAGAAACTTTCAGCTAGTTCTGCATGTTATGTTACTAGTATATACAATGTTGATTTACAAATGATTTATTCTGTTAACTTCCGTTATCACAATATGTTTGTGTGTTTTTCCCCATTGTTAGTTATTTTCCTCTGTAACATTTACTTATTTATTGTATTTATTTCATACAGACACTTTTATATATCAATCTTATAAAAAGAAAAGCTAAGAAACATTGTGTTCTAATATAATATTTATTTAACAAAAAAAGTAATGATAGGCAGCCTTCGCAAAGCATCTTGAATTGTATTTCACCTTATCATTTGAAACTGGAAACTTCCTTAATTGTTTCCAGACATAATCCCAAAAAAATCACACTCGGAAGTGAAAATATTTGAGAAAATATGTTTAAGATACTTTGTGAATACTGCCTAAGGTCTTCCATAATAGATTTAAAAAACAACAACAACATTATTTTGTCTTTTTATTGGGCCGTTTTCGTTTGGACTTGGTTGTATCAATACCGAATCGTACGGGTGCTGACTTATGATGGCGTATAGCATGTTGGTATAGTCTTGTGCCATATTGGAACTCAAACTCCTCGCAGCGGTTACCTCCCCTATCGGTTAACTGTAACCACTGCCATCACAAGTAAAGAGTAAAGTCCTTCCATATCTGGAAGGGTTACGTGTTTGTAACTTTTAGTTATTTAATGCAGCTCAGTCCAACTTTCTACATAATTTGACTTTTTATATATCGTTTGCAGTCAATAATGAAAACAGAAAACGAAACTAACTGATTAAAACCATAACCAATATCTAGAAGATTTAAATCGATCATCATCGGGTGGTTTGTTATGACGGCAGGGATTTGATTAGAGCTATGCTCGGAACCATTCAAACTCTGCGCGGAGGTTGATTGGAACCAATTGTCTTTAGGCCAAAATATCTTTGCATTGAATCATCTTTGGGTGACATGGAGCTTTCGGTATTTCCAAAATGGCGGAAATGTCAACTCACGATTATACAGTTTAATTTTGTCGAAGGATTTATCACACACTTATGGCGTGACAAAGGTAACTATTGATTGTTGCAATGTTTATATACATAATTAAATCGAATGTCATCATCATAATTGCAATGACTTAACATAAGGCGATGAAAATTCTAAACAAATGACTCGTCAAATGTACTCGATTAAAAATTCTATTTTAACTGGGGATGGCAACGAATATTCGAATGATCAAAACTATTCGAATAATATTGTTATGTAGATGACAGTTTGTTGTTATTGCTAGTTCCATTATAATAACCACTGTCCTTGATCAGTTCACACATCACTTAGTCTAATTATGCCGGTCGCCCTAATTTCGTGGGTCTTATTAACGATTTTGGCGCATGCGCGTAAATACATTCTGTTATCTCACCACTGAGTTGGATAAAATACAATTTGCAGTGTGCTCTTTGCAAACAAAGTAATTAAGATACTGATTTTTTTTGCTATTTCATGTATATGTTATGTTATTGTACCTGACCCTGCTGATCTGTATCGTCTGGAAGCTTCTCATAATTTCCTGGGTTCTGATTTGCTAGCCTACTTTGGTTGGGAAAGATTGTTTACAGCAGCAATTTACTTTCACATTGTTTGTGCTGGAGCATGTGCTGACAAAAGAACGAAAATCTTGGTGAAAACTAGTGTTTTTGAAAATGTTATCATTAAAAATACACAGTCTTTTATTATATTTTTTAAAAGGTAACAATATGGTCGTGACGAAATCGTGTGTGTATTTTGAAGTTTATGAGGTCCTTCCGCGCCTGAGGCTGCATTATGTGAGGACTTGGAGAGTGTCCCAGCACTCCTACCTAATTCACTTACTAGAGACTCGCGAAAGTTGGGACGAATTTAGAATCATAGCTGCAGTTTCCAGCTATTTATTTTTTAATGAAAGATTTTAATTTTGGTGTGGTCTTCTGCTGTGGGGGGAAACTGGAGTACCCGGAGGAAACCCCACCTGTCCGGTATGGTGACCACCAACCAAACTCACATGCGCCTGGAGTGGGAAGCGAACCCGGGACGCCTAGGTGAGAAGCGAGTGTACCAACCACTGCTCTAGCCGGACAGCCGGCATGACGAAATCTACACGCTTGTTCAATTTTATTTGTGCAGGTTTAACTTAAGGCTTCATTAATCTTTAAATATTTCTATTGTGTTAGTTATTGTTAATAAATTTGTAATAAATGATACGATTGCACGCAGCGATTTGTGGGTAGGAATGCTAACTTAAAGTTAACAGTATGAAAATATCAGTCAAATTTAGGGAAGGGGGCCTTGTTTATAAACAAAAATTACCGAAAATAGAAAAATTCAAGTGAGAAATAAACACAAGGGAGATAATCATACATGTGCAATTATCCTTTTAAAACTGTTCTAAAAACACGATTTTTAGAACGATATTTAATGAATTTAATTGCAAAATAGTTATAGGGTAGTGAATTATTTGTGTATTTTATGTCATACACTGGTGATTTAAATGACCAAGTCACTTACTGGTTGACATTTAATTAGGGATTTAGCTAGAGCGGAATGGCAGGGCGGCCCGCCCTTCCATTTTTTAGCCCTGCCCTCTTGCCTTTTCACTCCGCCCTTTTAAGAATGAGCCCGCCCTCCTGTGTCCTTTTTGTCAGCACAGACACGCATCTTGGCAAACACATCTTGGCCTAAATGATCATTGACGTCTCGTCGCGATATGTATCATTAATCAGCTCGTCATGACCATGCGACATCAATTATCAGTTACCGAATTAATGGTAATTTAGTGCCGATTGCGATGCTTCTGTAAAGGTTTGTTTGCAGTTGTTGTTTGTTAATGTCTAATTATGATATTTTACCAAATTTTTTCATGTTATTGTTGTTGGTGTTCTGGAATTTTCTATTTATTATAATAATTTACTTTCTCAAAAAAACATTATCAATGCAAACTTTATCCCATGCAACAAAACACCTGTCTGATTCTTTTGATACCCTTAACATTTCACCTAAAACGCTAATTCATTAATGCTCTAGTGTGCTTGCATTGTTCAGGTACAGTAGTGTTGATTGATGTTTTGTTCACTGCTACAAACCGCTAGAGAATGGCCCCAGCTCGGCAGTCACATCAAAGACTTTTTACTAACGGCTTGCAGATTTAGAAGCCTGGTTAATTAAAGACGTCGCGGTTTTTCTCTTCACAGTTGTAACAGGTGTTATTGTCAATGACTGTATTTTTTACGGATTTTATTGTTTTTTCAAATTGGAAATATGATTGCAAAGGTAATTGATACAATGATTTTCTTTAATGAAAAAAGTAAATAATTCTGTATCATTTCAAGAGGTTAATTGTGATGCTTGAAAAATTTCATGGGAGCAAAAATATATAGTAGGCGCCTTGTCTGTCTGTCCTTCTGTCCAGTTTACTTGTCTAAGCTATTTCTCAGCAACTACTGTTTTTTTTCAATGAAACCTTATGGGATGCTTCATTACCATGAGATGTGCGCTGAACCAGGACATTCGACTTCAATGATTTTTTCTTAGAGTTATGGGACTTTGAAGATTTCTAAAGTTAATTAGTATGTTCAAAATTCAATGAAACTATGGGAAGCTTTAATACCATGTGGTGTGCACGGTACTTGGATGTTCCACTTCAGTAATTATTCTTGGAGTTATTGACCTTTGAAGATCGCTAAATTTATTGAACATCAATACTTGTCCTAGTTTAATTATTTCTCGGTAACTACTGGCCTGATTTAAATTAAACTAAATGGGAAGCTTCATTATCAAGAGGTGTGCCAGTACCAGCATTTTGTGCATCCATCATTTTTCTTGGACTTAACGTGTCTTTGAAGATTGCTGAAATTAGTACATAGCGCAAAATAATATCTGTTTCTCTCAAATGCTGTATGAAATTCAATGATACTTGATGGAAAGTTAAGTTACAAGGATAAGATGACAATAATTATTAAGCGTTTTATTCCACCACTTTGATTTATTTTAAAGTTATTGGCCTTGGATTTTTGTTTAGCAAATTTGCCATATCTGCATGGTATTATGTGACATGCTCAAATATGGTTTTGACAACTGATTTGGTCCTGCTGCTGCAGTTAAAGTGTTTTTAAGTTATTTTAATATCTCTGCCCTTCTCATTTCATTTCCATTACTTGACAAAGCGCATTGGATAGCATCAATTAGTTCACAATTATCCCTGTTTAACTTATTAACAACTATATTTGTCCATGGAGCAAACAAACTAGCTTGGGTTTTGCAACTTTTTGCCTACCGGTAAGTACTGACTCAAAATAGGTATGAAATCTTGGTCGAGAAGGCATGAAGTCTCCATGAAAATCCGATTCGTTGAATTGCGTTTACATTTTAATGCTGACTATAATTGGACTAGAAAATGTGTTCGTAGTAACACACATCTTTTGATAAATTGGTTAATGTTTTATGGTAAACAGTCCTAACTGCCATTTGTTTAAAGTACACACACAAAACACAGCTGATTTGTGCTGGACAGCCCACTAAGTCCAAATTAGCTCAAGGACACGTGACATTAAGTATCCAAGTTGTAGTAAGTGGTTTTTTGTGCTAGAGAAATATCCTATTTGTATTATTCAAAGTCCAAATTAGGTCAAGGTCAAGGTCAAAGTGAGGTTGGGTGATATGGGTGGATTAGAAGTGGTCATAAGCAACAATTAACAAGTAGCCTGGTGCTAGACGAAATGGTAAAATTTAGTTAACCAGGTACGGACGGACCAACAGACAGGAAAATCACTAGATGCCTCCTGCATCAATAGATGACGGGGCCATAAAAACATAAGAGCTATTCTTCAGTTTTACCAACACCTGCCTTAAACTTTGATTTGCTATTGTAATTATTGAAGGTACAAATGTATTGAAGTTACATAAAAAAACAAAACATAGATCAAAATGCATAAATAAATAATAAATACACAAGTCATATAAAGTTAATTAAAAATGATAAAATTACTGAACAGAAGCATATAATTTTTAGAAAAAAATGTTACATACTTATCAGATATCAAGGCAACCATTTGTAGTTTAGTTGCCATAACAAAAAATATACTTGTTCAAGGGAAATATTAGTAAAAATCACCAGGTTATTGGAAATTCAGCTTCTTCCAAGACCCCCATTATGTTGCCCTTTGGTGAACTTTACTTATGGGGTTATTGAATATCTTTATTGTTTGCTTAATTTTACATAAGTTGGTAACAAACTATTTAACATATATGAATTAATACTATTATTAATCCCCTGCCGCAAAGCGGGAGGGGGATTATAGGAATGCCCTTCGTCCGTCCGTCCGTCTGTCCGTAACATTTTCGTGTCCGCTCCACATCTCCTATACCCTTTGAAGGACATTCATGAAACTTGGCTCAAATGTTTAGGTCATTGAGACGATGTGCAGAAGGCATGAGTCAGTCACGCCGGCTAAAGGTCAAGGTCACACTTGAAGGTCAAATATTCAAGCCTAGATTTCGTGTCCGCTCCATATCTCCTGTACCCTTTGAAGGATTTTCATGAAACTTGGCTCAAATGTTTAGGTTATTGAGACGATGTGCAGAAGGCATGAGTCAGTCACGCCGACTCAAGGTCAAGGTCACACTTGTAGGTCAAATATTCGAGCCTCCATTTTGTGTCCGCTCCATATCTCCTATGCCTTTTGAAGGATTTTAATGAAACTTGGCTCAAATAATTAGGTCATTGAGATGATATGCAGAAGGCATGGGCCTTTCACGCCAGCTCAAGGTCACACTTGAAGGTTAAATTTTTGAGCCTTCATTTTCGTGTCTGTTTTTCGTGTCCGCTCCATATCCCCTATACCCTTTGAAGGATTTTCATGAAACTTGGCTCAAATGTTTTGCTCATTGAGACCATATGCAGAAGGCATAAGCCAGTCACGCCAACTCAAGGTCAAGGTCACACTTGAAAGTTGATTATTTGAGCCTGTATTTTCATGTCCGTTCTATATCTCCTGTGCCCTTTAAAGGATTTTCATGAAACTTGCCTCAAATGTTTATCACATTGAGGCAATGTGCAGAAGGCATGAGGCAGTCACGCCAACTCAAGGTCAAGGTCACACTTGAAGGTTGATTATTTGAGCCTGTATTTTCATGTCTGCTCCATATCTCCTATGCCCTTTGAAGGATTTTTATGAAACTTGGCTCAAATGTTTATCACATTGAGGCAATGTGCAGAAGGCATGGAGCAGTCTTGCCACCTCAAGGTCAAGGTCACACTTAAAGATCAAATGTTTGAGCCTCCATTTTCATGTCAGCTTCATATCTCCTATGCTCTTTAAGGAATTTTCATGAAACTGATTAAGGTCAGTGTGATACTTCAAAGTCACCTTTAAAATCTAATGAAGGATCACAGCGGGAGATATAGCTGTCCTTTGGACTGCCTTGTTTAATTTTATTATGGGAAAGCACAAATATTGGTTTATTAAGTATCTTAAACTGTTACATTTTGTAAATATTTAATTTCTAATTTCAGCACCTCATGTTATAATATACCTCTACCTTTAATATATTTGGAATATAAAGGCAAAACTTTTGTGATCAATCATAAAATAAAGCAATGCCATTAAAATAGATTGTTATAAACTTAAAATAGATTGTTATACACTTGCATTATGCATTTAAGTGATGTAAATTGTTCTCAGTATTACACTGTCACTTTTTACCGTAGATTGGCATAGTGTTTGGACTTCTGAATTGGCATTGATATTTGTATGATTCTTATTCATAAACAACGTTTGTTACGTTGTTCCTTAATATAGTGTTTAATCTAGAAGGCCAGAGGGGCATGGCGCTTGACTTGGAAAAAGGGCATTTTGTGCGCGGTGACACTGTTAATAAGGGCATATCAGGTTTTATTAGTTTTTTTCCTGAAGCAATAGTTCAAACCAATTAGGAAATTGTATATTACTGACCAATACATTTTATCTGCTTCAAGATTGTTCAAGTCAACAAGGATTAACAAATTTTTATTTTCCAAGATTATTGCTTTTTATTATTGTTTAGTTATATTATACATGCAGTTGTATTATTTATTTCAGAAAATTTATTCATTGTTCATAAGTAGTTCCAAGGTGCAAATTGGGCAGTCATACATGAAAACTTATTAACAACAGTTACTGTCAAACTAAAACATTTTATTGGCAAGTTAAAATCATGCTTATTAATGGTAAAATACTTTTAAGTTCTAACCTGGTATTATTTATATTTTTACTTTTTTGATTGTAGGAAATATTTGTTGTTTTTTTAACCTTTATGGTTTATATGTTGTTGCTGTTGATGATGACATTGCTACTAATACTTTGATTAATGATGAAAACTAAAATCAAGTTGAAAATGTTAAAAACAAACATTGCAATTTGGATTAAAATGATGGATCCGAATATGGTTTGTCCAAAATAATAGCTAGTTCTGCAATTCGTCTTTTCGGGGATTTTTGTTTATGATTGGAAGAAATATTGTATACACATGTATTTTTTTCATAATTAATGGTTAAACACCTCATTTAGTCTACATTTATATGCATTCTGCCATTGGTTATCACGTTTATCATAAAAATTGACGAAACAAAAACATGATAGAAATTGCATATCGAAACGAGGCTGCTAAAAGCAGACAATGTACTCATTTTTAAAACAAAATCAGCCTGTTTTAGTCTATAGTATCCCTACACAAACTTGTAAGCTGACTGCCCCTACAGCTAATCTTATCAGTTGGTGACAGATTAATATAACGTAACATGCCATCACAAAGGGCCCTCGTTAAGGGCAATACAGTTGTTAGATAAGAGGGCACTAGGTGCTTTGAAAAGGGCAGGGTGGCAGATCAATAAAAGGGCGTGGCGTGGCGCCGCTCTGATTAGGTCTGGATAAAACACTACTTAATATAAAGAAAAATATTAAACATTATTAAGAAGCAGTGTTGCACTGAAATGTTATTACCAAACAGCATATTTTGTAGTTGGAATACTGTTCTTACTTGAGTTAGAACAGTGTTGCACCAAAATGATATTGCTTATCCATACAATTTGTAGTGGGAAAGCTGTTCTAACTCCAATAATGATTAAAATCTCTTTTATAATTCATCATATGTTTTGATCTACTTTATATTACATAATGTATTGAAATATTGTAGTAATGTAAGACAAAATATGTGTTAGATCTCTAAGATCTTAACACTCAGTTTTTGCCACTTCCTGAAAACTGTTGTGAAAAAGAGTTAGAACAGTGTTGCGCTGAACCCTCGTCACATGTGCTCTGAAGGTATCCGGACATCGGTTCCTATGGACATTGGTTCCTACACTATTTTTGACATGGGCTGACATTGGTTCCTACATGATTATGACACTCATTCCTACATTATTTTGATAGCCCGGACGTTGGTTCCTACAGTATTTGGCATCCCGGACAATCATTCTTGTGTAAGAATATTACCTTGGACATTGTGGCCAATATGGTGTATTTATCTGCGATATAGTCACCCTTTTAGGATGAACACCCTAAAGATCGCTAATAAAGTCATGCATTTGTTAACAATAAATAAACCAATTAAATTCATCATAAATTTATCGTCACAGTTACAAATTCATTAATTATTCGATTGAATTATTGGGGTTGTTTACCCCTGGACTTCGGTTAAAAACCGTTGCCCGCGCATAATGCTTATTAACACACTATTATGTGAAGTTGGCATAAGACGTCAAACATAGAATAAACTGTTTTATTACAGCAATGTTTTATATGCAGTTTACCATTTGTAATTGAAGAATTTTGCAGAGTAATTAGTTCAATAGACACCTGCATATATAACTGCATCAGTAAAATTGATTTTACCACAAAACTGTATACTTGTATGCATTTACACAATTTTCATAAACAAATTGAATTGTGTCCATGCGTTCATGAACACAGTTTATAAATACAGTAAAAATGATAAAAGACACAATCAGTTTTAATGAAAAAGTCATGGGAAAATGCTAATTATACCAATAGTATTGACAGAATATAACTTCACATAATACAGTGTTTACGAACATAATAATCTTTGCGTGGATATAATAGTCTATACAATTTCCCTTAATATAATTGAAGGTTACATATATACAACTTTCAAGTTTGCAGTGTGGGTGCAGTGCTAATATTAAATATCTTTGCTTTAAAAATTAATATTTGTCAAATGACTGAAGAGCATTCACAGAACACAATATTTTGACAAATAATACTGTATTGTGTTGTGATGTAAGACTTCTTTATTTGATTGCAAAATGTGCGTTCAAATATATTTATTATTAATTGTTGACACTGTAAAAAGTAGGCCAATTACAGGCTAGCGCACATAACTGACGACAATAAGCAAATTCATAATTAGCCGACAAACGGTCCATGATTTACTAATTGTTCACTCTTTAAGAAGTATGCTAATTGTAAGCTAGTTATCGTACCTAACTGCCAAAAATAAGCCAATAGACACTTTTCACATTCCCGTTATAGAGTAATCATTACACAGGAACGATTTTCTGGGCTGTCAAAATATTGTAGGAACCAATATCCAGGCTATCAAAATAATGTAGGAACCAATATCCAGGCTATCAAAATAATGTAGGAACCAATATCCAGGCTATCAAAATAATGTTGGAACCAATATCCAGGCTATCAAAATAATGTAGGGACAAGTGCCTGTGGTGTCATAATAATGTAAGAACCAATGTCCGTCTGTGTCAAAAACGTAGAAACGAATGTCCGTAGGAACCGATTCGGGATTCGTGCTCTGAAACAACGTGCCACCTTCCTAGTTCTGTCGTAGAAACAGACAGCGAAGTTGTCAGCACAGATTTGCATGTGCTAAATAAATGGTTTGAAATCTTTCCCATTAGGCGTAAAAAAAGAAGATTTTTCATGTTACCTGACCTACTCTTTAAAAATGCCCCGACCCTAGAACATTTCATTGAGTGGGTCATATATTTTTATGCCCCCACTTCAGAGGGGGGGGGGGGGGCATATAGATTTGCCCTTGTCTGTCCATCCGTCTGTCGGATTTTTGTGTCGCGCGTAACTCATAAAGTAAAAAAAATTGATTGTTTCATGTTATCAGAGCTACCCTTTAAAAATGCCCTGACCCAAGAACATTTCATTGAGTGGGTCAGATATTCCCTTGTCCGTCTGTCGGATTTTTGTGTCGTGCGTAACTCAAAAACTTTAACTGCTAGAGAGATTAAACTTTATAAGCATATTCATATGCATCGGGGCTTTTGCACCTGGGTATTTTGGTGAATTTTTTCCGACATTAGCGGAGTTATGGCCCTTTTTTAGAAAAATAAGACATTTTTGGACTTGAGTCTCGCGTAACTCAATAAGTATTAATGCTTGAGTGATAAAACTTTATAAACATATTAATCAGGATGTGTACTTGTGCACCTGGATTTTTGGTGCATTTTTTCAGATTTCAGCGGAGTTTTGTGACAACCAGTGAAATGTGGGGGCATCCGTGTGCTACGGACACATGTCTAGTTTTTGTTTAATTGACCTTTTTTCCAATAATTAAATGTTTTTGGAAAAATTTGTGTTTTGTTTTGATAGCATCCACATCAAAACAATGTTGAAGGATATTACCGATATGTTTTGAATATTCATTTAGTGTTAGAATCTTAAAGTTGACCATTTACCAAATAAAAAAAATAATAAAAAAAGATTAAGTCTCTACCTGCATACCCTAATTTTTTGTGGCATGTAACCTGGTACAAACATATTTTTTTTTACACCTTAAATGAAATTGAAAAATTGCATGTGATTAACTGCCTCATTTAAAGTGTTCAGTCGCATAATTTTTAGACTGTTGGCGTAAGGCAACAGGATGTAGAAGTGCTTTTCGCAACTGTTCTAATGTGTAGATGTGTATTTGCCGCATTTTTCTCATCGTGTGTTGGTGGCTATATAAACCACAAAATTAAGTCAGTTAAGTAATACATTAACATCAGTTCACCAGTGTTGCCTCCGATGATCGAATATTCGAATACTTCATCAGTCGAATATTCGAATATAATTTTTAGCTCGACTATTCACCTAATAGGTCGAGCTATACTACTCACCCGTTCGTCAGCATCGGCGTAATGCCCTCGTTAAGGTTTGCGTGCAACATGTCCATATCCCTGTAACTACTACAGATATTCAGTTAAAGCTTCACACATGTCTTCGGGGTCATTATGTGAGGTCACTGACCAAGGCCCATAACTCTGACCTGCAATTTAGCAGATTTATACCCTTTTTGTTTGTGTGCAACAACTCCATATCTCTTTATCTAACCAGGTATTCAATTGAAACTTAACACATGCCTTCAGGGTCAATATATAAGGTCACTGACCAAGACCCATAACTGTGACCAGCGTTTTAGCAGAATTATGCCCATTTTTGTACTTTAAAAAGTCAGGTTAAGGGTTGCGTGCAAGAGAATATTTAGGTTAAGGTGTGTGTGCAATAAGTACATAAATCTATAACAACAACAGATATTCAATTGAAACTCCACACGTGTCTTCAGGGTCATTATATAAGGTCGCTGACCAAGGCGCCTAACTTTGACCTGCAATTTAGCAGAATTATGACCCTTTTTGTTCTTAAAAATTTCAGGTTAAAGTTTGAGTGCAACTACTTCATATCTCTACATCTTCTACATATATTCAGTTAAAACTTCACACATGTCGTTAAGTTCATTATATAAGGTCACTAGCCAAGGCACATGACTGTGACCAGCATTTTAGGAGAATTATGCCCCTTTTTGTAGTGATAAAGGCCAATAACTCTGACAAAGCGGTTGAATAGTCGAGTGCGCTGTCCTGAGACAGCTCTTGTTATTTTCAGGATCAGAACATGCAGATGTATTAGAAATCCGATCAGATTACCCACATCCTACCTTTCTGACATCGTGTCCATGACCTACCAGGTGGGTGTTGTTGTTGTTTTTACTGAAAATGTTTTTTTCTGCTTGGCTGTTAAGCTGCTGTTTACCACACAAGAACTGCTTGCACTGGCCGAACCCAGAAGTTTTAAGTTGGTCTGATGACAAAAGAGTGTTAAAGTGTCAATGTCAACAAAAAGGGCATCAAAAGGGTAATTTCTTTTAAAAAATCTGAAATTAAGATATTAATAATGGCATATGATAATGGTTAAAATAAGGTATATATAATGGAAAAAAGTTTTCGCATTCTGGGATAAAAACAAATTTATATGGGTCGTGTTTGTTTCAGCTCACCTGAGCACAAATTCCTTCAAATTTTGATTCGTTAAAAAGCATGGCTCCCAGTGGGTGGGGAAGTTTGACCTTATAGTGACCATATTGGCAACTTTGACAATCTTCAAGGGCTATTTCTTGGTTAAGTAGATTTTACCTTTTCGTCTAGCACCAACACCCTAACTACAGCACTTGGTTACTTACACAGTTTTAGCTGAAGACCATTCTCAATCCACCCGAATCACCCAACCTTGACCTAATTTCACACTGGTTAGGAAAAATGACAGATCTTCAGTTTCACGAAAGGGTTCTCGCAAATGCCCCAGTCACAAATACTGTTTAACCAAAAGCAGGCAAAATCGGACAGTGCCCGTCAGGCAGCAGTTGCAATCGGGCGGTGGCAGCTGAAAAATGTGCTTATCGGATGGCGCTCATCGAATTTTAAGGAATACTTAAAAGTTAACAGCAACCGGGCAATTTTTTTCGGGGTCAGGGAGGTCAAAAACGCATCGGCTGGTCACAGTCTGATTGATGGGCGGCATTTTCTTGGATCGGGCAGTGGCTGTACGATTTTTATGCCTCTGAAGGAAACTTGGGGGGGGGGGGGGCATATAGTAATCGCTTCATCCGTCTGTCCATCTGTCACGCTTCTTGTGCGGAGCATAACTCCATTTGTATTGCAGGGATTCAAATGAAATTTCATATAATGATAGAGGGACTTGAGATGAAGTGCAGAGTACAAGGACCACAACTCTTTCTTCAACATTTACAGAGTTATTGCCCTTTGTTTAACTGTCTTGTGCAATGCATAAATCCATTAGTATTGAAGGGATTCAAACGCAACTTCATATAATGATAGAGGACAATAAGAAAAAGTGCAGAGCACAAGGACCATAACTCTCTTCAATATTTACAAAGTTATTGCCCTTTGTTTTATTTCCTTATGTGAAGCATTGATTTTTTTGTGCAGAGCATAACTCCATTAGTATTGAAGGGATTCAGATGAAACTTCATATAATGATAGAGGACAAGGAGAGAAAGTGCAGAGCTCAAGGACCATAATTCTTTCTTCTATGTTACGGAGTTATTGCCCTTTGTTTAATTTTCTTGTGCAGAGCGTAACTCCATTAGTATTGAAGGGATTCAAATGAAACTTCATATAATAATAGAGGACAATGAAAAAGTACAGAGCACAAGGTCCACAACTCTTTCTTCAATATTTATGGGATTATTGCCCTTTGTTTTATTTCCTTATGTCAAGCATTACTTTTCTTGTGTGGAGCATAACTCAATAAGTATTGTAGGGATTCAAATGAAACTTCATATAATTATAGAGGACAATAAGAGGAAGTACCGAGCACAAGGACCATAACTCTTTCTTCAGTATTTACGGAGTTCTTGTCCTTTGTTTAATTTTCTTGTGCAGAGCATAACGCCATTTGTATTGAAGGGATTTTAATGAAACTTCATATAATGATAGAGGACAATGAGAGGAAGTGCAGAGTACAAGGACCTCAACTCTTCTTTATTTACAGAGTTATTGCCCTTTGTTTTATTTTCTTGTGCAGAGCACAACTCCATTAGTAAGAGATTCAAATAAAACTTTTTACAATGTTAAATGACAATGAGAGGAAGTGCAGAGCACAAGGACCACAACTCTTTCTTCAATATTAATGGAGTTATTACCCTTTTATTTCTTTTGTGCAGGTAATTTCTACCTTAGTATTGAAGGAATTTAAAATAACACCACATATATTGATAGAGGACATTGAGAGGAAGAGCAGAGTACAAGGACCATAACTCTTTCTTCAATATTTATGGAGTTATTGCCCTTCAGTTTAATTTCTTGTGCAGTGCATAACTCCATAAGTATTGAAGTGATTTAAAATAAAACCACATATATTCAGCGTTTTTCCTCTATATAAAGTCGGTACCGGAAAACGGTACCATTCCCAATCCGATTTTCTGACCATTTTTCCCAATTTGAAGTTAAAAAATTCCCAAAATCCCAAAATAAAGACCCTGAAAAGATCGGCGATGCTCCTGTATTGTACTTTTGTTTTACCCAAGCGTAAACCTCCACGCACAGCTCAAATCAGTTACTGTTAACAGCTAGGGGAAGTAACCGCTACAAGGTTTGGTGGTGCTGTTTCGATTGGTTACTGTTATCAGTTATACATTGCGTGCGAGAATGGAGCCAGCTGAACTGTAATGCGTTTTCGCGAGTGTCATTGATGAGACATGGCAATTCATAATATGAATACTATCCACAAAAAAAACATTCAGAGATGCAATCCTTTATCTAGCTATGGCTTTTATGGCAAAGCAGAAAGTATGGATCCACAACAGTCATTAATGGCGGAAGATACTAGTAATTTTGTTTATGTTCTGTCAAACATTGACACAGGCATTGTCAGTGTCGAGTCCATGAGCAAACTTGTGTCTCTTGGGCAAGTTGTGCAGGTTGATACCCACAAGCACGGCATATAAAACCATAGTCAGAGTTGAATGTAAGTTAAAATATATATGGAACAAATAGTATAGTTTTTTTTTTGTAACTAGCTGTTTGTACATCCTTTTCAACAGTTTTTAATGAAAGTGGTAAAATTCCCAATTTGGCTGAAAACGCCGCTAATTTTCCCAATTTGACCGGTACCGGTACCATTCCCAAAGTGGTGAGAAAAAACGCTGTATAATAGGCCATATCAAAATGCAAATCATGTTTTATCAAACTTGTGAAAACAATGGGCTGTTTGTCAGCATTCATTGTGTAATTAAAGATGATTGCTAAGCAAGCTCTGGTTATATCAACAGACACTTGATTATATTATCAAAAGCAATGTCTGTGTTATGCGCTATATCTTGATGCTAAATGGATGAATTATAAATTTGCATTAAAAACTAAAATTTGCCTACCTACCTACCCGTTACCGGCAACCTTGGGTATGCAGTTGCAAACAATTTTTTAAGGTTGGCCCTATATTGAAATGCACACATCTTTATAAATACATGTACAGCAAAATAATCTAAGGCATTTCAATGTGCTTAGACAACAATAAAGTAACCAGATATGAATGTGGCATTCAAAAGAAATGTTTCAGATGGTACAAAACCCCACATTGTTCCTAACATTCCCCACATTGTTCCTAACATTCCCCACATTGTTCCTAACATTCCCCACATTGTTCCTAACATTCCCCACATTGTTTCTAACATTCCCCACATTGTTCCTAACATTCCCCACATTGTTCCTAACATTCCCCACATTGTTCCTAACATTCCCCACATTGTTCCTAACATTCTCCACATTGTTCCTAACATTCTCCACATTGTTTCTAACATTCCCCACATTGTTCCTAACATTCCCCACATTGTTCCTAACATTCCCCACATTGTTCCTAACATTCCCCACATTGATGCCAACACACCAAACAGTAGGTGACCGTGGCATTTAAGAAGTACCGGTAGGCACTGAGTATACATACATTATATAGGCACTGAGTATACATACATTATATAGGCACTGAGTATACATACATTATATAGGCACTGAGTATACATACATTATATAGGCACTGAGTATATATACGTTATATAGGCACTGAGTATATATACATTATGTAGGCACTGAGTATATATACATTATATTTCCACGCTCGTATAAGCCTGTGCCTAGTTGCGGTGTATAAGCCTGTGCCTAGTTGCGGTGTATAAGCCTGTGCCTAGTTGCGGTGTATAAGCCTGTGCCTAGTTGCGGTGTATAAGCCTGTGCCTAGTTGCGGTGTATAAGCCTGTGCCTAGTTGCGGTGTATAAGCCTGTGCCTAGTTGCGGTGTATAAGCCTGTGCCTAGTTGCGGTGTATAAGCCTGTGCCTAGTTGCGGTGTATAAGCCTGTGCCTAGTTGCGGTGTATAAGCCTGTGCCTAGTTGCGGTGTATAAGCCTGTGCCAAGTTGCGGTGTATAAGCCTGTGCCTAGTTGCGGTGTATAAGCCTGTGCCTAGTTGCGGTGTATAAGCCTGTGCCTAGTTGCGGTGTATAAGCCTGTGCCTAGTTGCGGTGTATAAGCCTGTGCCTAGTTGCGGTGTATAAGCCTGTGCCTAGTTGCGGTGTATAAGCCTGTGCCTAGTTGCGGTGTATAAGCCTGTGCCTAGTTGCGGTGTATATGCCTGTGCCTAGTTGCGGTGTATAAGCCTGTGCCTAGTTGCGGTGTATAAGCCTGTGCCTAGTTGCGGTCTATAAGCCTGTGCCTAGTTGCGGTCTATAAGCCTGTGCCTAGTTGCGGTCTATAAGCCTGTGCCTAGTTGCGGTGTATAACAGCGGGAACCGGCGAAAACACACGCAAGCTGGTGGAAAAGGCCGCAGTCGGGCTTTTCAGACCCCAACAGTTCAAAGGACTGCGCGTAGGTAATTGTCAAAACGTTGATACCTATTCTCAGGTATCAACTTGGCTTTTACTTTCTGTGTTTTTTCACCTTTTGGGGAAAGGTGGCGGGGCCCTTCAGATGGGGAATTTTATGGAAAAAGTGTATATTCTACTTGGTTACAAAACGTACATAAATTGTTTTGCTACAAATAATAACATAGTATGCACTAACTGGGTTTGTTGCTTGGATTGTTTACGAAAATTCCTCTATCTTGATTTTTGTCCAATTTTGGTCAATTTTTATTTTTAAATAAAGCTTATATTCTGAGGGCAATTTTAAGGCAAATATAGGGGAAAAATATATACTTATTAAGCAGGAAATGGGGGCCCCAATTTCTGCCTCAAATTGGGCCTAAAAAACACTGACTTTGTCAGCATGGTTTATGGGAATTGGTATTAGTTTAAGGAGATTTTTGTTGGTTTTCGTGCGAACTGAGCAAATGACACCACCTGAAATCTTTTGGAAAAAATCGACGATTAAATATGACGCCATCATTATTCATATTAGTTGCCAGTAAAATTATCATGTAATCGTAACAAATAAAATTAAATTTACAACATAAACGTCATTATGTAATAAATAAATAATAACTTTTTATTTAGTATACATTATACACACACGTGGAATTGTTTGAAGTAATCAAGAACTTGTTTGAAAGATTTTTCAACACATAACGGTCCATCAAACAGTTTGCAAAAATGATCAAAAGTTAATATCAATCTGTGACTATAGAAATAATTAGGCGTGTCATGTTACAAGTACAATAATGTTGGACAAAATGTTTTGGAGGCCATATGTTGTATCAGCAACGGGAGCCATGCTCGTTATATTTCAAAACTAACTCATTTGTGTTTGTTCACGCATTTGTAATGAAGATTTTGTTTGGAAAATTCATAAGAAGGCTAACATCAGTTATTCGTTGGGATAAACTGTAAGAAAGTAGCTTACTGTGTGCAAATTATGTATTTTTGTCTTGTTTTGGACAAAATTTCATTTATAAGTAAATCTGTAAAAGGCTTAACTTTTACATTTGCGTATATTTTCTTATTTAAATCAATAACATGTATTGGGGACAAATGAGGGAGTTCTGTAAAGGCAGTCGCTTGAAAAGATTTTTTGGAAAATGGGAGAAATACAAACATTGAATACTTAGGTTTAAGCGGGAGGCTGTGCGTTGCGTTACCCTTTCGTAAAACTGGAGGTCCGACGTTTTTCCTAACCAGTGTGTCATTTGCAGTTAGAATAAGCAAATCGGCAATTACTTGGTTAAACTAGATTTTGCTGTGTGTGTCAACCACCAACATGGCTTACTACAACACTTGGATACTTACACAGTTGTTGCTTAGGTCCATTCCTAATCCACCCATACCACCCAACCTCACTTTGACCTTTAACTAATTTGGACTTGTAATAAATAATAATAATTCAAATGGGCTGTCCAGCCCCAACTGGGGACATGTGTGTTTATGGAACACAGCGTCTTGTTAGCTATATGTATTCCATGTCATACATTTTGGTAAAAACCAGTAAGAATCATAAAAAAACACTACACTTAATATTTAACAAAATGTAAAAATAATATGAAAATGAATTTTTTTTTTGGGGGGGGAATTCTAAGTTTGTGCATTTTTTTAATCGATTTCATTATGGTTATGATTATTTTTGCAATGCAGGACATTCAGACGTATGGTATACATTGTAATGTTGTTGTTTTTTTTCATTTAATAACATTTTTTAAACATATATTGTATCTTTTCATCTGAAATACATCATTATACATTGAAATGAACAAGGAAAGAATTGTAAGGTTATACCGGTATTTGAGCTCCAGTCCCACAGCTCCGTAGTCCGCGGCTCTATCCACTACACCACTCTGGCTTGTGGTTTCATTGGTATTAAAAGGGATTATTTGGATAGAATGAGCTGTAAATATAGCAATCATGACTTGGACTTGGTAATAAGTGACCATAGTCCAGGTCAGGTGATTTTTTTTAACAGTTATATTTAATTGAAAGGATAAATAAATGTTTCGTGCAACAACCAGCATAAGCCTCTATAGCACAGTGGTTAGTGCAGTGGACTTGAGAGGTTTGGGGAACTCCAGGTGTGGGTTCAAATACCGCTCCGACCATGTGCAGTTTTAACAAACTCCTGGGGGGGTAGGGGGGGAAGAACCTCCCTTCTCAAGGAGAGGTTCTACCCCCCCATGGTGGAAGGTAAAATATACTTTTTAGTACATAATGAAAACAATTTTTTTTTTTTTAAATTTATCAATCCCTCCACCCACATTTTTATATATTGTACAAAAAAACAACACTTGGCGTCTTTCAAAATTTTATTGAACCTAGGCATTTTTTATTATTACTGTATTTACAAATATTTTATACAATGTTTAGGCCAAGGAAAAATATTAGTGATTTAAAAAATAATTCTCAATTTATTGTTGTTTATCGACCAATAAACACCGATTTGGAGTTCAGATGAGTAGGAATTAAACCACAAGGGCGTTAGCTCGAGTTGTTTAATAGCCACGCATCAGAACAACAAAGAGTTGTTTATTGGCCAATAAACAACAATAATGCGAAAATTATTTCGATTTTAACATGATCTGACATATATTTTTGCATTTGTAATTGGAACTACTTTTTATTATGTTCCTCACAGAATCTGGACTTCTTTTTGCGTTGTTTATGGTAGTTTAACAACGATCATTTTGTTCTTTGTCTATAGAAAAATTAGCGAGTATCATGTTAGAATCAGGTTTCACAACCAAGTATTTCTGAAGGGGAAAAACCCCAAGGATTTAGTAAACAATTGCCGAGTCAGATTTAATGGGATGTTGTCTTAAAGCAAAATGGTAATTTGGAGTTGAAGCAAAAAAAATATGTAGTGACATCTGAACCTAAGATATTTTTCTTTGGCCTAAGATAAAAAAAATCATATGCATTTATTTCCAGAAGTCATTCAAATGGCAGTATCTCTCATTCAAATGGCAGTATCTCTCATTCAAATGGCAGTATCTCTCAGGCCATATTGCCACCTGAGTTGCAGCAGTAATTAACCAACCAAGCAAGCCGAGGCGTGGGACAGGCTTTTGATGGGAGATGTGCAATGCTAGGGCTCCAATATGACATGCTTTATTTGTACTTTGTAATTGAGAAGTTACTTGTTACAGGTTTATGTTACATATGCTAATTATACTGCGAAACATATGATAATTATACTGTGAATATGGTCTAATAAACTCAACTGTTTGAATCTCAAATGTCAATTTTTATTGTCTTTTTTTAGGAGAAATGCAAATTTTAAAACCATTACGAGAATTTCAATACATTAGTAGTGAAAAATTGGGCTTCAAGGATCCAGATATTTTTCACAGGGTCCGGTAAAAGGACAAATTTCCAATGCCAACTAAGGTGTTTTTCCTTATTTCACAGGGTCCGGTAAAAGGACCCATTCCCAATGCCCAACTAAGGTGTTTTTCCTTATTTCACAGGGTCCTGTAAAAGGACCCATTCCCAATTCCAACTAAGGTGTTTTTCCTTATTTCACAGGGTCTGGTAAAAGGACCCATTCCCAATGCCAACTAAGGTGTTTTTCCTTTTATTTCACAAGGTCCGGTAAAAGGACCCATTCCCAATTCCAACTAAGGTGTTTTTCCTTATTTCACAGGGTCGGGTAAAAGGACCCATTTGCAATGCCAACTAAGGTGTTTTTCCTTATTTCACAGGGTCCGGTAAAAGGACCCATTCCCAATGCCAACTAAGGTGTTTTTCCTTATTTCACAGGGTCTGGTAAAAGGACCCATTTCCAATGCCAACTAAGGCGTTTTTCCTTATTTCACAAGGTCCGGTAAAAGGACCCTGGTAAAAGGACCCATTCCCAATTCCAACTAAGGTGTTTTTCCTTATTTCACAGGGTCCTGTAAGAGGACCCATTTGCAATGCCAACTAAGGTGTTTTTCCTTATTTCACAGGGTCCGGTAAAAGGACCCATTCCCAATGCCAACTAAGGTGTTTTTCCTTATTTCACAGGGTCTGGTAAAAGGACCCATTTCCGATGCCAACTAAGGTCTGTTTCCTTATTTCACAGGGTCCGGTAAAAGGACCCATTCCCAATGCCAACTAAGGTGTTTTTTTCCCAACTGGAATGAACAAATTCCCAAATCTGAAGTAACCAAATCCTTAATACAAAGTAAATGTGAATCTAAGTTGTAAATCAAGAATGATTATAGATGAACATTTGAAATACCAAATTAAACCCCCCCCCCCCCCCCAAAAAAAAAAGTTTAAGTAATTCATTAATTTAATTACTTTCTTGAATAATTCCCAATAAGCAAGAATTCACGAAATGAAATTCCCAATTTATAGGTACTGGACCCATTCCCAAAGCAGTTAAAACCAGAAATGTGTCCACAGACACGGATGCCCCCACCTATGCAGCCATTTCTACATGGCACAGCTTTATCTGTATGCATACAAATAATTTTGCAAAAAGAGAATTGTCCTTTTATATTTTACTTTCTGCTAATGTATTCTTTTATTGTGTGAAGTAATTTGGATATCACAAAATAGTTTTAGTCCTGACAAAAAATCAATCAAGGGTAGTAATTAAAACTGTAAGGCAATTATGCTTCACTTACTCTTGCTATCTTAGTTCAGTCTGTGCAAAAATCAATAAAATGCCTTTTATTATTTTTGAATTATGCTTTGCACACTCCTGAATTGAGGGAAGTGATTCACTAACTTTACAAGCCACATTTGTGCATGCAACACATTATCTGGTGATTGTGATCATTTCTGCCAATTTATATGAAAATCCATGCATGTATGACAATAGTATGCTCTGGAAAATTATTTGACCTTAATTAATGACCTTGACCTTTCAGCTACAGACCTGGTTCTTGAACGCCACATGCCGTCTCATAATGCTTACCACTTCTGCAAAGTTATTTGAAAAATGTTCATGCTGGACAAAATTATGCTCCAGACAGAATCCATGGACTTAATTCTTATAATTGACCTTTGACCTTGGACCTAGTTTTTGCGGGTCTAATAATGGTTATCACTTCTGCCAAGTTATTTGAAAATCCTTCAATGCTGGACAGAGTTATTGCCTGGACAAGATTCTGAACATATATACATATACTTGACCTTAAAGTGTGACCTTGACCTTGGACCAAGGCACCTGGTTCTTGCATGCGACAATTAAAACAGGTTGTTTGAAAATCCTTCCCTGCTGGACAACATTATGCTCCGGACATGGTCTATGGCTTGAATTCTTATATTTGACCTTTGACGTTTGAGTGTGACTTTGACATTATACAAAGGGACCTGGTTCTTGCGCACAACACACCGACACACCATGCTTTGCACTTAGTTAAAACAATTTCCATGCTGGACAAAATTATGCTTCAGACAGATCTATGGCTTAAATGACCATTCACCTTTAAGTGTGACCTTGACCTCGGGACCTGGTTCGTGCGCACGACACACCGTCTCATCATGCTCAACACTTGTGCCAAGTTATTTGAAATTCATTCCATGCTATACAAAATAATGCTCCGGACAGGGTCTATGGCTTAAATTGTTATCTTTAAGTGTGACCTTGACCTTGGACTTAGGGACCTGGTTCTTGCACGCGACACACCGTCTCCCCATGCTCAACACTTGTGCCAAGATTTTTAAAATTACTTCCATGCTAGACAAAATTATGCTCGGGACAGGGATAGAAGGCTTAAATTCTTATCTTTGACCTTTAAGTGTGACCTTAACCTTGGACCTAGGGATCTGGTACTTGCGAGCGACACACCGTCTCACCAAGCTCAATACTTCAGTCAAGTTATTTGAAATTCCTTCCATGCTGGACAATATTATGCTCCGGGCAGGGTCTATGGCTTAAATTCTTAAATTAGACCTTTAAGTTTGACCTTAACCTTGGACCTAGGCACCAAGTTCTTGTGCGCAACACACCGTCTCATCATGCTCAACACTTGTGCCAAGTTATTTGAAATTCATTCCATGCTATACAAAATAATGCTCCGGACAGGGTCTATGGCTTAAATTGTTATCTTTAAGTGTGACCTTGACCTTGGACTTAGGGACCTGGTTCTTGCACGCGACACACCGTCTCCCCATGCTCAACACTTGTGCCAAGTTTTTTAAAATTACTTCCATGCTAGACAAAATTATGCTCGGGACAGGGATAGAAGGCTTAAATGGAAATATCCTATTAATATAGCCTGTATTAAAGGGCAATAACTCCCTCAAAAATCATCAGACCACAACGACTTGACAATATGCACATATCCTCTTGGTAGTGATGCATTTTATGTTTTATCGAATTCGAGTTGTTAGTTCCTGAGATGTCACTGCGAAACAACACTCCAGATAAATTTTTGGTGTCGAGGGTAAATGTACACTATATCTAGAAATTATGGGTGTAAAGTTACACTCAGTCCAAAATGTATGGAGGTAAAATGAATGCATTTCAGTTAGAAATTCATTGGTCAGTGCAAAATAATTCAATGTAATTATGGTGCGGAGCATAACTCCATTTGTATTGCAGGGATTCAAATGAAATTTCATATAATGATAGAGGGACTTGAGATGAAGTGCAGAGTACAAGGACCACAACTCTTTCTTCAACATTTACAGAGTTATTGCCCTTTGTTTAACTGTCTTGTGCAATGCATAAATCCATTAGTATTGAAGGGATTCAAACGCAACTTCATATAATGATAGAGGACAGTAAGAAAAAGTGCAGAGCACAAGGACCATAACTCTCTTCAATATTTACAAAGTTATTGCCCTTTGTTTTATTTCCTTATGTGAAGCATTGATTTTTTTGTGCAGAGCATAACTCCATTAGTATTGAAGGGATTCAGATGAAACTTCATATAATGATAGAGGACAAGGAGAGAAAGTGCAGAGCTCAAGGACCATAATTCTTTCTTCTATGTTACGGAGTTATTGCCCTTTGTTTAATTTTCTTGTGCAGAGCGTAACTCCATTAGTATTGAAGGGATTCAAATGAAACTTCATATAATAATAGAGGACAATGAAAAAGTACAGAGCACAAGGTCCACAACTCTTTCTTCAATATTTATGGGATTATTGCCCTTTGTTTTATTTCCTTATGTCAAGCATTACTTTTCTTGTGTGGAGCATAACTCAATAAGTATTGTAGGGATTCAAATGAAACTTCATATAATTATAGAGGACAATAAGAGGAAGTACCGAGCACAAGGACCATAACTCTTTCTTCAGTATTTACGGAGTTCTTGTCCTTTGTTTAATTTTCTTGTGCAGAGCATAACGCCATTTGTATTGAAGGGATTTTAATGAAACTTCATATAATGATAGAGGACAATGAGAGGAAGTGCAGAGTACAAGGACCTCAACTCTTCTTTATTTACAGAGTTATTGCCCTTTGTTTTATTTTCTTGTGCAGAGCACAACTCCATTAGTAAGAGATTCAAATAAAACTTTTTACAATGTTAAATGACAATGAGAGGAAGTGCAGAGCACAAGGACCACAACTCTTTCTTCAATATTAATGGAGTTATTACCCTTTTATTTCTTTTGTGCAGGTAATTTCTACCTTAGTATTGAAGGAATTTAAAATAACACCACATATATTGATAGAGGACATTGAGAGGAAGAGCAGAGTACAAGGACCATAACTCTTTCTTCAATATTTATGGAGTTATTGCCCTTCAGTTTAATTTCTTGTGCAGTGCATAACTCCATAAGTATTGAAGTGATTTAAAATAAAACCACATATATTCAGCGTTTTTCCTCTATATAAAGTCGGTACCGGAAAACGGTACCATTCCCAATCCGATTTTCTGACCATTTTTCCCAATTTGAAGTTAAAAAATTCCCAAAATCCCAAAATAAAGACCCTGAAAAGATCGGCGATGCTCCTGTATTGTACTTTTGTTTTACCCAAGCGTAAACCTCCACGCACAGCTCAAATCAGTTACTGTTAACAGCTAGGGGAAGTAACCGCTACAAGGTTTGGTGGTGCTGTTTCGATTGGTTACTGTTATCAGTTATACATTGCGTGCGAGAATGGAGCCAGCTGAACTGTAATGCGTTTTCGCGAGTGTCATTGATGAGACATGGCAATTCATAATATGAATACTATCCACAAAAAAAACATTCAGAGATGCAATCCTTTATCTAGCTATGGCTTTTATGGCAAAGCAGAAAGTATGGATCCACAACAGTCATTAATGGCGGAAGATACTAGTAATTTTGTTTATGTTCTGTCAAACATTGACACAGGCATTGTCAGTGTCGAGTCCATGAGCAAACTTGTGTCTCTTGGGCAAGTTGTGCAGTTTGATACCCACAAGCACGGCATATAAAACCATAGTCAGAGTTGAATGTAAGTTAAAATATATATGGAACAAATAGTATAGTTTTTTTTTTGTAACTAGCTGTTTGTACATCCTTTTCAACAGTTTTTAATGAAAGTGGTAAAATTCCCAATTTGGCTGAAAACGCCGCTAATTTTCCCAATTTGACCGGTACCGGTACCATTCCCAAAGTGGTGAGAAAAAACGCTGTATAATAGGCCATATCAAAATGCAAATCATGTTTTATCAAACTTGTGAAAACAATGGGCTGTTTGTCAGCATTCATTGTGTAATTAAAGATGATTGCTAAGCAAGCTCTGGTTATATCAACAGACACTTGATTATATTATCAAAAGCAATGTCTGTGTTATGCGCTATATCTTGATGCTAAATGGATGAATTATAAATTTGCATTAAAAACTAAAATTTGCCTACCTACCTACCCGTTACCGGCAACCTTGGGTATGCAGTTGCAAACAATTTTTTAAGGTTGGCCCTATATTGAAATGCACACATCTTTATAAATACATGTACAGCAAAATAATCTAAGGCATTTCAATGTGCTTAGACAACAATAAAGTAACCAGATATGAATGTGGCATTCAAAAGAAATGTTTCAGATGGTACAAAACCCCACATTGTTCCTAACATTCCCCACATTGTTCCTAACATTCCCCACATTGTTCCTAACATTCCCCACATTGTTCCTAACATTCCCCACATTGTTTCTAACATTCCCCACATTGTTCCTAACATTCCCCACATTGTTCCTAACATTCCCCACATTGTTCCTAACATTCCCCACATTGTTCCTAACATTCTCCACATTGTTCCTAACATTCTCCACATTGTTTCTAACATTCCCCACATTGTTCCTAACATTCCCCACATTGTTCCTAACATTCCCCACATTGTTCCTAACATTCCCCACATTGATGCCAACACACCAAACAGTAGGTGACCGTGGCATTTAAGAAGTACCGGTAGGCACTGAGTATACATACATTATATAGGCACTGAGTATACATACATTATATAGGCACTGAGTATACATACATTATATAGGCACTGAGTATACATACATTATATAGGCACTGAGTATATATACGTTATATAGGCACTGAGTATATATACATTATGTAGGCACTGAGTATATATACATTATATTTCCACGCTCGTATAAGCCTGTGCCTAGTTGCGGTGTATAAGCCTGTGCCTAGTTGCGGTGTATAAGCCTGTGCCTAGTTGCGGTGTATAAGCCTGTGCCTAGTTGCGGTGTATAAGCCTGTGCCTAGTTGCGGTGTATAAGCCTGTGCCTAGTTGCGGTGTATAAGCCTGTGCCTAGTTGCGGTGTATAAGCCTGTGCCTAGTTGCGGTGTATAAGCCTGTGCCTAGTTGCGGTGTATAAGCCTGTGCCTAGTTGCGGTGTATAAGCCTGTGCCAAGTTGCGGTGTATAAGCCTGTGCCTAGTTGCGGTGTATAAGCCTGTGCCTAGTTGCGGTGTATAAGCCTGTGCCTAGTTGCGGTGTATAAGCCTGTGCCTAGTTGCGGTGTATAAGCCTGTGCCTAGTTGCGGTGTATAAGCCTGTGCCTAGTTGCGGTGTATAAGCCTGTGCCTAGTTGCGGTGTATAAGCCTGTGCCTAGTTGCGGTGTATAAGCCTGTGCCTAGTTGCGGTGTATATGCCTGTGCCTAGTTGCGGTGTATAAGCCTGTGCCTAGTTGCGGTGTATAAGCCTGTGCCTAGTTGCGGTCTATAAGCCTGTGCCTAGTTGCGGTCTATAAGCCTGTGCCTAGTTGCGGTCTATAAGCCTGTGCCTAGTTGCGGTGTATAACAGCGGGAACCGGCGAAAACACACGCAAGCTGGTGGAAAAGGCCGCAGTCGGGCTTTTCAGACCCCAACAGTTCAAAGGACTGCGCGTAGGTAATTGTCAAAACGTTGATACCTATTCTCAGGTATCAACTTGGCTTTTACTTTCTGTGTTTTTTCACCTTTTGGGGAAAGGTGGCGGGGCCCTTCAGATGGGGAATTTTATGGAAAAAGTGTATATTCTACTTGGTTACAAAACGTACATAAATTGTTTTGCTACAAATAATAACATAGTATGCACTAACTGGGTTTGTTGCTTGGATTGTTTACGAAAATTCCTCTATCTTGATTTTTGTCCAATTTTGGTCAATTTTTATTTTTAAATAAAGCTTATATTCTGAGGGCAATTTTAAGGCAAATATAGGGGAAAAATATATACTTATTAAGCAGGAAATGGGGCCCCAATTTCTGCCTCAAATTGGGCCTAAAAAACACTGACTTTGTCAGCATGGTTTATGGGAATTGGTATTAGTTTAAGGAGATTTTTGTTGGTTTTCGTGCGAACTGAGCAAATGACACCACCTGAAATCTTTTGGAAAAAATCGACGATTAAATATGACGCCATCATTATTCATATTAGTTGCCAGTAAAATTATCATGTAATCGTAACAAATAAAATTAAATTTACAACATAAACGTCATTATGTAATAAATAAATAATAACTTTTTATTTAGTATACATTATACACACACGTGGAATTGTTTGAAGTAATCAAGAACTTGTTTGAAAGATTTTTCAACACATAACGGTCCATCAAACAGTTTGCAAAAATGATCAAAAGTTAATATCAATCTGTGACTATAGAAATAATTAGGCGTGTCATGTTACAAGTACAATAATGTTGGACAAAATGTTTTGGAGGCCATATGTTGTATCAGCAACGGGAGCCATGCTCGTTATATTTCAAAACTAACTCATTTGTGTTTGTTCACGCATTTGTAATGAAGATTTTGTTTGGAAAATTCATAAGAAGGCTAACATCAGTTATTCGTTGGGATAAACTGTAAGAAAGTAGCTTACTGTGTGCAAATTATGTATTTTTGTCTTGTTTTGGACAAAATTTCATTTATAAGTAAATCTGTAAAAGGCTTAACTTTTACATTTGCGTATATTTTCTTATTTAAATCAATAACATGTATTGGGGACAAATGAGGGAGTTCTGTAAAGGCAGTCGCTTGAAAAGATTTTTTGGAAAATGGGAGAAATACAAACATTGAATACTTAGGTTTAAGCGGGAGGCTGTGCGTTGCGTTACCCTTTCGTAAAACTGGAGGTCCGACGTTTTTCCTAACCAGTGTGTCATTTGCAGTTAGAATAAGCAAATCGGCAATTACTTGGTTAAACTAGATTTTGCTGTGTGTGTCAACCACCAACATGGCTTACTACAACACTTGGATACTTACACAGTTGTTGCTTAGGTCCATTCCTAATCCACCCATACCACCCAACCTCACTTTGACCTTTAACTAATTTGGACTTGTAATAAATAATAATAATTCAAATGGGCTGTCCAGCCCCAACTGGGGACATGTGTGTTTATGGAACACAGCGTCTTGTTAGCTATATGTATTCCATGTCATACATTTTGGTAAAAACCAGTAAGAATCATAAAAAAACACTACACTTAATATTTAACAAAATGTAAAAATAATATGAAAATGAATTTTTTTTTTGGGGGGGGAATTCTAAGTTTGTGCATTTTTTTAATCGATTTCATTATGGTTATGATTATTTTTGCAATGCAGGACATTCAGACGTATGGTATACATTGTAATGTTGTTGTTTTTTTTCATTTAATAACATTTTTTAAACATATATTGTATCTTTTCATCTGAAATACATCATTATACATTGAAATGAACAAGGAAAGAATTGTAAGGTTATACCGGTATTTGAGCTCCAGTCCCACAGCTCCGTAGTCCGCGGCTCTATCCACTACACCACTCTGGCTTGTGGTTTCATTGGTATTAAAAGGGATTATTTGGATAGAATGAGCTCTAAATATAGCAATCATGACTTGGACTTGGTAATAAGTGACCATAGTCCAGGTCAGGTGATTTTTTTTAACAGTTATATTTAATTGAAAGGATAAATAAATGTTTCGTGCAACAACCAGCATAAGCCTCTATAGCACAGTGGTTAGTGCAGTGGACTTGAGAGGTTTGGGGAACTCCAGGTGTGGGTTCAAATACCGCTCCGACCATGTGCAGTTTTAACAAACTCCTGGGGGGGTAGGGGGGGAAGAACCTCCCTTCTCAAGGAGAGGTTCTACCCCCCCATGGTGGAAGGTAAAATATACTTTTTAGTACATAATGAAAACAATTTTTTTTTTTTTAAATTTATCAATCCCTCCACCCACATTTTTATATATTGTACAAAAAAACAACACTTGGCGTCTTTCAAAATTTTATTGAACCTAGGCATTTTTTATTATTACTGTATTTACAAATATTTTATACAATGTTTAGGCCAAGGAAAAATATTAGTGATTTAAAAAATAATTCTCAATTTATTGTTGTTTATCGACCAATAAACACCGATTTGGAGTTCAGATGAGTAGGAATTAAACCACAAGGGCGTTAGCTCGAGTTGTTTAATAGCCACGCATCAGAACAACAAAGAGTTGTTTATTGGCCAATAAACAACAATAATGCGAAAATTATTTCGATTTTAACATGATCTGACATATATTTTTGCATTTGTAATTGGAACTACTTTTTATTATGCTCCTCACAGAATCTGGACTTCTTTTTGCGTTGTTTATGGTAGTTTAACAACGATCATTTTGTTCTTTGTCTATAGAAAAATTAGCGAGTATCATGTTAGAATCAGGTTTCACAACCAAGTATTTCTGAAGGGGAAAAACCCCAAGGATTTAGTAAACAATTGCCGAGTCAGATTTAATGGGATGTTGTCTTAAAGCAAAATGGTAATTTGGAGTTGAAGCAAAAAAAATATGTAGTGACATCTGAACCTAAGATATTTTTCTTTGGCCTAAGATAAAAAAAATCATATGCATTTATTTCCAGAAGTCATTCAAATGGCAGTATCTCTCATTCAAATGGCAGTATCTCTCATTCAAATGGCAGTATCTCTCAGGCCATATTGCCACCTGAGTTGCAGCAGTAATTAACCAACCAAGCAAGCCGAGGCGTGGGACAGGCTTTTGATGGGAGATGTGCAATGCTAGGGCTCCAATATGACATGCTTTATTTGTACTTTGTAATTGAGAAGTTACTTGTTACAGGTTTATGTTACATATGCTAATTATACTGCGAAACATATGATAATTATACTGTGAATATGGTCTAATAAACTCAACTGTTTGAATCTCAAATGTCAATTTTTATTGTCTTTTTTTAGGAGAAATGCAAATTTTAAAACCATTACGAGAATTTCAATACATTAGTAGTGAAAAATTGGGCTTCAAGGATCCAGATATTTTTCACAGGGTCCGGTAAAAGGACAAATTTCCAATGCCAACTAAGGTGTTTTTCCTTATTTCACAGGGTCCGGTAAAAGGACCCATTCCCAATGCCCAACTAAGGTGTTTTTCCTTATTTCACAGGGTCCTGTAAAAGGACCCATTCCCAATTCCAACTAAGGTGTTTTTCCTTATTTCACAGGGTCTGGTAAAAGGACCCATTCCCAATGCCAACTAAGGTGTTTTTCCTTTTATTTCACAAGGTCCGGTAAAAGGACCCATTCCCAATTCCAACTAAGGTGTTTTTCCTTATTTCACAGGGTCGGGTAAAAGGACCCATTTGCAATGCCAACTAAGGTGTTTTTCCTTATTTCACAGGGTCCGGTAAAAGGACCCATTCCCAATGCCAACTAAGGTGTTTTTCCTTATTTCACAGGGTCTGGTAAAAGGACCCATTTCCAATGCCAACTAAGGCGTTTTTCCTTATTTCACAAGGTCCGGTAAAAGGACCCTGGTAAAAGGACCCATTCCCAATTCCAACTAAGGTGTTTTTCCTTATTTCACAGGGTCCTGTAAGAGGACCCATTTGCAATGCCAACTAAGGTGTTTTTCCTTATTTCACAGGGTCCGGTAAAAGGACCCATTCCCAATGCCAACTAAGGTGTTTTTCCTTATTTCACAGGGTCTGGTAAAAGGACCCATTTCCGATGCCAACTAAGGTCTGTTTCCTTATTTCACAGGGTCCGGTAAAAGGACCCATTCCCAATGCCAACTAAGGTGTTTTTTTCCCAACTGGAATGAACAAATTCCCAAATCTGAAGTAACCAAATCCTTAATACAAAGTAAATGTGAATCTAAGTTGTAAATCAAGAATGATTATAGATGAACATTTGAAATACCAAATTAAACCCCCCCCCCCCCCAAAAAAAAAAGTTTAAGTAATTCATTAATTTAATTACTTTCTTGAATAATTCCCAATAAGCAAGAATTCACGAAATGAAATTCCCAATTTATAGGTACTGGACCCATTCCCAAAGCAGTTAAAACCAGAAATGTGTCCACAGACACGGATGCCCCCACCTATGCAGCCATTTCTACATGGCACAGCTTTATCTGTATGCATACAAATAATTTTGCAAAAAGAGAATTGTCCTTTTATATTTTACTTTCTGCTAATGTATTCTTTTATTGTGTGAAGTAATTTGGATATCACAAAATAGTTTTAGTCCTGACAAAAAATCAATCAAGGGTAGTAATTAAAACTGTAAGGCAATTATGCTTCACTTACTCTTGCTATCTTAGTTCAGTCTGTGCAAAAATCAATAAAATGCCTTTTATTATTTTTGAATTATGCTTTGCACACTCCTGAATTGAGGGAAGTGATTCACTAACTTTACAAGCCACATTTGTGCATGCAACACATTATCTGGTGATTGTGATCATTTCTGCCAATTTATATGAAAATCCATGCATGTATGACAATAGTATGCTCTGGAAAATTATTTGACCTTAATTAATGACCTTGACCTTTCAGCTACAGACCTGGTTCTTGAACGCCACATGCCGTCTCATAATGCTTACCACTTCTGCAAAGTTATTTGAAAAATGTTCATGCTGGACAAAATTATGCTCCAGACAGAATCCATGGACTTAATTCTTATAATTGACCTTTGACCTTGGACCTAGTTTTTGCGGGTCTAATAATGGTTATCACTTCTGCCAAGTTATTTGAAAATCCTTCAATGCTGGACAGAGTTATTGCCTGGACAAGATTCTGAACATATATACATATACTTGACCTTAAAGTGTGACCTTGACCTTGGACCAAGGCACCTGGTTCTTGCATGCGACAATTAAAACAGGTTGTTTGAAAATCCTTCCCTGCTGGACAACATTATGCTCCGGACATGGTCTATGGCTTGAATTCTTATATTTGACCTTTGACGTTTGAGTGTGACTTTGACATTATACAAAGGGACCTGGTTCTTGCGCACAACACACCGACACACCATGCTTTGCACTTAGTTAAAACAATTTCCATGCTGGACAAAATTATGCTTCAGACAGATCTATGGCTTAAATGACCATTCACCTTTAAGTGTGACCTTGACCTCGGGACCTGGTTCGTGCGCACGACACACCGTCTCATCATGCTCAACACTTGTGCCAAGTTATTTGAAATTCATTCCATGCTATACAAAATAATGCTCCGGACAGGGTCTATGGCTTAAATTGTTATCTTTAAGTGTGACCTTGACCTTGGACTTAGGGACCTGGTTCTTGCACGCGACACACCGTCTCCCCATGCTCAACACTTGTGCCAAGTTTTTTAAAATTACTTCCATGCTAGACAAAATTATGCTCGGGACAGGGATAGAAGGCTTAAATTCTTATCTTTGACCTTTAAGTGTGACCTTAACCTTGGACCTAGGGATCTGGTACTTGCGAGCGACACACCGTCTCACCAAGCTCAATACTTCAGTCAAGTTATTTGAAATTCCTTCCATGCTGGACAATATTATGCTCCGGGCAGGGTCTATGGCTTAAATTCTTAAATTAGACCTTTAAGTTTGACCTTAACCTTGGACCTAGGCACCAAGTTCTTGTGCGCAACACACCGTCTCATCATGCTCAACACTTGTGCCAAGTTATTTGAAATTCCTTCCATGCTAGACGAAATTATTATCCAGACAGGGTCTATGGCTTAAATTCTTATCTTTGACCTTTAAGTGTGACCTTGACCTTGGACCTAGGGACCTGGTTCCTGCGCGTGACAACCGACTCACCATGCTCAACACTGCCAAGTTATTTGAAATTTTTTCCATGCTAGACAAAACAATGCTCCGGACAGGGATAGAAGGCTTAAATTCTCATATTTTACCTTTGACCTTTAAGTGTGACCTTGACCTTGGAAGGAACCTGGTTCCTACGCGCGACACACCGTCTCTTTATGCTTTACATTTCTGCCAAGTTATTTGAAAATCCTCCAATGCTGGACAAAGTTATTGTCCGGACAAGAATCCGTTCATACGTACGTACCTACAGACAGGGTAAACTCTATATGCCCCCCCATCATTGATGGTGGGGACATAAAAAACGCTGGAGATCATTTCTTTACATTTAGTAATACAGAACTTGTATTCAAAGAGCGGAGGGAAGGGGGGGGAGGGGCAATCAAAAGGAGCAGGTTATAGAACCCTGCTATTTGGCTATGGTTTATACTTTTTACTCAAATTTTCTGTCATGTTGAATTGTGTTACGACTGAACACATGTTTTCCAAGTGTTAACGATTATATGTCACTTCTACTAACTGAATATCTTACCACTGGTTTACAGTTCAGTATTGGTATACAAGGCTGGTATTTATAACAAATCTTAGTTGAAAATAAATAAAAATAAAATAAAAATCTGAATTTTTTAAATTTGATTTTCTGAAAAAGAAATGGATTGTTAGAAGATTTTTGACTCATGAGATTCAATACAATTGCCAGTGTATTTATATTTAGTATGTGCAATAACAAACAATGTACTTGGGTGTAAGTCACTTGTTTTTCTAATGCTCCTTGTTATATACATGATTTTCGAGAAAAAAGAGGATTATTTGCCCGCTTAGGCCAAAAAAACATCTGTTTCGGGCAACCCGACCCTACCTAGCGAAAAACCTCGACTCTCAAGTTTTTAGCGACGATTATTTCTGTGAAATCCATATTAATCAGATTTTAACTAATTTCAATGTTTTTTTTAACGAAATTTGTCTAAAAAAAAAATTTAAACAAAAAATCCATCCCAACTCGACATAAGAAAACACACAATCTATTTTTGGGGGGGCTTATATAAATGATAAATATTTACACTGGATCTTAAATTCACGCTATTTTCAGATCGGGAACTACGCAAAAAATCAGACCTCTGCAAAATAACATGATCTTACAGTATAATCCCACTTGTGCACGGCTTGAATTGTTAAAATTGCTCGTTATTGCTATCAATATATTTAAACTATCTGTGCATGCAGGTTAATTCTTTGCAGTGTATGAAAGAACATGTTTTTTTTCCCCAAAATGCATGTTGTCAGTGGTAAAAAATTCTGTTGTGAAGACAAGGAAAATTGATTTGTTGACTGATGACACAGGAAAGGTCCCTTATTCCAAAAGCTCACAAATAATATCATGTTCATGGAGCTAAAATATAGACTGAACATTTACAAAAGCACAGCATCCAATACATAAACCAAATACAAGTAAATACAATACATCTGTTATGCACACGTGTATCTTACACACGAGACAAAATCTAACTAAACACGGCTAAAAAAGAAACCTCACACTTTATAATGTGTTATCTTATTTTGTTTGTGGATTAAATTTCAACCACTATATCAAGACATTAATATCAGTTTAACTGATGGATGTTTTGTTGATGGAAATGAAATAACAAAGGTTAAGGTAGTTTTAAGAGCTTAACACAAAAATACCCTATTTTACAAAGGGCAATAACTCCATTAAAATTATAATACCAAAACGTCCATATAACATGCACATGTTCTCTTTGTAGGGTTGCGGCATGTGTATTGAAATTGAATCTATAGTTCCTGAGAACTCGCGTGGAAATGGAAATATCCTATTAATATAGCCTGTATTAAAGGGCAATAACTCCCTCAAAAATCATCAGACCACAACGACTTGACAATATGCACATATCCTCTTGGTAGTGATGCATTTTATGTTTTATCGAATTCGAGTTGTTAGTTCCTGAGATGTCACTGCGAAACAACACTCCAGATAAATTTTTGGTGTCGAGGGTAAATGTACACTATATCTAGAAATTATGGGTGTAAAGTTACACTCAGTCCAAAATGTATGGAGGTAAAATGAATGCATTTCAGTTAGAAATTCATTGGTCAGTGCAAAATAATTCAATGTAATTATGGTAACTCAAATAATGTAGTAGACGTTTCAAGCAGATGATAAAATATATTAAATAATGAATTTCTACATATGCACACCTTGAACATTGGCTATTATGATTGGGACTGTTTTTCATTTCCATGTGATCACAGACATTTGAAGTTGTGTGCGTAAATGTACATCCTAAATTTTGTTTTCTGTGCATACTTTACAGGGGTGTGATTTTGGAAACACCTCAGTGGAGGAAAATACACCCCCCCCCCCCCGTACTGGGTTCACCAAAACTCTTCACTTTTAAATAGATCCAATCAAGTTCAGAACTATTTGTAAAACAATCTTGACATTCAAAAGGAGGAAATCAGCTGAAAGGAGGAGAAATCACACCCCTGTACTAAAGATTGTCTATAAGTAACTTGCGCGTTTATTCGCCTTATCTGGTCATCGGCCAAAATGCAAATATCCTGTTAAAAATGTTTATAATCAAAGGGCAATAACTCTCCAAAAATCACTAGACTGGAACGATCTGACAAGTACTCATGATACGGATGCTGCATATAAAGTTTAATTAGTTCCCAAGTTCTCGAGGGGAAACAGGACGGACGGAAAGACGAACATAAAGATAATGGATACAATTTGTTGGGAAATGCATTAGACATATGAACAAACTGCATGGCAGTTGAATTAGAATTTGCACAGACGGAAAAGCAGTGACTATGTGCTATGAAAACATGATGTTTTAATATTGAACCATTGGTTATGCAGTGACTATGTGCTATGAAAACATGATGTTTTAATATTGAACCATTGGTTATGCTGTATTTTAATCCGCTTCCAGGAAACACTATACACTGTCAGGTTTCTTTTTTGGTCGAGTATAACAAATGACCATAATAACATTTAAACAAGAAATAAAAGCACCATAAAATAATCAGTGGCAAGTTGCAAAAAATAACTGACAATTACGCTTCAAGTCTCTAAAATTTTGATGACATTATTAATGTAAATATGACAATAATTTTTGTATTGTAAGTTTAATCTGAAGAAACTTATAAATACTGCTTAAAATGTTTGATAAGCAATTTGTTTGAATAACTAATAATGCATCGGAGGTTCACTGGGGGTAAGCATAATTTGAGCAACTTGGTCCGTATATAACATATCATTTATCAGATATACTTCAATTTTCAAACATAGTGAGATTTGTAGGATTTTAAAAGATCTATGCCAGTTTGGCACAAAATAAAAATGCAACATATCAATCGACATACACAATACAATATTATGATAAATACGAAACCTACAAATATTAGAAGCCATTCTCAATTAACTTCGAGTCTAAACTGCTCTTGAGAAATGATGATAATAATAATATACATTTATTGACTAGTGGGCCATTGAAAATTTCATGTCACTTCATTCATGTAAGCTGCTTTATAACAAACAAACAAACCAGAACACTCAAGAGCATAATCAAGAAAGTAATATTATTAGAAAATTCAAATATCACACAGAATACAATTGATCAATCAGATAATATCAACCATAAATACAATTAATTTCTTAAATGTGTAATCATTTCTAACACTAAAATAAACAACACACAATTATGTTAAAGGGGCATATAAATGGTAGGTAATATTTGCAACAAGAGCTGTTTGAAGACACATATTTGAAGTATTTCAGTTGGTGCATTTATTTAAAAGTGGACATTGAAACATAGACTTGGTTATAAATGAATGTAGTAACATTAGAAATACACCCCAATGGTACCCTGTAAATCTCTACCAAAAGTAAAATAGACGGTATATACTGTAAACTGAAGGCTTTTAATAGTGTTATTCAGTAAAAATAATGATAACAAGAGCTGTCAGAGGACAGCACGCTCAACTATTTGAAGTATTTAGTTGGTACATATTTTGGACAGTGGAAGGGGCATACATTTGTTTCAAATGAATAACTATCAAGTTTTGAAGTTATAAAACTTTCGATTAAAAATTTAAATCTGACAAGAGTGCGATTGTCACAAAGATATGCTGTTCAAATCTGACAAGAGTGTGATTGTCACAAAGATATGCTGTTAAAATCTGACAAGAGTGTGATTGTCACAAAGATATGCTGTTCAAATCTGACAAGAGTGCGATTGTCACAAAGATATGCTGTTCAAATCTGACAAGAGTGCGATTGTCACAAAGATATGCTGTTCAAATCTGACAAGAGTGCGATTGTCACAAAGATATGCTGTTAAGATCTGACAAGAGTGCGATTGTCACAAAGATATGCTGTTCAAACATTGTCACAAAGATATGCTGTTCAAATCTGACAAGAGTGCAATTGTCACAAAGTTATGCTGTTCAAATCTGACAAGAGTGCGATTGTCACAAAGATATGCTGTTCAAATCTGACAAGAGTGCGATTGTCACAAAGATATGCTGTTCAAATCTGACAAGAGTGTGATTGTCACAAAGATATGCTGTTCAAAGAAGCTTTTGTGGGGTTAAGATTCATTGACTACAGAGAAACAATTCAAAAACTAATAAGGTACAGTCATGGTATTCGTGCATCTAATTCATCTCCAAAGCTTCTCTCTAAGTGGTGAGTTGAGGTATCAAAACTATTTCAATATATATTCTTAAATCTATAATCAAGATGCCAAAATAAACAAGAAACGTAGAAATTATTCAAAAACCAATTTTTTTTTATTCAAAATGCATTAAAGTCAGCACCAAAATAATTTATTTCGAAATTGTGACCTTGACCTTGACCCAACCCACCCCATATTCAATCCCAAGTGAGGTCTAGATATAAGGTATCTACATATAAAGTTTCATTAAAATATCTCAATGTCTTCTCAAGCTATTGAGCGGAAACTTGTTTGTCTATTTTTAGTAACGGGAACCTTGACCCCACCCATCTCATATGCAATCCCAAGCGAGGTCTAGATAGAAGATATCTATGTATGAAGTTTCATTAAAACATCTAAATGTGTTCTCAAGCTATTGAGCGGAAACCGGTTTTTTTTTTTTTTTTAGTAAAAGTGACATTGACCTGAACCACCCTATATGCAATCCCAAGCGAGGTCTCAATATAAGGTATCTATGTATGAAATTTCATTAAAATATCTCCATGTGTTCTCAAGTTATTGAGTGGAAACCGTTTTTCCATTTTTAGTAACGGTGACCTTGACCCACCAACCTCATACGCAACCCCAAGCGAGATATAAGGCATCTATGTATGAAGTTTCATTAAAATATCTCAATTCATTCTCAAGTTATTGAGCAGAACCATTTTTCTATTTTTAGTAACAGTGACCTTGACATTGCCCCACCCACCCCATATGCAATCCCAAGCGAGGTCTCGATATAAGGTATCTATGTATAAAGTTTCATTAAAATATCTCATTTTGTTCTAAAGTTATTGAGTGGAAACCGTTTTTCTATTTTTAGTAACAGTGACCTTGACCCCATCCACCCCGTATGCAATCCCAAGTGAGGTCTCAATATGAGGTATCTATGTATTGTTTCATTAAAATATCTCAAACCTTGACCCCACCCACCCCCTATGCAATCCAAAGCAAGGTCTTGCAATAAGGTATCTATGTATGAAGTGTCATTACATTAGCTCAATTCGTTCTCGAGTTAGAGAGCGGAAACGAAAAGTCGACCTTGAATTGTGACCTAGGACCTAGGGACCTGGTTCACTACACCTCACCATGCTCGTCACTTCTGCCAAATTATTTGAAAATATGCTCTAGATTAAGTGTTAAGGATTGATTTCAATATTTGCCCTTTGACCTTAAATTGTGACCTTGACCTTGGACCTGGTTCTTGCTCACGACACTCTACATCACCATGCTTGTCACTTCTGCCAAGTTATTTGCAAATCCATCCATGCTGGACAAAGATATGCTCCAGACAAAGTGTTTATGATGGATTTCTTAAATTTGACCTTGAATTGTGACCTTGACCTTGGACCTGGTTCTTGCTCACGACACTCCGTCTCGCTTGTCACTTCTGCCAGGTTATTTGAAAATCCATCCAAGCTGGACAAAGATATGCTTCGGACAAAGTGTTTAGGACTGATTTCTTAAATGTGACCTTTGACCTTGAATTGTGGCCTTGGGCCTAGGGACCTGGTTCTTGAGCGCAACACTCCGTCTCATCATGCTTATCACTTCTGCAAAGTTATTTGAAAATCCATCCATGCTGGACAAAGTTATGCTCCAGACAATTGTTATGGATTGAATTCCTATATTTGACATTTGACCTTAAATTGTGACCTTGACCTTGGACCTAGGGACCTGGTTCTTGCGCGCTACACTTCGTCTCATCATGCTTATCACTTATGCCAAGTTATTTGAAAATCCATCCAGGCTGGACAAAGTTATGCTCCGGACAAAGATCTCCGCCGCCGGCCCGACCGCCAGCCAGCCCGCCCCCTCGGGCATTCCCATAATTCGGCCGTTTTTCAAACAGGCATATCAAAATCTATGTAAAAAGGAGGCATAATCAAAGACAAAAGTGATTTAGGAGGAATGTTGCACTTGATTTTAGAGTTGATGAAAAAGGTACATCCGAAGTTTCTAGTGAATAACTTGTGTGAAAAAGAGGCATAACTCTATCAAAATGCAAAACAGAGTTATGGGGAATGTTGTACCTGATGCTGGAGTTGATTACAAAGGTATATTCCAAATATTAAGTGAATAACTTATGTAGTTTTGACGTTACAATACTTAAATAAAAACTTTAACCAAAATCAAACGCAGACGCCGATGCGAATACACAAGCTCACCTATTCTTCAAATAGTCTAGCTAAAAATGAAGTTCATTTAATGAGAATTTATATTGAAGAATACAATGACTTTATTTCTTAACACATTTGGCAAAGGTAGATAATTTTGTTATATAAACAGTGGTCACCGATGACAGACGGGCAAGCAAAAATTACTTATTAGTAGTAGTAGTAAAATCTATATGAATGAAATGTACACAAGGTTAGGTACCATTACACGTATGCGCATCATTGATAAACTTGCATAGGGTGGGGCACTTTTCAATGCAGAGCGTTAATTTGTATGTGTGAGTTGGAATCATGTCTCACACAATTTTGTCTTTATATATACTGTTGTAAGCGATTCCATCAACATATTGTCAATAAACGAAAAATATATCCTGAGTAAAACAGGAAATTGTCTTGTGTTAAAACTTGTCTATATTTATGCGAATATAAGTTAGAACGAGACATCAAACATTTGTTATTAAATAATCATAAATAGAGATGACAATACGCTATGGGATAAATAGGTCCAGTATGGAAATACTAAGGTCCAACTCCGACAGTATACGAATGTTGTTGCAAGACATCTCTGTCAAACAATCCTATTTTTCAGAATGGCTAAACACAATGTCAATCAAATCATGTCGTAAGGTCAGTTTTAACATTTTAACTAAACATTTCATGTAATACAAATGTGAATCCACCGGATGGCCTCCACAAAGATGTCGCAGTACTCCATGAACAACTTGATCTTATCAATAGAGACCGACTGGCCTTGATTGGCCAACACTGCAAGCTCCAGAGCCTGTAAAACAGAAAGAATGAGAAACATGACAAAGTGACTGAAGAGTTGTGTCATCATATGACTCGTGTAGGTGTACCAAAGTAACAATACAAAATCCAGTAAACCGTTATATTGCAGTGTGTATTTCAAAGTTTATGAGGTCCTTCTGCGCCAAAGCTGCATTATGTGAGGACCCAGAGCGTGTCCCAGCACTCGTACCTAATTTACTTTTAAATGTATTTGAGTTTCCGCTTGTACAGACAAAAACTATTTAGTGATTAAACTAGCTTATTGTGCGTTTAAAAGCCATGTTTTTTCTCAACTTTTATTCCATTTTAAATAGAAATACATGTTAATTAACTTTATTTTGTTAATTGTATTTATGTCACTATATCTGTTGTAAGATCGTACATACACACTTGAAGCACAAAACATACACAAGAACTCTGTGTCAACCATTACCTAACACCATGGCCCTAGAGGACATGTAAATAATCAATACATATCATAATAATATAACCAATCCATTGTTCAGCATTCACTATTTCTACAAAGGGGACATAGAAATGATCATTGTTATCAATTTAGTGAGTGGAAACCACATGTATTTGTCCTTGACTGCAACATCACATATTCAAACAAGTGTTAGTAACAGGATGTGAATGCAGTCCCCTACCCGTGGCTTGTTATGATGGACAGACGGACCAAGCGGCAACTGCAAAACAATATGCCGCCTTTAAAAATACACCCATAGATGATGGTGAACATTTCCGCTAAGTAATTTCAAAATCCATCCAGAAATGACAGTTATTGACCATCTATAAAAAAACAGACCCCATTTTTGACCTTTGAGCTCTAAGAGTGACCTTGACCTTGGAGGTATGGACCTGGATCTTGCGCGGGACACATCGTCTCATGATGGTGAACGTTTCTGCTAAGTAATTTCAAAATTGACCGGACACAAAAAACAGACCTGTGACCTTTGACCTCTAAATGTGACCTTGACCGCTGAGGTACGGACCTGGGTCGTGCGCGCAACACATCGTCTCATGATGGTGAACGTTTCTCCCAAGAATTGTCAAAATCCATCCAGAAATGACAAAGAGATACAGAGCGAACACAAAATGTGACAGACGAATGGATGGTACAACACGCGCAAACTTATAGTCCGGTAGGCGACTTATAAAGGGTAACCTGTAAATGTTAACAGAAAATATCAAAGCAATGCAAATACCTGGCATGGACTGTGATAGTGATTGTCAGATGAGATCCAATACTGCCCAGCATTTGTCACCAGCTGCTTCGAGGTTGACACTCAACCTAGAGAGGTAGAATATCACAACTTTAAACAACATAAAAACAAAAAAAAAATCTTCACAAATCTGAGGAAGAAATATCATTTCCCAAATTTCTGTCTTACATTTATCTTTAAAATGAGGGAATTACTGGCAGAAGGAAATACTGAATCTGCTGAAAATCAAGTCTGATATTTACCAGTATACAAACTTATATACCGGTAAGTTTATACATCAAAGGCTGAGTTTGAAACTATTGTATCTTATATAGAAATGCTAAGCAAAAAATTCCGATTTTGATATGAATATATCTCTTAAGCATTTATTTTAATCTGTAGCATGCCTTAAAGAGGGACTGTACAATTTTGTACGAAAATTATATTGTTAAACCATCCATTGATTTTAATGGTGTCAGTATATTTCCCAAAATGTATTATAATGTTAAGAATATCTTATGTTCAGAAATGCATATTAAGTGAGATATTTAAAACTAAAAAAATAATACTTCGCTGCGCAGCGATCTTTTAAACATGTGTATATATACAGCATCCATACGAGTCAGATCAATTAAGAAGCATGCGCAGTTCTTACTTTCTCATTCAAAACCGAATGTAGCCGTTGTTCTAGGATAAACAGGTCTGTATCTACAGAAATATATATTTGCATTTTTCGATAAAAGAAATAGCTTTTTGTTGATATTGAAATTGTTTATGTTATATAAGAGTGTTTTGTTAGTGGGTAATGAACAAGACCTGAAATAAAATGTATAACAAGAGGGCCAAGATGGCCTTAGGTCGCTCATCTGAGTGTAAAGCATCATAATGGCTTTTAACAAGAAGTTTGTTTAAGATTTCAATATAGCCATATGAGGACAACTGTCCTGCCCCTTTGCGGCAATTTTTTTTTAACAAAATAGAATGATTTCCAGGAATTTGGTAGAGGGTCACCCAAGAAACATTTATGTCTAATAATTTTGAAATCCAGCCAGTGGTTTCAGACAAGAAGATTTTTAAAGTTTTCTATACAGCCATATAAGGAAAACTGCCCTGCCCCCTGGCGGCCATGTTTTTTTAACAAACCAACGTGATTTCAAGGACTTTGGTAGAGGGTCGCCCAAGGAACATTTCTATGTAATTATTTTGAAATACCAGCCAGTGGTTTCAGACCGGAAGATTTTTAAAGTTTACAATATAGCCATTTAAGGAAAACTGCCCCGCCCTCTGGCAGCCAATTTTTTTAACAAATCAAAATGATTTCAAGGAATTTGGTAGAGGGTCACCCAAGGACCATTTCTGTGAAATTATTTTAAAATCCAGCCAGTGGTTTCAGACTATACTTTTTTTAAAGTTTTCAATATAACCATATAAGGAAAACTGCCCCGCCCCCTGGCGGCCATGTTTGTTAATGAATCAAAATGATTTCAAGGAATTTGGAAGAGGGTCACCCAAGGAATATTTCTGTGAAATTATTGTGAAATCCAGCCAGTGGTTTCAGACAAAAAGATTTTAAAAGTTTTCAATATAGCCATATACGGAAAACTGCCCCGCCCCCTGGCGGCCATGTTTTTTTAACGAAACAGAATGATTTGAAGGAATTTGGTAGAGGGTCACCCAAGGAACATTTCTGTGAAAACCATCTTCAAATCCACCCAGTGGTTTCTGACAAGAAGATTATTGAAGTTTTCCAGTTTTAAAGCGTTTGGTTGCCATGGCAACCAGAGTTTTCAATATATTCTAATTAATTGAAGGAATTTGGAAAAGGACCATCCCAGGAACATTCCTGCCATGTTTGGTTAAAATCCGCCTAGTGGTTTCAGAGAATAAGTTGTTTGAAGTAAAATGTGGATGACGGACGCCGGATGCCTGACACTGACTGACCACAATAGCTCACCCTTGAGAACTTCGTGCTCAGGTGAGCTAAAAAAAATCAGACAGTCCCTCTTTAATTACCTCTCATAAGAGGTTTTTGCCAGCATTGGTTTGTTTGCCTGTTTGTTAATTAGCAACGTTTAGCAACAAGCAAATAGTTATGAAGGGATTTGCATGAACTTTTCTAGGAAGGCTAGAAATAGGCCAATGAAAAAATTATAAGATTTCAGTGGTTTCAAAGATCACAGTTTGAATCCAGGATTTTTTTAAAGGATTCTTTGTTTTGGGGAGATTGTAACAATTGTCACATTATGCTGTATAACTCACAAGTTTCACAACGCAAGGAGAAATAAGCTGAATTGGCAGAGGGCTGTGCTGTCAGAGTGCTTTCTAGTTTATTTAAGAAATAATTTTAAATTTATCGTTGTTTTTTGCCAATTAACAACGATTTGGAGTTCTGATGCGTAGGAATTAAACTACGAGGGCGTTATCCCAAGTTGTTCCATAGCCACGCATCAGAATAACACAGAGTTCTTTATTGGCTGATAAACACCGATAATGCAAAAAATATTTTGATTCTAACATGCTTCCACATACATTTTTGCAACAGTCCTTTTTACTATGCTCCCCTCAGAATCGGAACTTCTTTCTGCGTTGTTTATGGGTAGTTCAACAACGATAATTTTGTTCTTTGTCTATAGAAAAATTAACAAGTTTCATGTATGAAATAAAAGGTTGGCATGTTTTTTACCGACACAATAACCAGATACATTGATCAGAGCTAAAAGCCTAGTTTTCGGACCACATTTCATCAGATTTTTAAGTAGGTCAATGGTTGGCTTAGAAAACTGAAAATAGCATCTGACTGTCCCATGAAAGCCAAAATGTATCTTCAGCATATAAGCAAAGAAGGCTGATAGCGCTTTCTAGCTTTCAATGGAACATCTGCTTAAGAAATTTTACTTGCTTCATGGCTGTTTGCCGTTTGCAGTCTTAAGGAGCTGAGGTAGTGACAACTTCATGTTCAACCATAACACCTCTAGCATTGTCTTGCAACACCATCTTGTCGTAACGCCAATGCAACTGCCCCTGAAACATAAAAGTGGCTCTGGGGTCGTATTCCAGAAACATCTTAAGTAATATCTTGTCCTTAACCGTAAACTCATCATTTTATTTAGCCTTTTATTTCATGTTCACAGTGCATTATGCCTAAGTATTTATTAATAATCACTATATTATTAGCAGTCGTGTGTTTTACTGTAAAGGACCTTTGCATTAAAACACACAATTGCTAATAATACCTTTTAAGGTTTTCACAAATTTATTGGTAGCTTTAAATATATCACATTTTGGAAATTTTAACCTAAGTGACAATATGTTAAGATAAACTTAAGATGTTTTGGGAATACCACCCCTGGGTTACTGGTTTCTTGGGTTAAGGTTAAACCATTGAGTAATCACAATTATATTTAATTAAATGAACATTTTCTTTTTTTACTATTTAATTTGAATTGCAATGCTACGAGAATAATTTTTATCAACATGTACTGGGTACATGTACTGTGAATAATTCTAGGCCAAGTGGTGTGAGAAGCAGCATGCTTTTAAACCGGATTAAACTTCTAATGCTTTGCACATACATTACTTTTTTTCAATGCCAATTGGTCTATTGCCTTAAATAAAGGACCAGTAGATGGTAATAACGGTTTTTCTCTTGCGGATGTTTATGGGGTTACAATTATCTTACATTTATTACTTTAAGCTTGAAATGTTACTGCTCATGCAAGAGCAAAAGTTCACACTTTTAAAACGTCTATAACTGGATCTCACTCTTAATTAATAGTAGAAGTTATTAAAGTAAACACAAAAGATACAATAATAACAACTGATTACATATATGTGGCGCGTCGTGAGAAAAACGGTCTTAATGCGGACTGCACAGGCTAATCCGGGACGACACTTTACGCACATGCATTAAGTCTGGTTTTCCCACGACGCGCCATATATAACCAAACAGGTAAATTGATTAAAACCAGATAGGCAAATTGTTTGTTCCGATTGGTAACAGTAACAACTGATTATAACCAGGTAGGCACATTGTTTGCTCCGATTAGTAACAGTAACAACTGATTATAACCAGATACGCACATTGCTTGCTCCGATTGGTAACAGTAACAACTGATTATAACCAGGTAGGCACATTGTTTGTTCCGATTGGTAACAGTAACAACTGATTATAACCAGGTAGGCACATTGTTTGTTCCGATTGGTAACAGTAACAACTGATTATAACCAGGTAGGCACATTGTTTGCTCCGATTAGTAACAGTAACAACTGATTATAACCAGGTAGGCACATTGTTTGTTCCGATTGGTAACAGTAACAACTGATTATAACCAGGTAGGCACATTGTTTGTTCCGATTAGTAACAGTAACAACTGATTATAACCAGGTAGGCACATTGTTTGTTTCGATTAGTAACAGTAACAACTGATTATAACCAGGTAGGCAAATTGTTTGTTCCGATTGGTAACAGTAACAACTGATTATAACCAGGTAGGCACATTGTTTGTTCCGATTGGTAACAGTAACAACTGATTATAACCAGGTAGGCACATTGTTTGTTCCGATTGGTAACAGTAACAACTGATTATAACCAGGTAGGCACATTGTTTGTTCCGATTGGTAACAGTAACAACTGATTATAACCAGGTAGGCACATTGTTTGTTCCGATTGGTAACAGTAACAACTGATTATAAGCAGGTAGGCACATTGTTTGTTCCGATTGGTAACAGTAACAACTGATTATAACCAGGTAGACACATTGTTTGTTCCGATTGGTAACAGTAACAACTGATTATAACCAGGTAGGCACATTGTTTGTTCCGATTGGTAACAGTAACGACTGATTATAACCAGGTAGGCAAATTGTTTGTTCCGATTGGTAACAGTAACAACTGATTATAACCAGGTAGGCAAATTGTTTGTTCCGATTGGTAACAGTAACAACTGATTATAACCAGATAGGCACATTGTTTGTTCCGATTGGTAACAGTAACAACTGATTATAACCAGGTAGGCACATTGTTTGTTCCGATTGGTAACAGTAACAACTGATTATAACCAGGTAGGCACATTGTTTGTTCCGAATGGTAACAGTAACAACTGATTATAACCAGGTAGGCACATTGTTTGTTCCGATTGGTAACAGTAACAACTGATTATAACCAAATAGGCACATTGTTTGTTCCGATTGGTAACAGTAACAACTGATTATAACCAGGTAGGCAAATTGTTTGTTCCGATTGGTAACAGTAGCAACTGATTATAACCAGGTAGGCACATTGTTTGTTCCGATTGGTAACAGTAACAACTGATTATAACCAGGTAGGCACATTGTTTGTTCCGATTGGTAACAGTAACAACTGATTATAACCAGGTAGGCACATTGTTTGTTCCGATTGGTAACAGTAACAACTGATTATAACCAGGTAGGCACATTGTTTGTTCCGATTGGTAACAGTAACAACTGATTATAACCAGGTAGGCACATTGTTTGTTCCGATTGGTAACAGTAACAACTGATTATAACCAGGTAGGCACATTGTTTGTTCCGATTGGTAACAGTAACAACTGATTATAACCAGATAGGCACATTGTTTGTTCCGATTGGTAACAGTAACAAATGATTATAACCAGGTAGGCACATTGTTTGTTCCGATTGGTAACAGTAACAACTGATTATAACCAGGTAGGCACATTGGTTGTTCCGATTAGTAACAGTAACAACTGATTATAACCAGGTAGGCACATTGTTTGTTCCGATTGTTAACAGTAACAACTGATTATAACCAGGTAGGCACATTGTTTGTTCCGATTGGTAACAGTAACAACTGATTCTAACCAGGTAGGCACATTGTTTGTTCCGATTAGTAACAGTAACAACTGATTATAACCAGATAGGCACATTGTTTGTTCCGATTGGTAACAGTAACAACTGATTATAACCAGGTAGGCACATTGTTTGTACTGATTATAAGTACATAGTCACAATGTTGGTTCCAAATGGTACAAAATACAATAATTACCTCTCAGACTGCTTCAACTTCTACACACTGGACGTGACCAGTGACTCATAAAACACCGAGTTCTCTGCAACCATGTGATTGTCGACTACACACTGGACGTGACCAGTGACTCATAAAACACCGAGTTCTCTGCAACCATGTGATTGTCGATCTACACCATGCAGATTCTCGTTGAGGTTGACATGCTGGCTCGAGATGTCCATGTTGCAACCTCACAATTCCACTATGAAATAAATATTGTTTCAAATGTGCTAATGAGAATTCATGCACTTGAGTCAGAATATATCAGGAGTAAGACCTTCACAAGGCCCACAGTTATTGAAACTTTGCAGAAAACATAGGCTTGTTGAATCAATTGTGAAGGGCATAGATGCTGAAATAGCACTAAAATTCATTTTAATGAGTGTATGTGCTATCGTACAACAGACATAGTGACATAAATTAAAACAACCCGATGAAGTTAATTACCACATACTTTGATTGAACATGGAAGAAAAGTATATAAGAACCATAGTTGTCAAACACATAACTGCCTACTTTGTAAGTCAAACGCATAATTGCGTAATTGGTCATGAAATTATTACTATGGCCATTCTCCCCCTACCTCTGATTCAAGTAGGGCAGTTGTCAGTTACTGGCATAAGTATGTGCACTTAGTACTGGTAAACCAGCTTACCCAGGAAAAGTGTGAGTAGGTTAACTGACCGCCGTTATATGACTGAAATACTATTGAATACGGCGAAAAATCCAAACAAACAAACAAACAACTTTTTAATTACGAACTATTTTTCGATTGTGCAGCCGGAAATTCCAATACATATATATACTTTGACTCGAGAGTTGGTTTAATTTAACAACACTAATAAACGATGCAAAAGTCGACACTCGATTTGTTGACTTCTATATTTTAGTGTCTCCTCGTCATGTTTATCTGTCTGCTTTCAATTGATATTGTCACTTTTATCTGCTTATTTTGAAAATAAGTCATACGAATGATCGTGTAAATAATTGATACAAATGATCTTGCATACAAACTTTAAGATGACTTTTTTTGTTACTTATCTGTTTTTTCTCATAACTTAAGTTCATTAAATTTGTTTGTTTAAAGGCCTTGTTTTATATGCATACACGACGGTGAATCTGCTTGCTTTTACAATCAAACACAGCGTTCTTGATAAAGTAACACTTTATATTACATTTTAAAATGCCTACCGCAGTGATACTTATGACCAACAATGAGAGGGACATAATCCAAAGGTTTTAATGTCAAAGCGATGACCAGTGACCAATAATAAAAATAAACAAGAACTGCTACAACACAAGAGTGTTAAGAAACCTGACACTTATCAGACAGGATAACACAAGAAACTAGAACTGTCCCAGGCAGTGCGTTCGACTGTTCAAACCTCTTTTTCAGAGTTATGGGCTTTTGTCAGTACAGTTATGGACCTTGGCCAGTGACCTTATATAATGACCCTAAGAAATGAGCGAAGTTTTAATTGAATATCTGTAGTAGATATAGAAATATAAGTTGTAGCACACAAACTTTAACCTGAATTTTTTAAGTTTTTTAAGTACAAAAAGGGGCATAATTCTGCTAAATTGCTGGTCAGAGTTATGTGCCTTGGTCACCTTACTTAAGACATGTGTGAAATTTTAATTTAATATCTGAAGTAGATGCAGAGATATGAACATGTTGCATGCAAACCTGAATTTTCTCAGTACAAAAAGGGCCATAATTCAGCTAAATTGCAGGTCAGAGTTATGGGCCTTTGTCAGTGACCTTACATAGTGACCCCAAAGATCTGTGTGAATTTTAATTGAATATCTGTAGTAGTTACAGAGATATTAACTTGTTGAACGCAAACCTTAACCAGAGCATTACGGCGACGCTGACACTGACGAACAAAAAAGTACAATAACTTGGACTATTCGCTGAATAGTCAAGCTAATAAGTAGAAGTCGCAGTGAAATGGATATGGTATCCACCCTGCGATCGTTTGTTCGATCCCTACTCCAGAAGCATTCAAATCGTCTCTCTCAAGACACTAAGTACTGGTTTTACCCAGGAAACAGACTTGAAAGTGTTTCAATAAGTCTCTGTCTTTTGACACAATCTAACTAAAATAAAAAGGTTTGAACTAAAAGACAAGTATTTGAATTGTAAACATCCTTCTTAACTTTGCTGTGGTTTATTGCAAAATTACATTTGGCTTTTAGTACTGTTATTATTGACCATACCAGTGATCGAAATTAGCACAAGCCCGTATGCCCGAGGCTGGTAAAATTCGGCACGGGCTTGTTCATTATGTAGAATTACAAGCCCGTCGGGCTTGCTCAGTTTGCTAAAGCCATTCGACCAGCGAGCCATGAAAATGCATCAGATGAATCTTAATTGCTTCCAATTCATCTCAGTTTGATTTCTGGGAGCCATAAATATCAGCACAATAGTGTAGCTCTGAATGCCTAATGACGTAAATTTATATAATTTATATCGGTAACATTAATTCTTATTGGCCACATAAACAAGGTGGTTAACAAATGAACCAATCAAATTAACTGTTATTAAATGTCCATTAATTCCCCCCCCCCCCCCCCGATGTTGATCTTCCTTGTTTACTATGAAATTCTAATAGACCGTAATTAATTATTCCCAGCTCCATTGCTAATGGACAACCCAATTGCAGATCAGACTGTTGTTTCGTTTGATTAATGCTAAATGAATGTCCAAGAAAGATTTGATTTCTCCAATGCTCAATTGTGGAAGTAACTTTATGAATAAATTGAAACTGAAAGTGAAAGTTAGAAAAAATAAATGTGAAAATAGACGTTTGTCAAATGTTGAAATATTGCATCAAAACAATACAGCGACTGTTACCTAGACATTCATCATACCATAAAACAAATAAAAATGAATGGTTTAACTATAAATTTCGCAAGATTCTCATTACAAAAGAACAAATTTCCTGCTATCAGAATCATGTAAAGGGTAGGCTGCAGCCAGGCATGTCAACTTTGATGAATTGTATCTCAGACCTGTGTTCCCTGCTATTGGCTTCAGGCAAGTTTAATTTGTTGCGGTAATGTTTAGAAAGGCTTGATCTATAATTTATTAGATTGAAAGTGTTTTAGACATTATTGTATTTGTTATAATGTTAAAATGTAAAAAAGATTATTTTTTTTAAACAAAAAATATCACAGACACTGATTTCTAATAATCATCACAACACTTTTAATAATAGATAAACATGGTGATAATTTCACAAGTAAGTTTTTTGTATAGCTGTTATAATTAAAAAATATATTTTTTAAATAGTTTTTAATAAATATAAATCATGTTTGTTTTTTTAAATATAACCAGCGACTGACATAACTTCCAATGCTATTTGAAAAATACAGAATTTAAGTGAATTCAAGAAAGCAGTGTAGCACCGACTACCTGCAATTATGATTGCCTTGTCATGAGAATACATATTAATTTGTGCAATAAATGTATATTGACTTATAGATGTCTACATTGTCATATGAAATTGTGTTTTGTCATCGTAATTCACTTTTAAATATCAAATCACTAGTAAACAGGTTTATAAACAATATGTCATCTTTTTTATGAAAATAATTAATATTAATAAACAAAAACAGCATAATGGATATATTAAAATAACACAAACAAATGGTTTGAACATTCGGGCTTGTACTTTCTTTTTCGGGCTTGTTCATTATTCAATAATACAAGCCCAAAAGGCTTGCATTTTGAAATTCTAATTTCGATCACTGCCATACCAAAAATATGAAACAATGGCTAAACCTACAATTAAACACATTAATCATTAATTATTCTAGCGAAAGAAAAACGTCATGGTTTAAACCTGGACATGTTGAATTTGAGCGAACCTGCCAGGACAAACAAATGTACCAAGTCAATCCGCAACTGATTCGGACCTGCTCACACACACACGTCACAGAGGACTCCAACACCACTCTCCCGTACCGACTGTGTATGATACCTATGAAAAGACAGCATAGATATGGCAAATGCAGATAAGAACTTCATTGCTTAAAGGGGTGTAGCGACAGTAGATCGACAATAACATTTGCAAAAATTTGTATTATAGCAATGTTAAAAACGAAGAACTTGTTTTTATAAACAAATAACAAACAATTTAACATATATTATTCAACAGTTGTCACCGGTAACACTTTCGCGGGCGCGTGAAAATTTGTAGTAGTAGTATAATGGATATTAATGAAATGAATATAAAGTTCCGTTACATGCATGCGCACTATCAATAATTGTTGCATAGCGAAGATGATTTTTTTCAATATATTGTTGCAAAATGAAAATAAAATTGAGAAAATTGGGAATAACATTGTCTGAATATATGTCTGAATTTATGCGAAATACCGTTGATATGACCCTTTAATTCAAAACTGAGGAATGGGGTATGTATTTCTGGTGCTCACTTGAAATTTCTATTATAACATGCAGTGACTGGGAAAGGATTTTTCCATATGAGATAATTTCTCATGTCCACAAAAATCTATGGGCTTTTTCAAAAATCTAGGGGATTTCCTCTAATTTTTATGGGATTCTACAGCAATTACATTTTGTGAACGCTGTTTCAATCGAGAAAAATACACCACGCAGACGCTCACGATATCCCTTCAAGGTGTACTGAGCATCTGTAGATATTGAGTTTTCAGACTGCCGAATTAATGTTATGGATAAAATCTCACCGCATAGTAACACAACTGCAAATAAGGACCGAGCATAGTGTATTGCACGGCAGCGTTTTCCGATTCGTACCTAAAAATGTTGTTGCCATGTAAAAGCACACTTGTGAACATTTCTATGCGATTGTTATCAATTTTATGCGCAAAGTTTCCCAGTCACTGAACATGCATACATGTACATTGTAATATAAAATTTTGCTTGCTGACCTACAAAGCATATGTTCATTAATAGTCAGGGTTTCCCACACGCCTGTTTTGCTTGTCGGGCCCAACATGCCTTCAAAGCAGTTAGTCATTTGCCGACATGCTTAAATAATGCCGACATGCTTTAATTTTCAAACCGACAACCCTTAATCCCTTTATCTATTACACCGATCTTTAACCACAGATCCATAAACGAACGCCGTATGGATCGACAAGGTCTCACTTCCAAAAGTGTGACTGACAAGTGACTGAAATGTGTAGTCCCGCCCACAACGATCTAATTAGGCAATCAAAAACGGCGATTTTATGGGCGGAGTTTATACCTTACTAACAACTAAAAAGTGTTTGGCAACAAATACTAGCATTGCCGGGAAAAGAGAACAGGCATTTTAAAACATTTTATTATTATATTTAACGTTTTATTTTATTCCGCTAATTTTCATATCCATCTCACAAATTGACAATCAAAAATATGCAAATGTAATAATGTAATATGCAGCCTCATTTGAAAGCACAATTTAACATTGTCAAATTCAATTTTGTTCACTTAACCACTGCAATTAAGCACATGGCCAGTAGACGCACGTTTTTCACGAGGCATCCGTGACCTGGTGCATGTCAACATAATTTTTGCACGCTTTGTAGAAAAACACGCTTTTTACAGGGAGATACAGGACGGTATTTTATGTCGATTAGGAACCGCATATTCCAGTATTTAAAAAAACGGTGATTTTTCAGCTTTTAATGTCCGCATGTAGTATAACTGATATTAAGGATTGATTCCGTTCAAAAACAATTAATGAAGTAAAAAAACAGTTTTGTGGAAAAAAAAAGCTAGCAGTCATGACAGAATTTCAAGGCTGAAAAACAGCTAGGCTTTTCAACGAATCCAAATACCATGTATTATTGAAAATTAATTGCATAAAAAATGCAGCATAGTATTTTGATGTACACTGCCTCAAAGGAGTTTTTATTCAATGAAGAATCCGGTTATTGTTATTTTGGTAGGAGAAATATTTTTAATAGTTTCAGCTTTATAAAAGTAATAATTCCCAAATTAAAGATAATGCAAAGAGAGGTGCCAGTCAAGCAAAAGGCTAGATAAAGGGCAGTAGTTAAAGCGATACTGCCGATTGGATCGCCGCTGGGATTTCGAACGTTGCAACCAATTTCGGAAAGGTGGGGTCGCGCAATGCGGCCGATATGGGGGGGGGGGGGGTTGCATCGGGGATGCCGACATGCCTTCAAGAAATCAATCAAGTCGGATTTTCAGATACCCCCCTTTGTTGAGCCTTGTCCCATGTTATGGTATTTTCACTGAAAACAGTGTCCCAGTCAATATGCAAAGAAGTAGAGCAACATTTGTCATTTATATTTCTTAGAAACTTCTCCCCCGCCAGTTTGTGCATGAGACTCAAAACTGTTAATTGCTGACCATCAACTCCATTACCTTGAAGCCGTGTTTATAGGTGAAACATCTTGAAGGCATGTAGTATAGGAAACATTTCTGGGAAATTATTTCGAAAACCCACAAACTTATTTTTCATTTTTCTCTGTCATGACAAGCAGGACTAAACACGGGCCATTTATGTCAAGTTTTTAATACCAAGTGGTTTCAGAAAAGAAGTTTATAGTAATGGAAAATTGTGACAATGCACACGACTACATGACAAAAGACATACAACAACTGACTGGAACAGATCATCATAGAGCACCTTTTATGCCAGGTTATCTTAGCCTCGCTAAATAAACTTATTTATCACTGACCTAGTATCCTCTATGTGCTCAGGTGAGCTAAAAATAAGATTTTTTGAAAAACATTCCTCCATTTAATACTTCTTATAGCATTAGTAAGTTTGTTTATGAGTAAATTAACAAACAAATGTATTCAGAAAGCTCTACCCTTTACTGTGCCAGAAATATACAGACACAATTTTGTTACAACAAGTCAGAAAGACAGTACGACAGACATGGCCATCATAATCTACACCCCAAGTATGTCAGGGGGGGTAAAAAAAATATCATATGCACAATCTCCCATCGCAGGATTGAATCTTATGTTATTAATATTATATGGCAGCATGTGTGACATTGATATTGTCAACCCGAGTGCAGAATGACACCCGAGGCCAAAGCCAACAATATCAATGTCACACACGCTACCATTTGATATTTATTTTAATATACCGAACAAAATTAAGTTAGTAAAAAAGGTAAAACATGTTTTAATTCATTTAATTCTGCCCATCAAGATTCAAGAATGTTTAAATATTCTTCCTTTTTCAGAAATACTTGCAAATCTTGACATTTTTTTCTGAAAGTTACTTTTGAAGAGAATCGCTGGTTTACAGATTGAATAAAGACGTCACCACTACCGGTATATGACGTCACGACAAGGGAGGCAAACATTCCATAATTTGGTTTTAAAAAAATTGAAGCAGTTACCTGCTCTTATATGACATTCAAAATATCAGCGCGGTCACATGACCTGACAGTCACTTTCACTTGGTCATGTGTCAAAAAGATTGAAAATGTTTTTGATAGTCAAAATATCTCTTTCTCCGGTAACGGGAGTTTGTCATTGTAGACAAAAGTGAGGTATCATAACTTACTTTAATATTCAGGAACAGTTGAACAACATCAGTATCATGCAGCTTTCATACGGTGTGCGCAATGCTGAGGAATATGGTCGCCAGGTTTTCAAATCCAGGACTGTACCTTTGAGCTGCAAACAAGCTATCTGACATGGCCAAAAAAACAAATTGTGTCTTTCGGGCAACAGACTGAAAAAAGTTGGGTAGGGTCGGGATTGATTTTTTTTTAAACTTTTTTTAAAGACACATTTCAGTAAAAAAACATCGAAAATTATCTCAAATCTGACGAATACAGATTTCATGGAAAACAATCTTCGCTAAAAACTTGAGGGTCGATGTAAAAACTTCGCTAGGTAGGGTCGGGTTGCCCGAAACACAGATTTTTTTTTGGCCTTACAGTCAAAAACATCCTTGTTGCAGAATAAATAAGCAAGCTTTAACATTGCAGAATAAATGAGCATGAATAAAGAATTAAACAACACATCATTTTTGCGGTGATATCTGCAATTATTTTTCCAAAAATTTCTGGACAAGAGAACTACAGACCACACTGACCACAAAAAGCTCACCTTGATCATTGCTTGGGGTGGCTAAAATCTCAAATACATTTCTGTAAAGAGGTTATTAGAACTAATAGTCCGACCAGAAACAGAGCTAGAATGTGCATTATCCATATTGGAACCTGATTCAATTTGGACAATGCTGTCTTAACATTGACATGTTGTTTTTTTTCCTAAAAGGGCATATCGACGGCTAATACGATATAATATTTTCAAAAACAAAATTATATTTTAGGCAGTATTTATCAATTGATTGCTTAACACATAGGTCTCATTTTATAAACAAACAATAAAGTATTGATTTTTGTAATTAGAAAGTGGTCACCATGACACTTTTCGCGGGCACTGGAAAATTAGTAGTAATATTAACATAAATGAATTAACATGAAGTTCGAATCCTGCTGGAACAGTGTATCGAAAAACGAATTTTTGGTATTGTGTTAATTTTTTTCTTAAAGATTCTGTCAATATATCATTGCTAGTAGAAAAAATATATTTTTGAAAAATGGGAATATGCCTAGTTTTAATATGTGTCTATATTTACGGGAAATACCGTCGATATGCTTCTTTAAATTACTTAGATGTACCTGATACTACTGACGCTGACAGCATTGCAGAGCCGGCCAAGAGGGATACTACTGACGCTGACAGCATTGCAGAGCCAGCCAAGACTGATACTACTGACGCTGACAGCATTGCAGAGCCAGCCAAGACTGATACTACTGACGCTGGCAGCATTGCAGAGCCAGCCAAGACTGATACTACTGACGCTGACAGCATTGCAGAGCCGGCCAAGACTGATACTACTGACGCTGACAGCATTGCAGAGCCGGCCAAGAGGGATACTACTGACGCTGGCAGCATTGCAGAGCCGGCCAAGACTGATACTACTGACGCTGACAGCATTGCAGAGCCGGCCAAGAGGGATACTACTGACGCTGACAGCATTGCAGAGCCGGCCAAGACTGATACTACTGACGCTGGCAGCATTGCAGAGCCGGCCAAGACTGATACTACTGACGCTGACAGCATTGCAGAGCCGGCCAAGAGGGATGTCTGCTGCACTGGTTGGCCGGAAAGGGACACTTACTGAAATCATACGTTCCTGAAATAAAACATTCACACAAACTATTTGCCTGTACTAATTGATACAGTTCTCTGTTGTTGTTGTTTTACCAATCAATTGGCTAGCTTGACTTAACACCTTCCATAAGGTATGTGCTTTAAACCTGTAACACATCAGGGAAACATTGCGTCTACAATTAAAGTCTTAATTATTTTATAATAATTTCTTCAGAAAAATCTGAAACGTTTGTTTCTTCATATAAATCCATTTTTTAATCTAAAACAGCTGGGCTCAAAAGTTGCTTGTGGCCCACCATGTCATTGATTTCTTTTTTTTTGTTTGTTTGGATATTTCGCTGTATTTTACAGCATTTCAGCCATATAATGGCTGTCAGTTAACCTACTCGCACCGTAGAAATTGTTGATTATTGACCAATCCCCACACGAGTTATGTGGCCGAGCCGGGCAGTGAACTCACGAGACCCGGATTAACAGTCCTGCACTCTACCAACTGAGCTAGCCGGCCCGTCTACCGTGTACCATGTCATTGTAAGAAACCGCTCTCCAGCATAACACTCCAAAGTAGCAGAAGACCAAAAACATGTTCACATAATGTTCTTTAAGAAATATGGCATTTGAATCTTTTAATCAACATTTGAAAAACCCATAATCACAACTGCTTTGTGTCGAACAGTTTTGTAAGAAAATACCAGCAATATACCATTTAAATTAGTATAATTTCAAAGCCTTTTTAAAATGCATGATGTATATCAGATTTTACAAATTAAGAAAACATTTATTTAATTACATGATGCAATGATTTAAATGCTTAATGTGCAAATCAAAGTACAAGATGAACTAATTAGCCTTTTGTTTTAATGTATGGATACATGAACACAGTGCTGCATTCCTAGAATCTTATTATCTGTTTCAATTATTTCAAACTATTTTGCTATTATTATATTTTATATTGTGTAGTGTAGTCAATTCATAAAATTATATGTAAATTGACAAACAAACCTGGTTTGCATTCACCTGGTTCACAGCCTGACCATTTACTTATCATCACATTAGCGGCTGTTATCATTTGTTTGCTGGCGCTGCTGCTCCTGGTGATACTTCTGCTTGTCCTTAAAAATTTGAATAAATTGGTGAATATTATAACAGTGTTCCCTCACTGAACTGTGGCCCACTGGGAGATTTATTCTTCAGAGCAACAGATAAGGAGTTTGCCAGCACTGAATATTACCCCATCATTTTAAAAGCAATTGTTCAGTACTGATTGATTTAATTGAATACTTGAAATTTAATCATGTTACGCCATTAACATTTTTTTTTTTTGTGCTTGTGCAATATTTTATTTACTCATAGTATATTTACATACATAAATATATACATGGAGGCATGCAAAATACACATATACACATATATAACATTAATACATAATCATGTACCAAAAATGTATATACTTACAATCCAATGAATAAACTCATTACATGTATATGTACGAATGCTATGTCGTAGATAATATTGCACAACAAAAAATATAAACAAAAGAGAATGAATTGAATAGAGTATATATTATACGTGCTATGACATTGTAGACATAAAAAAGGCTGAAAACTGAATTCAATCATTATTATTATTAAGTACTATTTCAATTTCATTATAAGCAATATCTGTAAACATGCTGACTAGTGACCAAGCTTTTAATCCTTCGTCACGTTTTTTTGTAGTTTTATATATTTCTAATGAGTGCTTGAGGCTATTTATGAGTCCAAAATTAGACGGCTTTCTGTTTTTCTCTGGCAATGAAAAATATATCGTTTAATTTCTAGGCATAAAATATTTAATTGTTCATTTTTGAATTTGTTATACCAAGTATCATATCCTGACATGTTAGATGGATATGTTGAGTTTGGTTTATTTCTATTTACAACGTGAAATGCAAAATTAATAATATCTTGAGAATGTACACAGTTCCAAAACAAGTGTGTTATATTTTCTACTTCATGTTTACAAAATGTACAAAGATTATCAGTAACTATTCATATTAAACATACTGGATTTTGTTCCCAAGATTCTGTGGACTATTCTACATTGGAACCATTGGATATAACTATCTCTACTAATATTAAACACAAGTGGATATACACGTTTCCAGTAAATACCAAAGAACTCTGAATTCCATTTTGTTTGACTAGTTGGGATTTCACTGTTTTGAATAAATATTTTATAAACATGTTTTTCTTCTTTAGGACTTGTTACTATTTTCTTTACGTATGTTGCTAATACAGGTCCTTGAATACTATTATCATACGTAAATATGTCTCCAAAATTCTTAATAAATTGACTTTTTACTTTTATAAGACCTTGGTACAGTAGAAAATTCACATTTGTTCCAATTTGGTAGTCCAAAGATTCTTTGGAGATAAAACGTTCTCTATCTATCAATATGTCTCTAATAAATCGAATGCCTATTTCCTGCAGACATTTAATATATATATAATTATTGCCAATTTTAAATTTTTCATTGTAAAACAAAGGCATAGCTAGAATATCTTCACTATTGACTAAAGGCAAATTTTCAATATACAATATTTAGCTTTTTAATACGTCTTGCCAAAATTTATTTTTTAAATTTATGTAAAGCTTTTCAACAAACATTTTACCAGTATTAAAAAGGTTTGTTATATCAATGAAGGATTTAACAAGTGTATAAAAATTTCATTCTCCTATCACAAGTCTCTTAAGCCATGTTAATTTCATTTGTTTTTCAAAAGAACAGACATCTACCATATTTAAACCTCCTTCATTATATTCTTTAACAATTACTGTGCTTATAATTTTGCTTGGACCTGCACATATGAAGTCATAAAAAAGTGTGTTAAGTTGTTTCATAATTTCTATTCTTGGTGTTGGTAGTGACGCAAATAGATGAGTAAGCAGAGGGAGAAGTAGTGATTTTACGACGGTTATTTTTCCGAGCGGTGTCATATTTCTGCAATTCCAATGTGTTATTAAATTTTTGATACTGTTGATTTTATTATCAAAATTGTTCAGGATTATGTTTTCTATATTTACGTCGTACACTATCCCAAGAACTTTAAAAGATGTTGCTCCCCGTGTCAGTTTGTATTTTGTTTTTATCGACGTTGTACTATATTTCATAGAGCCTATCCAAATTAAATTAGTTTTATCATAGTTTATTTTCAATCCAGAGTATGTTGAAAATTCATTAAGCATGTCTAACGTACAATTAAGAGATGATTCTGATCTGTCAAGTAATAAAGAGGTGTCATCAGCAAATTGTGATATTTTGTATTCTATGTCTTTAATTGTTATACCCTTTATTTGTTTGCTTTGTCTGATTTTAATAGCTAGAATTTCCGCACATACAATAAAAAAATGTAAGCGCTTATCGGGTCCCCTTGACGACAGCCCCTCTCAATGCAAAAGATAAAAATCCATTTATTTGTATAGATGCCACAGCATTGAGCAAAAACATGGATATCCATTGTTGGAACATTGGTCTGAAATTAAAAAATCTAAAAGTAGTTTCTATAAACTTAAAAGATAAGGTATCAAACGCTTTTTCAAAATCTATTGTCATAAGTAACCCAGGCAAATTATTATCTTCAGCATATTTCAAGATGTCGTAAAGTAATCTAGTGTTTTTACCAATAAATCGCCCTTTAATGAAACCAGCTTGGTCTTTGGAGATTAAAACATCAAGTACTGTTTTTAACCTATTTGCAATAGTCCCAGATGCCAGTTTGTATACAACATTTAATAAGATTAATGGTCTTAAATTTTTCAAATAGCAGCACGGTTTATTGTCTCTTGGGCTGCAAGTTATTTTTCCATGTTTTTGAGTTGTGGACAATGAATTATTATTAAATGCATAATTTATACTTCGTACTATGAAATGGCCTAATCTGTTCCAAAACACTTTATAATTGTGCAGTGAAACCATCAGAGCCTGGACATCTGTCCTTTTTCATATTTTTAAGTGTAAAGGCAACTTCATTTATACTAAGTAGTCCTTCTAAAGCTTCTGATTGAGCTTTATTGAGTTCCTGTACATTGGCATTAACTAAATCAGTATTTATGTCATATGCAACTTCATTTTCATTTCTTTTGTATAGTGTTTGATAAAATGAAACTGCTTCATGTAAAATATCATTTTGATCATCCAAATTAGTACTATTTTCTGTTTCAATAAAAGGTATTGACTTTTTTGTATAATGGTTTGATTCAAGAGAGCAGAAGTACATTGAAGGTTTCTCCCCATCTAGCCATTTAGCTCTTGAACAAATAAGTGAGCCTTTAAGTGTATTTTCCCTTAACTTTTCCAATTCATTTTTTAATTCCTGCAGCTGATCAGTATAAGTTTCATGTAATGATTTTTCAAGTTCTGATAAGTATTAGTTACATGTAATGATTTTTCAAGTTCTTCTATTTTCGTAATTAAATTAGATTAGTTGTTTTTATTTAACTTAGCTAAATATGATGAGAATGAAATTGTTTTTCCTCTTATTTCCATAAGTAACGTTTCTAGGAATAGTTGATCATTTATCACAAACTGTATGTCATTGTTGTCAAGTATTATCATGTTTTCTATATTATAAATTGGAATACAGTATTGTCTCTTAATATTTTCAATTAAGTATTAATGCAATTTAAGTAGCCAATATTATTAAATAGTGAATTGTTGAATTTCCATAGACGTTTTCCATGTTCTATATCTCCAAAACTATATATGCCAAAGGCCCTCGGGCCATTATATCGGCAGCGGGCCGATTATAGATGCCCGGCCCAGCTCTGCCGTATATTATTGTCTAAATAATGCTCATTTCTTTAAATACTGTTTAAATACACTATGAAAATTGTACATAAGATATGTTTGACCATACTTCAAGTTACTTGTTTTAAAACATATATAAAATACAAAACAAGAGGGTCTATATAAACCATGTGAACCCATGACCAGTTTTGACCCCAGAGGCATAATCTGAACAATATTTGTAGAGGACCACTATACAATGTTACATACCAAATATCAAACCTCCAGGCGGTTTCAGAGGAGAAGATTTTTAAAGTCATTTTGCTATTTAAGTCTATAGTAACCATGTGACCCCTGGGGTGTGGTCTGTTTTGACCCATGAGGCATAATTTGAATGATCTTTGTAGAGGACCACTATAGGATGTTAAATACCAAATACGAAACCTCTGGGCCTTGCGGTTTCAGAGGAGATTTTTAAAGACATTTTGCTATTTAAGTTTATATAAACCATTTGACCCCCCGGGGCGCTGCCAGTTTTGAGCCCACGGGCATAATTTGAACAATCTTTGTAGAGGATCACTATACAGTGTTACATACCAAATAAGAAACCTCTGGGCCTTGCGGTTTCAGAGAAGAAGTTTTTCAAGACATTTTGCTATTTAGGTTTATATAAACCATGTGATCCTGGGGCGTGGTCAGTTTTGAACCAGGGGCATAATTTGAACAATCTTTGTAGAGGACCACTATAGGATGTTACATACCAAATATGAAACCTCTGGGCCTTGTGGTTTCAGAGGAGAATATTTTTAAAGTCATTTTGCGATATATTCTTTAAAAACCATGTGACCCCAGGGGCGTGGCCACTTTTGACCGCAGGGGCATAATGTGAACAATCTTTGTAAAGGACAACTTAAGGATGTTGCATACCAAATATGAATACTCTGGGCCTTGCAGTTTCAGAGGAGGAGATTTTTAAAGTCATTTTGCAATATATTCAATATAAACCATGTGATCCCAGGGCGTGGCCAGTTCTGACCCCAGGGGCATAATTTGAACAATCTTTGTAGAGGACCACTATAGGATGTAACATACCAAATATGAAACCTCTGGGCCTTGTGGTTTCAGAGAAGAAGATTTTGAAATTCATTTTGCTATATATTCTATATAAACCATGTGACCCCCAGGGCGTGGCCCATTTTGACCCCAGGGGCATAATTTGAACAATCTTTGTAGAGGACCACTATAGGATGTTACATACCAAATATGAAACCTCTGGGCCCTACGGTTTCTGACAAGAAGATTTTTAAAGTCATTTTGCTATTTAAGTATATATAAATCATGTGACCCCCGGGGCGTGTCCAGTTTTGACCCTAGGGCCATAAATTGAATAATATTTGTAGAGGACCACTAAAGGATGTTACATACCAAAATGAAACCTCTGGGCCTTGCGGTTTCAGAGAAGATTTTTAAAGACATTTCGCTATTTAAGTCTATATAAACCATGTGACCCCCAGGGCGTGGCCAGTTTTGACTCCAGGGGCATAATTTGAACAATCTTTGTAGAGGGCCACTATAGGATGTTGCATTACAAATACGAAACCTCTGGGCCTTGTGGTTTCAGAGGAGAAGATTTTTAAGGTCATATTGCTATATATTCTATATAACCATGTGACCCCCGGGTGTGGCCTGTTTTGACCCCAGGGGCATAATTTGAACAAACTTTGTAAATGACCACAAAAGGATGTTACAAACCAAATATGAAACCTCTGGGCCTTGCGGTTTCAGAGGAGAAGATTTTTAAAGTCATTTTGCTATATATTGTATATAAAACATGTGACCCCCGGGGCGTGGCCAGTTTTGACCCATGGGGCATAATTTGAACAATCTTTGTAGAGGACCACTATAGGATGTTACATACCAAATATGAAACCTCTGGGCCTTGTGGTTTCAGAGGAGAAGATTTTGAAGTCATTTTGCTATATATTCTATATAAACAATGTGATCCCTGGGGCGTGGCCAGTTTTGACCCCAGGGGCATAATTTCAACATCTTTGTCGAGGACCACTATAGGATGTAACATACCAAATATGAAACCTCTGGGCCTTGCGGTTTCAGAGATTTTTTAAGTTTACATTTTTAAATCTATTTTTAGCCCTGGTGACCTACATATGCAGCGGACTGTAACGACTTGAACAACTTTGAAATAGGGTCACCCAATGATCATTCTTGTGAAGTTTGGTAAAAATCTGCCAAGTGGTTTAGGAGGAGATGTCGTTTGAATTAATAGTTGACGACGTACGGACGCACGGACGACGGACAATGGGCGCTCACAAAAGCTAAAAAATAATCTATCTTCAATTTCAAGAAACAAAATCTGTAAAATTTAATTCTGTTTACAAATGACAGCATCTTGAACAGGTCAACCATAAAAATCTCCCATAATCAACAAGCCTCTGTTGATACCGTTCCTTGTCAATCTATTTTTTTTTCAATTTTAATGAAATACTTTTCAGTTTAAGTTCGAAAAAAATCGAGTGTATAACGATGGAAAAGGGTACTTGCACTGCTGTTAAACCCAATACCAGAATATGTTTAGCCTGAAAGTAGCACATTAAAAGAATGATTATGTTGCTTTTATCACATGATTTTCTGGCTCAATTTACTTTAAGACAATGATGAAATAAAATACATATATTTTCAGACAGCCTAGTTACCAAACGTGTTATTATTCTACAGCATCTTGAACAAATAACGGTATCTGAAGAATAAGGGATATACACAAGCGTTCAACAAAGTAGTTCTTCCTGGATACTTTGAGCAAATATGTACGTTAATGTACAGCTCAAAGTTCTTCTTGGTAAAGGCAAAAGTAATGTAAACAACAAATCCTGAGTACAACTATATTATCGTGTTTATGTTGAAATTATAACTTTTCAAATTGGCATAACATTTTAAAAACAGACTAGCCAAATTTCCCGCCTCAATAAAACATAAAATATAAACTGGATTTATTCCAGTATCTGTGTTGTAATTTAAATATTTGACCGTTGTTTATAAATTCTTATAATAATCCTACAGCTCATGTTCCTTTAGGGCATCTCAAAAGTCGTCGTCAAACATTTATACTAAGCACCTACAGTTGGTTCAACTATAAATGTCAAGCTACAAGCTCGTTTCCTATTTACTTTTCAAATAATATTAAAATTATAACAGAAAAGCTCCAGAAACTAGATGCAACAGACACGGATGCCCCCACGTACAACACATGTTTGGACACGGACAAAGGGCATGTCAGCAACACTTTTGCCTCGACAAATTTATTGTCATATATTTTCTATAGTGCAAATATAAGGGGTCAAAATTCGTCTAAAATTTGTCACAGCCAGAATTCCTTCCTTTACAGTCATCTACACATAAAAGGTTCTCCAGCTGTAAATGTTTGAGCGAATTCCATACAACACTTAAAGAGGAGTTGAGGAGTTCCACACAATTTCGGGAACTTCATGCGTACGTACGTACGTACGTACGGACAGACAATTGCAATAAATAATGCCTCCCACTTTATGAGACATAACAATAAACAGATAATATATAGGCCTGTTAGCTTTGTTCCACCAACATTGAGTCATACGGTGACGGTACGTATATAAAATTATATAATATTTTATATAGAAAATAAAACTAGGAGACCATTTGACTATTGTTAACAATATTTTTACAATAAAATTCATCGACACAGATATAACTTCCAAAGAAAAGTATCGGTTCATCAGTGCATGGTTGTTTTGGTACTACACGACGGTCAAACGACGAAAAGGCGGATCACTGTTTTGTTGTAGTTTTTCTTTGGGTTAAATAAAATGATGTTTTCAATTCAGCACTCCACAGCGGTTTTCATTGCAAAGGATAAACATTTGTGGGAAAATTTAGACGTGTTTGAAACTTGGACTAATAAAATTATTCTCCAAGCATCCCGTATCAATTAAGCTGTCCGTATTGATGAAGTATACTGGGTGTACCATCTACAGGTGTATTAAGCTTTAAAACATGATTAAATATGACATAAATTATATATATATTGTAGAATAGTGAATGATATTTACAATTATAATGTTACCGTTCATAATTTGGCACTATTCATATTTTCATAAGTGCGACAGTAACCTCTTTGTTGAACCTAGGGTCGGTTATTTTGTTTTACGACAAATGTACCGATTATCGGTGCAACTGTCTCCTTTTGTTTCATGATCAGATCAGCTGCTGTACTAAACCTCTCGTTTATATGTCTTGCCTGAAAGCAATTATTGACAAACGAAAAACATTGTATTTGAATATATTTGACTTTGCTTTTTCTGTGGTTTTTTTTTCAAGGTATAACCAGGATGATATATAAGATAAACATAATTATAAATATGAACAATATGACAATATCTCATGTAATCAATTCACAAATCTAATCTATTTCTAAACAGACTAAAACTTATCACAGTCTCTAGTAATCTTGCCAAATAATAACTATGGAACAGTATAAGTTTAAAAATTACATTCTGCATTCTGACGTTTTTCATTCATTCAATTCTTGCTGCTCCTCTTGTAATTCTTTCGCTTCTTCCTTCTCTTCATCTTGCTATTCTTGTTTCTATTCCAAATAATCCAGTTTTTTTCCAATTCTTCCTTCTCTTCCAAATATCCTGCTCTTTACATTCTTCCTTTCCTGCCAAATGTTCCTATTCTTCTATTTCTTCATTCTGTTCCAAATGTTTCCATTCTTGGCATACTTCCACTTCTTACTAGTCGTCCAAATGTTCCTATTCCTGAGATTCTTGCTATTCTTACTTCTCTTCCAATTGACGTTTTAGATTACACGTGCGTTGGTAAATTCTACATTTCATTAAAGGCACTATGTCAACGAAACGGGAATCACATTCTGAGATAAAATCTATTTATAATATGGGACACATTTGTTTGGCCCTTTCAAGTCATGTTTACATTTTGGCATCAGAATAGTGAGTGTTTTGTATAGTACAGTTGGTTAAAGCAATGCATGCTGTCATTTCTTCGTATGGTTTCCAAGTTTTTCGCGAGTTAATTTTTACAAACATTTTTGCTGATTGGTTTTATCAAATATTTCATTATGTATTATATTATGTATTCTTTATTTAGTGTATATGTCTCTATAGTATAATGCATTTCTATTACCTTATAACATGTATTGTGCAATAGGAAACCAATTGTTCGTTTTGAACTTGACAAAGGTCTTTTAACGGTTAAAATTTTTCAGATCTTTGGCAATTGCGCCAGGGACGTGTTTTACACTAATTAAACACTGCCTGCAAAAAATGTAGAAAACCTCAAAAATGAAGACACAATGGAATATAATCAATCCCAGCATTCAAGGGGCATATCAACGGTATTTCACCTAAACAAAGACATGCATTAAAACAACATATATCACCATCTTTTCACGAATATATTTTTGTAGTAGCAATAATGCACTTAACTTATCAATATCCCCCCATTAAGGGGGCGGGGCGGCTGGCTGACCCAGGGGAAAATGACAAATTTTGATTTTGGGGTCTAATTCCCCACTCTAGAGCCAAGTATATTTGTCTAAATCCCCTCAGTGTGAGATGCTATTTTTTATGTCTATCTAATGGCTCGGGGTCCTATATTACCGGGATCCAAATTCCAAAGTCTATTATCCCCACCCTAGATGTCTATCTAATGGCTCGGGGTCCTATATTACTGGGACATAAGTCTATCTAATGGCTCGGGGTCCTATATTACCGGGACATAAGTCTATCTAATGGCTCGGGGTCCTATATTACCGGGACATAAGTCTATCTTATGGCTCGGGGTCCTATATTACCGGGACATAAGTCTATCTAATGGCTCGGGGTCCTATATTACCGGGTCCTATATTACCGGGACATAAGTCTATTACCCCGGGACCTAAAATCATTTGGAATGTCTAATGTCTGAATCACTTTCAGTCTAAAGTCCTGTAAATGCCCGTCGCCCCCCCCCCCCCCCCACCCCCAAAGGGGAAACATTGATAGGTGCATAATATATAGACTAAATCGTTTAAAAACACAATTCAACGGCAAACATGTTTTTGATTCATGTTTTCAGCATGATTCGAACTCACACCTACACAAATGCGAACTTCAATGGAAACTTTCCTACGCTAGACTACATTGATTTTCCTACTATTTCTGATTTTCTCATGCCCGCGAAAAGTGTCACGGTGACAACTGTTTTATGGTTATAAAACATAGTTTACTGTTTGTTCATAGTTTACTGTTTGTTCAACGAGGCCTATGTGTGAATCAACAATCATACATAAATATAAGAAAGAAAAGAAAATATTACAATATATTAGCCGTTGATACACACCCTTTAATAATGCTGTGCGACCTTGGCACCTAATCAAGTAAAGGGTAGGTCACACAACACTAAACGTTCAATCGATTATACTGGGGTTCGTAGAATTTGTTAGTTTCGCATTTGTGTACATATACGGAAACTGCCAACGATGAGAGAGAAGTTTTGTATTCGTCTAACTTACATGCGCTGTTTCTGCTTTGTACATTTTCTATTTGTTGTATTTAACGAATGTTTAAAGCTGTTTTTAAGTTATACACATGTCATAGTGTACAATATAGCAATAAAACCTCAGATGGAAGAGAGGTAAGAATAGCAAGAATGTTAGGAATAGGAACATTTGGAAGAGAAGGAAGACGTGGAGGAATGTCGCGAATAGGAGCATTTGGAAGACAATGAAGAAATGGAAGAATAGGAACATTTGGAAGAGAAGGAAGACGTGGAAGAATGTCGCGAATAGGAGCATTCGGAAGACAATGAAGAAATGGAAGAATAGGAACATTTGGAAGAGAAGAAAGAAGGGCAAGAATGTCAAGAAGAGGAGCATGATGAAGATAATGAAGACGAGCAAGAATGTCAAGAAGCGGAGCAAGAATTTAATGAAAGCATAACGTAATTTTTAAACTAATACTGTTCCATAAATAACAGCCTATCCAGAGCAATGGGGACATGAGAACTGACTGCCTCGCCTGGACCATAGTCGGCATATCTCGGATTACACTGATAGACTGTATACACCGGTAGATGGTATCCTGAGTATAAGCATAGCTTTATGATATTTTGGTGTCTATTTGCTCCAGAAACATTATATTTGGATAATATTACTGTTCAAAGTTGCCGCCTGGATTCTAGGCGGCGAGTTGGTATGAAAACAATCCTTAACAATCGCAACTCCCAGCGACCCGGAGGATCATACAGCTGAAGTTGTAATGTTGCAACTATAAACGAAGTAGTTCTGGCTTCCATAACTTAAAATGTCTTTTATATTTTTTTACTTTGGCAACATAAAGTTATGGAGCAACTCCCATAGCAAAGTCTACCAGCAAGTCTTAAGAATATGACAGTTTATCAACAGTCACCAAAACAACTGCCCAAAATGGCTTTGAAATGCACTACTGAACCAAATAGGCAACATTATTTGGTAGATGGATAATTTTTACATCTAGTTAGCATACTTATGGCAAAATACGGTCTAAAACACTTCTATATAACCATTTTGTAACGAAAATGTATAGGAAATCAGCCACATGGAAGACATTGGTCAAATAAGAATCTCACGGGATTTCACGTTCATGTGACTTTTTATCCATTTTTAGTAACAGAACATGCGCTCTGACTGTTTTCAAACACAGCGTGAACAGGAAAATGGCATTTCCTGAAGTTTTACTTCACTGGTGATTGTTTTGTGAACACACTAATATTTTAATACCTAGTAAAAGAATAATGGATATAACATAACTGACACCAATATTAATAAAATATGTTTGCTTGTCAGACATAAGTAATTTAATGAAAATAATGTATTACATGTTACAATTTGAGCACGCGAAAAGGTCAAGGTCAATCCAAAAATATCCTAATGAAACTCTCATAGTCAAGTGATAAAGCAACAATGGCGGCGTACTGGTACACTGTGCGCTGATCAGAGTTATTTTCAGGTATTATTCGATGCATTTGACAATTTCGATTCTCAAAATAGGCCACAAGTCAACAGTTTATATTGACTTACCTGTATATCTAGTGATTTCCTCCAGAAAATGCAAAATTATGGATTTATAGCCTGATATAAATATGTTACGACTCTGGTAGACTTTCGATACGGGGTTGGCTTCAGCGAACAGGTCTAGTCAGTACTATATAAACTGTTCGCTGAAGTTTCTTTAGCAATCAACAAAGTGGCTTACCCGCCATTTTCTATCGTAAGGGTAATAAAAAAAGTCATAACAGTGCATACATTCAGGCCGGGTAATTAAAAGCTAACTTGACTTCCGAGTCAGGTACCTTGTGTATACATACAATATAGGGACTAGAATATTTTGTATTTGTTAAACAATCCAGCACCTATCATGAATGGCAAGCAAGTCAAACCGGCCACAAGTTAAACCTGCCTCAAAAAATGTCAAACCGGCCACAAGTTAAACCTGCCTCAAAAAATGTCAAACCGGCCACAAGTTAAACCTGCCTCAAAAAATGTCAAACCGGCCACAAAAAAGTCAAACCGGACTCACTTAGCCAAAAATACAGTTAAACCCGCCACAAAAAGTCAAAACCGGCCACAAACAAGTTAAACCGGCCACACAATTCAATAAAAATGCAAATTAAGGTTTGTACATAGTAAGGAGTAATCAAAAAATATTTCAATCAACCATGCAATAATTTTTTTTTAAAGGTTGGTGTGTGTCATCAGTTTGGAGATGTGAAACTGATATAACTCAAATTTCCCAATAATAAGAATTTGGTGTAAGAATAACATATAACAACATCAATATTTAATTGTTAATTACTGTTATTAGTAGTTGCTTTTGGGCATTTGTTAGTAATAAGAGTTTAAAACAAAAATACACAACGAGTTCAAATAGATTAGACATATATTTTACTGACATCATTATTCAGTACAAGATTCGTATTACACATTAGATTGCAATTTAATTATCAGAAAACTCGTGATGTTATGACACCTTTACATCTTGATGTCTGGTGTACTGATATACGCCGATCGTTATCTCAAGTGGACTCTGATGCGGTGTTTTTACGGTCACAACGCAATACTGGTAGATGTGGAGCCACATGACATACTAACCAAATATTTTATTGTTGATGATCCTGCAATCAAATACTTGACTTCAGTTATTGACTGATTTATTTACACATCAACAAACATATTTTAACTACTACAATAACAAAATTAACAAGGCTTTGATAATATTGCAAGCAATACAGGAGTCCCCTACCAGTGAAAACCCTACTAATTAAACATTGTGCAATACTGTCAAATTGCCCTTTATCTGTCGATGTACAAATTTTCATATTCAAATTCCATTTGTCACTGCCGTATTAAGTTTTTGTTTTTTTCTCTTTTAGTAACATTATCCAGACATTCGAGTTACTTTCTGAGTTATTGCAGTACTTAACTGACAGAGGGCAATCATATAGTCCATTCTGTGTACCAAGTTTCATGATCATATGTTATGTTCTTTTCGAATTATTTTTTTACAGTATTAAGTTTATGTATTTTAAGCAACAGTCACGTGACCTTTGACCCCTGGTGAAAAATAAAAAAGGGTCGTGTACAATCCTCACCTTGCTCTTTCTATGTAAACATAGTTTCATCATTCTTCAGTACTTTTTGAGTTATCGCAGGATCCAGGTTTTGGGGATGGGACAGACAGACAGAGTGAGACCGACAGACGAACAGACGCACACAGACAGAGGTCAAACCCATAGTCCAATCTGTGTACCATGTTTCATGAAGTTTCATGATAATATCTTATGCACTTTTCAAAACATTACTGTATTTTAAGCTTATTTCTATTTTTAGTAACAGTCTCATAACCTTTAACCTCTGGTGAAAAATAAAAGGCTGTGCATAATTCTCACATTGCTGTTGCTAAGTATACAAAGTTTCATCAAAGTGTCTTCAGTACTTTCCGAGTTATCACAGGATCCAGGTTTTGGGGACGAACGGACAGCCAGACATACGGACGAACAGACAGAACGACACACAGACAGATGGCAAACCTATAGTTCAATCTCTGTACCAAGTTTCATGGTCATATCTCATATCCATCTGGAATTATTACAGTATTTAGTTTATTTCTATTTTTAGTAACAGTCACGTGACCTTTGACCTCTGGTGAAAAAAAGGTCGTGCATAATCCTCACATTGCCACATTGCTGTTTATATGTATACCCAGTTTCATCGAAATAAGTTCAGTACTTTTTGAGTTATTGCAGGAACCAGGTTTTGGGGACGGACAGACAGACGGATGGACAAACATACGGACGAACAGATAGAGAGACACACAGATGGATGGCAAACCTATAGTTCAATCTTTGTACCAAGTTTCATGGTCATATCTTATGTACTTTTCTAATCATAACAGTAAGACAGACGGATGGACAAACATACGGATGAACAGATAGAGCGAGACACACAGATGGATGGCAAGCCTATAGTTCGAATTATAACAGTATTTAGTTTATTTCTATTTTTAGTAACAGTCACATGACCTTTGACCTCTGGTGAAAACTAAAAGGTCCTGCATAATCCTCACATTGCCGTTTACATGTATACCAAGTTTCATCGAAATATCTTCAGTACTTTTTGAGTTATCGCAGGATCCAGTTTGTTTAATTTTATTTCTATGTTTAGTAACAGTCACGTGACCTTTGACCTCTGGTAAAAAATAAAAGGTCGTGCATCATACATGTACTCACATTGCCATTTATATGTATACCAAGTTTCATTGAAGTATCTTCAGTACTTTTTGAGTTATCACAGGAACAAAATTTTGCGTACGAACGGCGTGACAGACGGACGGACGGAGGGCAAACCTATAGTCCCCTCCGGTGAAACACTGGTAGGGGACTAATTAGCATTAAGCATACAATTGTGTTTTTAGCTAATAGTAAAATGTAGCACATACATCATATTTAATTTACAAACATGTGATATTTTCATATTCAAATGATTCAAATCCATTCTTAAAGTATCTCTGTATGTAGGATTATATCTAAACACGAGCATTTTTTCTAGAAAAAGATCTGGGATATTTGTGTTATTTCACTGAATAATGCAGACAGATATGTAGATGTATGAACACCTTTGCTTAAAATGAAATAATGCTTTTGTTTTACACTGATGTGCTAAATACGCATTCACACTTTGAAAAGGTGTGATATACAGCCTAAACCCACACATTTTAACTAATCTTTATAAGTTAATTACTCGCTTACTATATTGGAAATTATCTCTTCTGAAGAAGACATCATCAAATAAACTATATAGTTATACCGGTATCTTTTGTCAAACCAGTGACGGAGTAGATAAAACTCAACTCATGTGCCAGCTACCAGAAAACCAAGTGAGTCCAAATAATATATCATTATTCACCAAAATAAGCCATAGATAGAGTAAAATGTTGTTGTTTTTTAAGGTATATATTGTGAACACAATTAAAAACAAGAGCTGTCGGAAGACAGCGCACTCGACTTTTCTTCTGCTTGTCAGAGTTACTGGCATTTTTTTTCTAAAACAAGAAATATCGACATTCCACGAAAACCTAATTTTTCTAACGAAATGCATTAAAGTCAGCACATCAATAAAATTTGTAGTAAAAGTGATCTTGACCTTGACCCCACCCACACCATATGCGATCCCAAGCGAGGTCTCGATATAAGGTATCTATGTATTAAGTTTCATTAAAATATATCAATGCATTCTCAAGATATTGATCGGAAACCGTTGTTCTATTTTTAGTAACCTTGACCTTGACCCAACCCACCCCATACACAATCCCAAGCGAGGTCTTGATATAAGGTATCGATGTATAAAGTTTCATTAAAATATCTCTATGCATTCTCAAGTTATTGAGCAGAAACCGTTTCTCTATTTCAGTAACAGTGACCTTGACCTTGACCCTATATGCAATCCCAAATGAGGTCTCGATATAAGATATGTATGTATTTAGTTTCAATAAAATATCTCAATGCGTTCTCAAGTTTTTGAGCGGAAACCGTTCTTCTATTTTCAGTAACAGTGACCTTGACCCCACCCACTCCATTTGCAATCCCAAGCGAGGTCTCGATATAAGGTATATATGTATAAAGTTTCATTAAAATATCTCAATGCGTTTTCAAGTTATTGAACGGAACCATTTTTCTATTGTTAGTAACAGTAACCTTGATCCCACCCACCCCATATGCAATTTCAAGCGAGGTCTCGATATAAGGTATATATGTATTAAGTTTCATTAAAATATCTCAATGCGTTCTTAAGTTATTGAGTTAGTAACAGTGACCTTGACCCCACCCACCCTATATGCAATCCCAAGTGAGGTCTTGATATAAGGTATCTATGTATTAAGTTTTATTAAAATACCGCAATTTGCAATTTGTTCTAAAGTTATTGAGCAGAAACCGTTTTTCTATTTCTAGCAACAGTAACCTTGACCCCACCCACCCATATGCAATCCCTAGCGAAGTCTCGCTATAAGGTATCTATGTTTGCAGTTTCATTACAATAGCTTAATCGGTTTTCGAGTGGAAACAAAAAGTTGAGAAACTAGCTTTCCGAAAAACTTTAACCTGTCCATATAGCTTAAATGTAAAATTTCTTAGTGTAAAAAGGTTCATAATTTTGACAAATTTCAAATTAGAGTTACCAAAAATGGCCTATGAGTTCATTTTAATATAGGGAATAAGTGTTCTAAGTTTGAATGAAATCCCTTAAGCCATTCCTGAGGATCCAGCTTACCGAAAATCTTTAACCTGTCCATATAGCTTATGTAAAATTTCTAAGTGTAAAAAGGCCCATAATTTGGACAAATTTCAAACTAGAGTTACCAAACTTGCATTATAGTTTCATTGTAATGTGGGGAATAAATATTTTAAGTTTGAATGAAATCCCTCAAGCCATTCCTGAGAAACAAGCTTACCGAAAACTTTAACCTAGCTCAGACGCCGACACAGACGCCGACACCGGGGTGAGTAGAATAGCTTCGAGCTAATAAACATTTGTCACAGTTGTATGTATTCGGTACATATTAAATTTTGATATATGTCTAATCAGGGTTGCCAGCACCTGGGGCCCCCCAAAAAAATTCCCTGAATTTTCACTGACTTTTCCCTGACTTAATCCAGCTTTTCACTGACCAAAACCACCCTTTTCAACGGCCTCATCCTCCCATTTTAGCCATCCAAATCTTCAGGTAGGGAAGTCCATGAACAAATCATATTTAAGTGTAGGACATTTACCAAAATCGTTAAAGACGTTCGCAACAAAAAGAAAATAATTGGGTTAATTTCTCCTTTTGCTTCATTATTTCTGTACTGTATATAGGTTACAATATACTAATTTTAATCAATAAATATAAACCTGTGTAAGTCATTGAGTTCCAGTCAATGGTTAGAAGTTCAGAAAGCATTACAATAATCAAAAAAACATGTATACAATGTACTGCCAAACAAATTAGTTTAAAAAAAAGATCCATACAAATATCTACATTCTATTTAGATATGTTGTTTACGTAAACACGAAACATGAAAAGGCTACACAGGTACCCTATTTAACGTCAAAGATTTCCCAAACAAGTTTGGTGACCTATCCTTTTTATTAATGTTTTGGTGTAAGTATATGTATCATATTTAAACCCCAATATTTCCGGAACAAGGCCAACGACCCCTATTTTTTAAGACTGTTTTAGTTTAAGGATACATTGACACATGTTTGTGCAAATTTTTAAGAAAATCTGTCTTTGGGAAAAAATACAAAAATGTGTTGGGAACGTCTTGACGTTACATATTTATGACTAACGACAACCATATTATGTACATAATACATATACTTTAGTAATTCAAAACATGTGAAGACTGCCTTAGCCATAACCTGCAAATTTGTATAAATTATTTTTCACCTTCAGGCATATTTTCCCCTGACTTTTCACTGACTTTTTTGGAATTTGATTTTTCACTGACTTTTTTTCAAAATTCCCTGACAATTCACTGACCTTGAAAAAAAATCAAATTTCCCTGACTTTTTAAGTCTGCTAGCAACCCTGCTAATGCTGATAAGAAAATATATACAACAATATTTACATACATTTATTATGTTATGATCCTTTATTTGTTTTCACTATAAAAACAAACAATGCATCATTGGCTTATATAGCAATACAATAAATATACATAAATTATATTTCACACCATCAGCAAATTATTACAGAGAAATAAAATGAGGCCAGTTTGACTTTTTTCCAAATGACTGTGTGGCCGTTGTGTCTACACCGGTCTGACAGACCTGTGTACTCACGCTCTAAGCATAATGGGTATGCGCTACTTTCCAGCATAGCTTGCAATGGATGATTTAACATCGCATTGAGGTTGGATACCAGTAAATCAATGTGTTTCCCTCCGTTTTACATTCGAAATATTTGTTTACTAGTTTTTTTTTTTTCTGCTATGAAAAGCATTTAGCAATGTCAGACATGCCTTTTGTGGTTATTTCTAATATCCTCTGTGTGTTTGGAATATTTTTCTGTATTTCTTTGGAGGCTAACTTAAAAGATGAGCTTTTGGGGGGTGTTTACTGTGGCATGGGGCTTTTGTCGAAATATGACTGCCGAAACCCTAGTCTCTACCGGTGTCTGCATTCAGATGAGACGCATCTTCTTAGAAGTTACATGCCATATCTTTTTATTGCAACTTTCGGAAAAGGAAAGATTAATCTCTTAACAGACACCAAGCTTGCACAATCTGAATTAATCTCTTAACAGAAACCAAGCTTGCACAATCTGAAATCTGATAGTTCGCCGTTTTATTATGGGATCCAGCGTTAAACATGAACTACTGTTATTTTATTTAACAGAAATATATACTACTATCAGTATTAACTGAATATTAGACTGATTAATGGTAATAATAGTCATTTCACGAAACAACTTTCATACGCGGGATTATTACTTCATGCGTAAGCACATTTCGCCGCTTGGGGCGAAATAATGCGATTAAGTACACAGGTTAGGCGTGTGACGTCATCATCTGTGTATAGAATGCTGTGTGGTCGGTTCGACATTTTTGTGGCCCGTTTAAAGTGCGGCCGGTTTAACTTGTGGCCGGTTTGACTGTAATTCCATGAATGCCACATGGAAAATGACCAGTTTTATGCATAGTGATTTTCGATATTGGCACACACATTAGCATTGGTGAAACAGAATATCTTTTGTTTATTTTAAACTTTGTGTTTGTACGATAGTAAAAGCAATTACCACTGTAATTTTTGTTAAGTTTTGTCTTTCCCTCTACAACTTTTTGATTGAAATATCCGCCATTGATGGGTACTTGATTTCCAACAACAACAACTTAACCGATTAACGTCGTGGGTTATGCATCACAGCACGACATTATAAATTTATTCTAGCAGTCGGCGTTAATGCAAATTATGTGTAATTTTCCCAACAGTTCATTCACCGATAAAATTCAGAAAAAATACTATTCAATTATTTAATAAATGCATTCATCACAATAGTCTTCATTGTTATATACGACACTTCAACGCCTTATTTTACGAGCTGTCATAGTTCCATCAATGTAGGTACAGACAAAACTAGTCTACATAGACAGTGAAGACTTTAAAGTGAATCTGTACATGTATAATTACACAATTATACTTGTATAGTAATAAACATAACAAGCGGCTAGTTGCCTATGGTGCTGAGCTACTTTTATGAGTTTACACCATCGTGCATGCAATAGGGGGGAGAGGGACAATGATATGGAGGCTTTTGTGACAAATTATTGTGAATTATTAATTACAAACCACATGTTTACAAGCTTGCCAGCTTAGTAAGATTTATTTCTTGAATAAAGTTAGTAGTAAAATGTATATAATACACATTTTTTGTACGTTCCCAGTTAACGTAATCTAATGTTTGTGGATATTTCTATAAATTTGACAACAGCTTACCGTGGATATGCACCTTTCATGATAACTCGCGTTTTGTTCGTGTCAAACTTGTGTGTCTAGTGTCATATCTTGACTTATTAAATTCACATTATCAGTACATCATCTTTGTGTCTTGAAGCCTTTTCGCATACAAGGGATCAAAAGGCGCTAGATCTAGAAATGAATGCAGTTACTATTTTGCTTAAGTTTGTTATTGGCCTTGGAAACAGGAAATGGATACGTCCAGCTGAAATCAAATGTCCCAGCGCCATTGCTCGACCGAAGTAAGCGTACATTCATTTGTTGACAGCGTTAGAACAGTACTCTGCAAAGTCAGTGTGCAGATACTTTCGAAGAGAATGCAAGCTATTCTATTCTCTCCGGCGTCGGTGCCGGCGTTGGCGTAAGCCAGTTTGTCCGGAAGGGCTTTAGGGATTTCATTCAAATCTAAAACACTTATTCCATATATTCCAGTTTTGATAACTCTAGTTTGAAATTTGTCGAAATCATGGGCCTATTTACACTTAAAAAAATGTACCTTCCCGTGGGTGGGGTGACGGAATCAACTTTTGATTTCCACTCAATAACTGAATACATAGATACCCTAAAGCAATATTTTACTTGGGATTGCATTTGGGGTTAGTTGGGTGGGGTCAAGGTCAATGTCGCTGTTACTAAAAATATAAAACAACAGTTTCTGCTAAATAACTCGAGAACAAATTGAAATATGTTCATGAAACTCAGTTTATAGATACCATATGGTGAGACATTGCATGAGATTGCATATGGAATGAGGTCAAGATCATTGTTATGAAAATTAGAACAATGCTATCCACTCAATAGCTCGATAACGAAATTAACTTGGTTTTTTTAATTGGCCCCTACTGTCCAAAAATTCTGTTTGAGAAAAAAAGCCAGTTACGAGATCTGACAAGTACAAGAAAAGCCGAGCGCGCTGTACTCCGACAGCTCTTGTTATTATTCGTGAAGCAACTATACAGTTAAGTAACGAGTCCTCGATCTACATTATGTCTAAAGTCAATGTTAGTAAAGTATGTAACTGAACTATAATTTGGACGATCAGGCAAAACAAACCGACAGCAAAAAACAAACGACGCCGCTGTGTCAAATGACAGCCTGATATAACGTAAAGATACATTATTACATGATTTGACAGCCTGATATAACGTAAAGATACATTATTACATGATTTGACAGCCTGATATAACGTAAAGATACATTATTAAATGATTTGACAGCCTGTTATAACTTAAAGATACATTTTATTACATGATTTGACTGCCTGATATAACGTAAAGATACATTATTACATGATGTAGATACAACTGGCGCGGAAACAGGATTTTGACTTTGAGGGGGCGGAAATATTCAGTAACTGCCAACAAAATGATTGGTTTGTCTCTCTTTGATGTTAGGATATCATTTCAGAACCGTGCAGCGTCATCAGAAAAGGAACCATTAAACGAATGGGTGTGATGACTGCAATACATTAATTGAAGAACAAGCCATTAGCAACTTAATGCATATGTTGAAGTTATCGTGAAGATAAACAAATCAAAGATTGATCAAGATTTAGAGGTGGAGTACGGCGCTTCCGCTCCTCTAAATCCGCCTATATGTACAATGTATATACATGTCAGTTTTAGATATGCATCTTGAGTTAATTATAATATGTGGTTTGTCCGCAGTACAGATCTTAGATGAGAGATTTAAACGTCTGCTCTTTGGCACACATTACAACGGAAACGACTGCTGGAAAGGCGTTAACGCAGACGCCCCAAAGTGTAGGACAACTAACGGTAAGACGTTGATACTGACGTTTGAAAACGCCCTAAAGTGTAGAACATCTAACGGTATGACGTTGATACTGAAGTTTGCAAATTGCACGTCTCTTAGAGCTTTCACTGTCGAATTTCATACCCTGGCCAATTGTCCTTAAATTTATACGCTTGTGTTTGCTGGAGACTGAACATGTCACTGATGGTTTGCACTATCGAATGCATAATGTATATGCAGAAAATGGTTACGTTCATGCAGTGCATTGCATTTTTGTCTTCAAATAAAAATATCAGTCAATACAAAAGTTAATGATATGCAATACTAGTAAATTCATTGCCTCAGTCAGTGTAATTTTCTCCCATGTGTGGACCTTCGTTATTTACCTATAATTGTACGCGTACAATAATGCACGGCATACATGTATACGCCTTGTTCTAATTCCGCTCCCCGTGAATACGAATATTCCTAAACGTATTCTTAATTTCCAAAATTGTCCAATAATATTCTTATTAGCATTGAATATCATTTGCCAGGTGTTTTTGTGGTGTTGTTTTTCATATTAAGATTTTACTCTAAAATTTTAATTGTGAGGTTTTTCACAAGCATAGCCAATGTACTCAGTAACTTTATCAACCTCTGCAGCAAACACGCCCACCACTCCTGTTGCTTCACTGTCGACGACAGATTACACCAGTCTCCACACACAACACACGCAATCGCAGGGACATAACATCACGACATCTGAGATTGAAACCATGAAAACAACAACTTCATCATTATCAGTATTATCAGCAACAACAACAACAATAACAACGACCACACCTTCGTCTACTACAACACGTACGTATCGTTCTGCCTTATATCTATTAATACATTTCTACATTTTTATATTCTTACAAAATTCTATAATATTTATACATGTATTTAAACTTGTATATGTTGCTGAAATATAATATTAACATTATATTTGTAAGCATCACTCGAGTAATTTCACACCATGAAAATAAATTGTTATATTTTCAACAGCCTTTTGCGTGGATTTCGATAACTGTGCCGTATACGGTCCAGAATTCTGCCTTGATGACCCATCAAGGTCCTATGCAAAGGAAAACTGCCGTGTATACTGTGGATACTGCGTACCAGGCAATGGACACTTTATTTTAAGCAATGGACGTTATATAGTTTTTAATACTCGCTGGGCAAAATGTAAACTTTGTCATCGATAACACATTTCTCGGAATAAGCTTTTAATTTTAAAATGTACAAAAGCAAGTATTCGAACAAAATTATATCCCTATAACTCTAATATGAAATCACCCTTTTTTAAATAAATGTAATACTTAAGTAAGTTAAAAGAAAGCATGTTTATCTCATCATGCTAAATTGTGATATTGGTGTATCTATTGATACAATACGCACTATGACTTAATACGATCTATTTAGAGGTTTTATCACTCTTGCAGATCATTTTATGGTCAGTTTATCGGCAATGCGCACTATAAGTTCATAATATTTATTTTATCACTCTTACAGATCATTTTATCGGCTATACGCACCATGAGTTCATACGATTTATTTAAAGCTTTTATCACTCTTACAGATCATTTTATCGGCAATACGCACTATGAGTTCATACGATTTATTTAGATGTTTTATCACTCTTACAGATCATTTTATCGGCAAAACGCACTTTGAGTTCATACAATGTATTGTGTCGCCTGAAAAGGCGTCATATAGGGGTTACGTTGGGCGGCGTCGGCGGCGTCGGCGTTGCTGGCGGCGGCGTCTCCGTCAGTTTGCGCAGACAATAACTTGAGAAGTTGTGTGCTATTATTATGAATTTTATGGAAGTATTAGTAGGCATAAAAGGAAATGTTAAGTTCAAATTTCGGCATAATTAATGGCTCTTATCATGAGTTATGCCCCCGTTCAAAAAAGGCTTTTGCAGACAGTAACTTAAAAAGTTTGTGTTCAATCTTAATGAAACTTTATGGAAGTGTTATAGTAGGCATAAAAGGAAGGTCATGTTCGGTTTTTGACACAATTGCTCACATCGTACTTGAGTTATGCCCCGTCAGGCGACACATCCTACTCGCGGAGTTCCAGTTTAGAGATTTCCTTACTCTTTCAGATCACTTTATCTGCAAGGACAACATTCCAGACTGCCCGAGTTATGACGATGGCATCCTGTGCACGGGCGTTCAGTATGGGGTATGGGGTATGGGTGAGAAAGAACTGCAAGTCCTATTAACAAAACTGTAATAAGTTGTGGACGCATATTTTAATTAAGGTTTATCATACATACAAGCATTGACATGGCACGTGTTTTGCCTTTATTAACAAAGATCATTAATAACTGGTTTTTATTTTATTAAATTCTTTTGTATATGGTTTCAATCATATAACTATTTGCATTAAACGATAAAAACTTTAGTAAAGACATAATATAAAACGAAATTTTCTTATTTTGTCGTATTTTAGATACGAGTGATTAATTAATAAATAACAATATTGTTAGAGTTATATTAGTTTCACTTTCAATATTAACTCAATCAATAGTATCCCTTTGACCACAAATGCCGTTTGGTTTAGACAATAAATTGCCAAAACTTGCTATTTTTTCTTTGACTTCAATATTTGTTCGGTTTAGACAATAAATTGCCATCAGTGACTATTACTCCTTTGAGCTCAAATTCCGTTCGGTTTAGACAATAAATTGGCAAAACTTGCTCTGTTTTCTGTGACTTCAATGTTATTCGGTTTAGACAATGAATTTCCATCACAAGCTATTTTTCCCTTGACTTCACTGTCGTTCGGTTTACACAATAAATTGTCATCACCTACTAGTATTTCTTTGAGCTCTTAAGCTACGCCCTCAACCGCATCAGAGTCAACAACGTCAACAGCAAGAGTACCAACAACAACAAATTCTAATACTGCGACGAGTAAGTAATGTGCATCATAATACATGTGCCCAAATTTGAAATCAAACTGATTTTCTAGTCTAGAATGATTATGATTGAAACTGTACTAAGTGTAAAACAGTTTATTCACTCCAGCTAGATAAATGTACCTCTTGTGACGTTTAAAACAGATGCTGATTTGTTTGCATTTGACAGCCTGTGGAAGGTAATTATGATGTATGTTCATATAATCTTGCTTAATTATTAAAATTGTTGCATCTATTGATGCCATACGCACTATGAGTTCATACGATTTATTTGGAGGTTTTCGGACTCTTGCAGATCACCTTATCTGCAAGGACAACATTCCAAACTGCTCGAGTTATGACAGAGGCACCCTGTGCACTGATTTACAGTATGTGGTATAGGTGAGCAAGCACTGCATAGTGTACTGTCGTGTGTTCACTTGCAACGGTAAGTCCTTAATGTAACGTAACTGAAATGAGATGAGTATGCGTCTAACAAGGGCATGATATAAAAAGGACTTATACTTGACCTCAAATGCCATTCGGTTTAGACAGCAAATTGTCATCACTTATTAGAATTTCTTTGACCTAAAATGCCATTCAGTTTAGACAATGCATTGTTGTCACATAATAGTATTTCCCTTGACTTCAAATATGCCGTTAGATCTTTGACAATGCATTGTCAGCACGTACCAATTTACCTTGTACCTCAAATACCGTTCGGTTTAGACAATACATGCAAATTGTCATAACTTACTAGTATGTACATTGTATTTCTTTGATATCAAAGCCATTCGGTTTATACTACAAATTGCCAACACTTAAAAGTATTCATTTTGACCTCAAATGCCGTACGGTTTACACTATAACTTGACATCACTAGCTAGTATTCCTTTGATCTGAATGCCGTTCAGTTTACTCTATAATTGTTATCACTTACAAGTATTCCTTTGACATCGAATGTCGTTCGGTGTACACTATAAATTGCCTTCACAGCCTCGTATGCCATTGACATAAGATGCTTTTTGGTCTAGACAATACATTGTCGTCACTTACTACTGTTCCTTTGACCTCTCCAGCTACGTCTTCAACCGGAGAAGCGTCAACGTCGCCAACTTCAACATTACTAACAACAAATTCTAATACTACAACAGGTAAGTTGTGTGTCTCATAAACATTTGAAAAACAAACATTTGTAAATTTGGATTCAAATGGATTTTAGACCTAGAGAAATGTTCGATTGATTTTGAAATTAGTTACGATATCGTTAAGAAAAGGATTTACACCAATCTCATTAAATTCATCTCCAGTCTGACGTTACTATATTATCCGCTGACTGGATCTGATGACTTCACATTAGAGGTCACGTTTAGATGACCTTTTCCGGAGCCAATCAAATTGTTGCCTTCAAAATGTTGAGGTATAACTGTTATATAAAGCACAAAAACTATGCACGAAAGTAACGTGAACTTAAGGTGTCTAGTCGCCTAAGGTACCACTATATCCATTGTTATCCACACGAAAATTAACTGTAAATGATTTATTCACGAGGATCAGTTGGGAAGGCATCACTTGTTTTAAAACCGTGGTCAAACTTTTATGTGCAAAAAGCAATTTTTCATTGGGCGCAGCAGCTGAGATTTGTATTTTTCGGAAGGTCATTTGAACGTGACCTGTTATACGATGCCTTCAGATCCTAAGAACGTTAGGATTTAATTTTAATGAGATTGGATTTACACTGGTGTTGGCTTGATTTCTACTTCTTAGTGATGAATCATCATGGCATTTGACCATCTAAAGTACCTTCAAAAGTTATACATTTATACAAATTGCTGTGTCCAGTCTTCAGCGATGCATAAAATATAATTGCACGTGTACTATGTATATAACCGTTTCTGCGCTATACATATGTACATGTACCTTTTGTTGTACTGATACCAGCTTCGTGTGCGGATGTCACTGCTTGTGGGAAGTATGGCCGAGCTATGTGTCTAGACGACCCCGCTAACAGCTATCTTTCCTTCGCAAATACGAACTGTCCTCTGTACTGTGGATTCTGTGTACCAGGTATTTGCGTATTCATGTTTCTTTTCGTGATCAAAATACATTTACTAAATGCTTTATCTTTCTATAACATGCTAGATTACAGTTATATCTCGTTTTTCTAAAGGTTGTGTATCCACATCAATAGTAGATATTTCCCGTTATGACAGCTATCCCCGTACACAAAACCAAGCGTAGTAGATATAGCTTAATGCGCAAAATAATCAAGACACATTTCCTATACGCACAGTCGTTTGCATGAGGCTTAGTGTTTTGAAATGATATATTAACAGTACAAACCAATTACCAACCATTGCAACCATACACGTTGGTATTCAATATGTAGCAATAGAACAGTTGGTGTCAATGATGTGCCTAATCGTATATTAATTTTAATAGTTTGATTGACATTTGGTTTTCTCGCAGAAAACTTTATATGCAAAGACAAGAACCCAAACTGCGCTTTCTACGACAAGGGTAACTTGTGTACAGAGTACGGTCAGTGGTCCTACGAAAACTGCATCGCATACTGTCAGCTCTATCCGTGCAACGGTGAGTCAACAAGACCTCAAATAATTATTGAATCTCCGCATAGTGTGTTTCCATCTACAATAAATGTCATTGAAAACATATGCCGTGGAGTACAGTCAACTACATGTATTATAATTCGTAGGCGTGTTCTACAGCTATGGCAGTTTGATAAACGATTATATAAAAGGTATCCTGTAGTGTAAGACTACAGATAGTTTGCGCTATACAGTATATTCTCGCAATGCCAAGCTTCGGTATACCCGTAACACGACAACGTTTGAAATACATATAAAATATATACATGTACCAATATTTTTGTTCAGGGACCACCGCGTCTTATGTATTTTAAACAGCCCTGCGTTGTCATTTGCAATTTTACAGATAAATAAAAAAAATACACCAATGGTTTTGAGTTTTTTGATTCAAAGCATCATCATCGGACAATACGTTATGGTATTTATAAAAACACCTACGTAGGTCAAATCCAAAAAACAGCGTTCATACACGACATATCGGTCAATTAAGGCCTAGCTTTCTGAATAGCTAAACACATTATCAATAAAATCTCGTCGTTAGTTCAACTGCAAACGATCGAGCATATTAGTACAACTTTCAAAGATTTTAAATAATTTTAGATCCAGGAAACCATTTTGAGTCCCGTGTAAATGCACTACACGGATGGCTATGAAAGAAAACGTCTTTCTTTGAACAGTTGTCTTTCCAACAAGGTTACCCAATAACACCTCGTTGTGCTACATGTATACATGCATTGAGTGTGAAATACATGTAATGCACGCAAGGACAGTGTTATGTGTGTTATTACATGCATATCAGTGCGCGTCATGCACACAAGGACAGTGTTATTACATGTGCGTGTCATGCACGCAAGGACAGTGTTATTACATGCATATACATTGCGTGTCATGCACACAAGGACAGTGTTATTACATGTGCGTGTCATGCACGCAAGGACAGTGTTATTACATGCATATACATTGCGTGTCATGCACGCAAGGACAGTGTTATTACATGCACAGACATTGTGTGTCATGCACGTATGTGATAGTGCGAAATATTTCAGACCATCCAAGTAAAGTGTGTCACTGCATGCATGGATAGTGTAATGTAATTGCATGCATAGATGGTGTAAAGTGTGACACTGCATAAATGGATAGTGTAATGTAATTGCATGCATAGATGGTGTAAAGTGTGACACTGCATAAATGGATAGTGTAAAATGTGTCATGCATGTATGCATACTAAAAAGTATGTTATGCATGCATGGACAGTGCATATTGTCAGTACACATACGAGTCCATAATCAACCATTAATCCCAAAAATAAGTGAGTTCATTATACTTTTAGTTTTATTCCAACCAGTCACACTAAAATTCTACAAATTTGAACAATCTGGATATGTCATTTATTTACTCTATAAACATTGCATAAATACATTAATAAACAATAAAGGTAACTGGAATATACAAAGTTGTAAAAATTACAATATCAAACAAACATTACTATAAATACATTCAATTATGTCAATAAATAAATTTAAAGAATTAACAAATTTATGAAGGAAAATTGTGAACTTGTTTCATTTGATAAACTTTATGATTTTATAAATTTAACATTTCGTTAGTTGGACAAAAGAATGGTTAATAGACGCAATTATGACATACAATGTCAATTTCTCTGTGGTGAGATAAAACATATAGAAGTTCTCAAACAAAACCTTCATGGAATTAACTGACAAATATAATTTTAATAACCGTTAAATAATAGCGCCAGGCGAAAAATGCACTCCTTAAACACAAGTTAAATTGTATTCAATTGTATTCATTAGAAACTAGAAATGTGTCCACAGACACGGATGCCCCCACCTATACAGCCTGTTCTATATGGCCCAGCTTTGTCTATATGCATACAAAATATTCTGCAAAATGAGTATTGTCCTTTTATATTGTTCTTTCTGCTACTGTATTCTCTTATTCTGTAAAGTAAGTTGAGGTATCACAAAATTTCCAACCAATAGTTTTAGTCTTGACAAAAACTCTTTATAAAAATTAACATTTATACATACACTTGACCTTTGACCTGTAAGTGTGACCTTGACCTTGGACCAAACACCGCCTTATAATGGTTATCACTTCATAATTCTTATATTTGAACTTTGACCTTTAAGTGTGATCTTGACCTTGGACCTAGGGACATGGTTCTTGTGCACGACGCACCGTTTCAACATGCTCAGCACTTCTGCCAAGTTATTTGAAACTCCTTCCACGCTGCACAAAATTATGCTCAGGACGGGGTCTATGGCTTAAATTCTTATATTTGACCTTTGATCTTTAAGTGTGACCTTGACCTTGGACCTAGGTTCCTGGTTTTTGTGCACGTCACCATGCTTAACAATTGTGCCAAGTTATTCGAAATTCCTTCAATGCTGGACAAAACGATGCTCCGGACAGGGTCTAAGGCTTAAATTCTTATATTTCTTACATTTGACCTTTGATCTTTAACTGTGACCTTGGTTCTTGTGCGACACACCGTCGCAACATGTTTAGCACTTCTGCCAAGTTATTTGAAATTCCTTTCCCCCTGGACAAAATTATGCTCCAGACATAGACCCCTATGGCTTAAATCTTATATTTTATGTTTGACCTTTAAGTGTGACAATGACCTTGGACCTAGGGACTTGGTTCTTGCGCGCAACACACCGTCTCACCATGCTTAACAGTTGTACCAAGTTATTTGAAATTCCTTCCATGCTGGACAAAATAATGCTCCTGACAGGGTCTATGGCTTAAATTCTTATATTTGACCTTTGACCTTTAGTGTGACCTTGACTTTGGACCTAGGGACCTGATTATTGCGTGCGATACGCCGTATCACCATGCTTAACGCTTGTGCCAAGTTATTTATAAAAAAAACTCCAATTCTGGACAAAATTATGCTCTGGACAGGGTCTATGGCTTAAATTCTTATATTTGACCTTTGACCTTCAAGTGTGACCTTGACTTTGAACCTAAGAACCTGGTTCTTGCGTGCGACATACCGTCTCATTATGCTTAACATTTCTGCCAAGTTATTTGAAAATTCTTCAATGCTGGACAAAGTTATTGTACGGACAAGAATCCGAACATACGTACACACGTACATACGTACGGAAAGGGTAAACTCTATATGCCCCCCCTCCATCATGGATGGTGGGGGCATAAAAACTAGCATATGCAGACCTCTGCCAAGGCAGGTCGCCCACTAACAACTGCAACTAACGTGTTATAAAACCATAATGTGTCACTTTTCCATATCTCACACCGCAATTTGGTCCTTTCATGCAGTATATAAAATGCATACCCTTAATTGGTCAGTGTATGCAGCAAATGTGTACCATAAATTGTTCAGTGTACGTAACAGATCAAATGTGTACCATGAATTTGTCAGTGCATCTGGCAGATCAAATGTGTACCATGAATTTGTCAGTGCATCTGGCAGATCAAATGTGTACCATGAATTTGTCAGTGCATGTGGCAGATCAAATGTGTACCATAAATAGGTCAGTGTACATAACAGATCAAATGTATACCGTGAATTTGTCAGTGCATGTGGCACATCAAATGTGTACCATAAATTGGTCAGTGTATGTGGCACATCAAATGTAGACATATATTTGTTAGTGTATGCGGCACATCAAATGTAGACATATATTTGTTAGCGTATGAGGCACATCAAATGTAGACATATATTTGTTAGTGTATGTGGCACATTAAATGTGTACCATAAATCGGTCAGTGTATGCAACAGACCAAATGTCTATCATAAATTGGTAAATGCGTGTAATACATGTAGATCAAATATGTACCATCCATTGGCCAGTGTATGTAACAGATCAAATATAAATCCTGAATTGGTTAGTTTATGTATATAACAAGATAAAATGGGAACCATAAAGAGTCCAGTGTACGTAACAGATCAAATGTATAACATAATTTGTTTAGTGTATGTAACAGATCAAATGAGTACCAACTATTGGCCAGTTTATGTCACATATCAAATTTATACCATTAATTGGTCAGTGTATGCGGCAGATCAAATGTACATTGTAAACTGGTAATTACACATGGCAGATCAAATGTGTATCAAACATTTGCCAGTGCATGTGACTGATTAAATTGTAACATACATTGGTCAGTGTACAAGGCATATCAAATGTGTACCATAAATTGGTCAATGTATGTGGCAGATCAACTGCGCACCATAAATAGGTCAGTGCATGTAAAAGATCAAGTGTATACCATAAATAGGTCATTGCATGTAACAGATCAAACGTGTACCATAAATTGGTCAGTGCATGTTGCAGACCAAATGCATACCATAAATTGCTGTGTGTGGCAGATCAAATGTGTACCATATATAGATCAGTGCATGTAATAGATCAAATGTGTAATATAAATTGGTCAGTGCACATGGGAGATCAAATGTATGCACATGGCAGATCAAATGTTGAACATAAATCAGCCAGTGCATGTGGTAGATGCAATGTGTTCTATAAATGGTTATGTACATGTAATATATCAAAATATATATCAAAATGGCACCAGTGAATGTGGTAAAAAAAAATTATCACAGGATTTGAGGTTTATTCTTTATGTGATTAGTAATGCGAGGCAGATTTTTAAAGGTTTTAACATGTGTGATACTGACAATTATTTTCAAAATCTTCAAATGGTATTCATTACTATTAATATGAATACATCAGACTAAATTTATTTAAATGATTTCCATGAAAGATAAGGGAAATAACCAAAAGACTTAAAACCTTGTTACTAGCCAAGTAATGCCCATAAATGCACACCGTTCATAAGTGAAAGAGACATGATTTTTGCAGTGTACAATACAAACATAAAACATGTAAACGTAATATGTATATACAAAAAGCATTGGTTTCTTACAGATATTCAATAATTGTCCGTTAGCATGATAACTTATTACATTAAAGGGATAGAATTGTTTTACTTTTGAAAATAATCAATATAACGTTTAAACTAAAGCATCTAGGCTTTTCAACCCAAATATTCAATCAAGAAAATAAATTTCAAAAAACAAAACAAAGAAGGAAAGATCAGTGCCTCTGATTGGCTAACTCAATATGGAAATAGGTCCCTTTAAATGCTAATTCATTAGAAATAAGGAAATTTAATGATAACAAACAAATAAATCACAACAAGGCGGTCCAAAGGACAGCTATATCCCCCGCCGTGATCCTTCATTAGATTTTGAAGGTGACTTTGAAGTATCACACTGACCTTAATCAGTTTCATGAAAATTCCTTTAAGGGCATAGGAGATATGGAGCTGACACAAAAATGGAGGCTCAAACATTTAACCTTTAAGTGTGACCTTGACCTTGAGGTGGCAAGACTGCTCTATGCCTTCTGCAAATGGCCTCAATGTGATAAACATTTGAGCCAAGTTTTATGAAAATCCCTCAAAGGGCATGGGAGATATGGAGCAGACACAAAAATGGAAGCTCAAACATTTGGCCTTCAAGTGTGACCTTGACCTTGAGGTGGTGTGACTGCCTCATGCCTTCTGCACTTGCCTCAATGTGATAAACATTTGAGGCGAGTTTCATGAAAATCCTTTAAAGGGCACAAGAGATATAGAACGGACATAAAAATACAGGCTCAAACATTCAACCTTCAAGTATGACCTTGACCTTGAGTTGGCGTGACTGGCTTATGCCTTCTGCACATGGTCTCAATGAGCAAAACATTTGAGGTAAGTTTCATGAAAATTCTTCAAAGGGTATAGGGCATATGGAGCGGACACGAAAAACGGACACCAAAATGGAGGCTCAAAAATTTAACCTTCAAGTGTTACCTTGACCTTGAGCTGGCATAAAAGGCCCATGCCTTGTGCACATTGTCTCAATAACCTAAACATTTGAGCCAAGTTTCATGAAAATCCTTCAAAGTTATAGGAGATATGGAGCGGACACGAAAATGTTACGGACAGACAGACGGAGCGACAGATGGAGAGACTGACGGACAGACGGACGGACGAAGGGCATTCCTATAATCCCCCTCCCGCTTTGCGGCGGGGGATTAATTAACAATTTGTGTACATACATAAATGTAGACTGAATATAACAATTTGGATATACGATTTTAAAAATAAATCACAGTTCACCCCATCAATAAACAACCGATGTAACAAGTAAAACGTATAAATGTTTTGGAGTATTGCACTAGCTTGGAATGTGACCAATAACAAAGACAATGGTTATAATGCCATTGCATTGCATTTATAAAAAGATGATTAGAACATGAATTATCATGTAATTGTCAAAAAGTTCCTGCTACTCCAAAGGAATTCATCTGCCATTAGAGGACTATTTAATATAACCTTAAAAGCATCCATTTTAGTTTCAAAATATGGTCCCAATTAGGGGAAAAAATATCTTTATTCATTTAAATAATCTATGTGCTCGTATCTTGTGGCTGAATTCCATCTACTCCCGATTTCTATCCTATACGCCAGGTAGTGAAAGATCTACAGCAAAATAGCAGGGTGCTGACCCTGCTCCTATTTGATTCCCCCCTGCTGCCCCTCTGCCCCTCTGGGATGGTCAACATAGAAATGTTCAATATCTTTTGAAATTCAATATGTTTTTGCCAATATTTAATGCCAAATGAATAGACTAAACAACCTTAAATAGCAGCATTTATTTGATAAAAACCTTGGATTATCCAATGTATCAGAAAATGTCAAACAACTGGTCTGGCTTTCCACCCTGCCCCTTTTCAGCAGCACAGTGTACCTTTTTAAATCCTACATCTTTCACTAATGCCAGACGCTTGGCCAGGAAGGCACTTGGTACCCCTCGATTTAACTAGCTGCTAGGTAGGCAACTGGCCACATCAGAACTGTGCGGGACTCGAACCTTCGACCTCCCGCTTTGTAAGCGAACGCCCTAACCACTAAACGACGAGATGGCCTAGTAGCCTGTTTGCATGGTCAAACCTGTTTATGGTCTAATGATCTAATCACATCATTCAAAAACTGTAATTCCAAAATGTTCTAGAACATGAGCGTTTTTTCCCTAAACGAGTCCCATTCACTACGTCAGATGTGAACGGACACTTTGAAGAGACACTTTCAAGTACAATAATGACAAAATATGTATTAAATCTAAAGATTCTAAGTTGCGATCTAATCAAACTTAGAGGTAAAAGATCAAGTTTTACCTCAATAACAAGAGGACAAGGCAAAGTTTGGTCACTAGATAATGACAGATCTAAAATAAGATAGGGTACAAGGTGTTGCTCAAAAGATCAAGTTTTACCTCAATAACAAGAGGACAAGGCAAAGTTTGGTCACTAGATAATGAAAGATCTAAAATAAGATAGGGTACAGGGTGTTGCTCAAAAGAGCAGGGGGCTAAGGCCGGCCAGATCTTATATCTCTTCATATTAGTTTATCCATTTTTTACCATTTAAATGCATCTAACAAAGCTTTTTAAACATGGTATCATCATTGTTTTTACAAAGTCAAAAGATGTTCAAAATGCATGTGTTGGCCATACCAGATGGGCAACAGGGGGGTGCATAAATTAGCAGTGCGCAACTCCCTGCTACTTCACTCTGGATCTATCCCTAACTAGATGTATGTCAAGCTTGGCTATGACTGTTCTTCTGTCTGTTCATCTCCAGTATCCAGCAAAGAATGACACAGAGAGTTTCCTCCCTTACGCTGGAATGTTACGAAAACATTTCCCTGCGGTCGAGACACTGGAAGCCATTTGTACGAGAGATCTTGGCCTGGCAGAAGCTTGATGGTGTAATCCCTGAGAAGCTCCTTGATGACAGTCTGCAAACAAACATATATGAGGGGCATCATGGGAAAACCAGACTTAATGCATGTGCGTAAAGTGTCGTCCCGGATTAGCCTGTGCAGTCTGCATAGGCTAATCCAGGACGGCACTTTCCGCCTACAGTGGATTTATGTTTAGAAGAGACTTCATTGAAACAGAAAATACCATAAAAGCGGAAAGTGAGACTGCACATGCTAATCCGGGACGACTCTTTATGCACATGCATTAAGTCCAGTTTTCCGACGACGCGCCACATATGGGCTGCTTTTTATAAAGCTCTTAAGAATAATCTTAAGTTATTCTTAAGTGAAAATTTTCTACTTCCTATTTGAAAATCAATGAGCCATTACTTTATATTTGAAATATTACTTATTTAACTGACAGGATTTTATGATTGTTCATTATATACTTACTTTTCCAAAGCTGGACAATCGTTAGTATTTCATTGGATCAAACAATGCAGAAAAGCCAACAACTTTAGAATCTTTGTTTGATCATGCTCATACATGTAATGATGGATTACTGCTGGACTTACAACTGCTCTTATTCAGTTCCAACAATACTGTGTACAGAATATAATGTTTTACGTGACATCTTTGTCTAACAACGAATAACACGTGCACTGAATGGCTACACACATTGTCAATCAACTCACGTCTCTCGTTATAACAATGACTCAATGAAATATATGAAGTTTTATTTTTGTTGCAAAACATATTTTACTTAGTATATAATTATTTTGGAACAATAAATGCTATTGCCCCTTTAACAATTCAATCACATGTAGAAACATTAGTAATAATTAGGGATGGGATCAAATACTGAAATCAATATTCGTTTTAGGTATTCGAATATATTAGAATATTTCGTTTTGTAAATATTCGTTTGTAAATACTACTATATACGGCACTCTATCAGAATATTTATCTATCCGAAATATGTATACTATGTGTACGTAGTTGTTTTACCTTGTTTCAGTGGTAAATGAGCGATATAACTTAGTGTTAGGAAAATATAAAGAAATGTAAGATATTGTTAAATGTATTGTTAATTAATTTGTAAATCGTTCCGTCGGATTTGTTTTACATAAGTACCTTTCACAGAAGCCAACTAAGCCAAAGGATGTAGGCCATCAAGATGGTTCAGTAAATTAGATGTGGTTCATTTGTACACAAATTTCTCATTACATAGATTACACGTTGCCTGGGTTTTGTCTAATGACAGCGTTAAGTACTCCTAGTAATAATTCATACTCTCGGTCAATTGTGGATTGAAAAAAAAAAATCTACTACAAGGCTTTGAGCAATATACCTTGATGATGGTCCACACTAGCTGCTGTCCAATGCACTGTCGAGACCCAGCCCCGAATGTGAAGAGTTTGTCACGGTCATGTTTGTTGCTGGAATGCAACACGTAAACATGCAGAGACAATTATATTGAAAATTGGGGTCACATTTTCTTTGACAGCTACATAGACAAAATGTAAATAAAACATTGGAAAAGGGTTCATACATGTTCATAAAGAATGGTTCAGAACAGTTGCATGAAACAAACAAACAATACAATTGTACAGGCAAAATTATATTTTTAGAATAAATAGTTTTATTTCCCAATGCTCACCTTGGATAAAAATTGTTTTATAGCAAATTAATCTGACTTTGTTGAAATCATGCTCACTTATATTGTGTAAGTTTTTTAGTTGCAAACCAGAAGATTTATCTTTTGGCAAATACCCTGATTAGTAGCCATTTACAAAACTATTATTCCCTAATTTACAAACGTGCAAAGAGAAATTATGTTTGCTTAAAAACAGCAAAGTAATACTACTAATATTAGATATATTTGAAATAATAATGTGTAACAGTTTAATAGTGTAATGGTGTAGGCCTAAATGTTATTTATTCATTCTTTTTTATCCCATCATCACACCTGCATCGACAAAATAACACCCCGTGGGATAAACTTAGCTGTATTCCCCCTTGTTGAATACACATGTACAACAAACACGCGCATAATAATGACGTCATTTTGTATATTTTCGTGACGTCATTTGATGTTTTTCATATTATTAAGTGATTTTCTTTTGTTTATTTTCAAAATAAAGACAGAAAATGATGGGATAAATAGAATACCAGGTAAGTATTGAATACAGATAAGTTTATTTGCTCGACACGAAAAAAAACTAAACCACTCTAAGCCTTGCTAAATAAACTTATCTGTATTCAACACTAACCTAGTATTCTCTAAATTTCCTCCAACATAGGAGAGCTTAACATAATTATTGTAATGCAAGACAACTATGCAACAGAACCATAGAAGCTATGTACTGCATTTGATTAAAAAAAAAATGTTATGTGTTCTAAAGAAATCACAACTAATACGTGAACAGCAAGTCCCTCCAAACAGCACTACCCCACCCACCTCTGAGTCCATCTCTCGGGCATGAAAGTGTCTGGTTGGTCAAACACGGCCAGATCCCTGTGTGCTGCATATGTCATGTACAGGAGTGCATGGCCCCCAGGGAGCCGGTACCCAGCCGAGGTGACGTCCTGTGGATGTGAACTACTGGCTATATATCCAATTATATATTTTAAAATTAACATATGTAAATTTTAATTGTTGCCAATATTCAATGTCCATTGAGTAGAGGATGTTTAAAAACCTTAATTAATATAATTCAAATGATAAAACCCCTGGATAAACAAAATCATTATAATAAATACGGCTTCTTAATGTGCACCATAGACCTTCCCCTAGCCCATATAGATTAGAACATCATTGCCCCAATCACATTAAAATCAAATACTAACATTGTTAGGATCTGAAGACATCATAAAACAGGTCACGTTCAAATGACCTTCCGAACAATAAAATATCAGCCCTGCTGCGCCCAATGAAACTACCTTTTGCACAGCAATGATTGGCCACAGTTTTTAAAAAATGATGCACTTCCAGCTGATCCTCTGAAATAAAACATTTACAGTCAATTTTCACGCGGATAACAATGGATATAATGATGCCTTAGGCGAGAAAACATCCAAAGTTCACGTTAATTTCGTGCATAGTATTTGTGGTTTATATATGAAGTTATACCACAACATTTTGAAGGCAACAGTTTGATTGGCTCCTGAAAAGGTCATCTGAATGTGATCCCTAATGCGAAGTCATCAGATCCAGTCGGCAGATAATATATTAGCGTCAGACTGGAGATGGTTTTAATGAGAAACATCATTGCCCACATGGAAAATAAAGATCTTGAACATAAAACTATGATGACTACGACTAAAATTTTAAATGTCCGAATTTTCGCTTAACAGGGTGTTCTTGATGGTTTACTATTTTCTGATACCACAATGCTGGTTTTGTTATGTACCAAGCAAAATAGAGTAACTCTAGGGAAAAGGTTGGGTGTCCAAAGTATGTTTTTTTCGCTCACCCAATAAATTATCCTACTTCTTCAGATAAACATTCTGCATCAAAAACACTAACATGTTACCATCTCTCAATATACATTATATTGCCAACATCTGCCTATATTTCAATATACTAGTATTGCGGCAAGTTTCAGTGCTATCCTTGCATGCCTAGTATTTGACGCTCACCTCACGGATGATCGGCCCCCGATGGACGGCGGGTATGCGATATTGTTACACCAATAGTTTATTGATATACATGATATCAAGAGACAATTTCGAAGCTAGTACATGTAATTACCGCTCACCTCATATATAATCCATTGTATACAAATGAACGGCAGGTATGTTTCAATGATACCGTTATATGTCTAGCAATAATATCCCCCTCACCTCACATATGATGCGTCGTCCTCCAATGAATGGCGGGTACAAGCGAACCACTTCCAACAGATGGTGCTCTAAAAGCTCTGGGTCTTCAAGCAACAAGTTCTGTTTTTCCATCTGTGAATGCAAAATTTATTTAGAGATTCACATATAAAGACAACTATCTGTTTTTCCCACTAATAGTAAACAAGAGGGCCCTGAGGGCCCAAGGATGCTCACCTGAGACCTTGTAACCCAATTGGAATTTGCATCCCCGAGGTGTGGCTTATTTTATCCCAGGGACATAATTTGAACAATCTTGAACAAACCTTGCGGTTTCAGGTAAAGATTTTTAAAGTCATTCTGCTATTTAAGTCTATATAAACCATGTGACCCCTTGGGGTGTGGCCAGTTTTGACCCCAGGGGCATAATTTGAACAATCTTTGGAGAGGACCACTATGCAATGTTACGTACTACATATAGGAAAGCTGTGGGCCTTGCCGTTTCAGAGGAGAGGATTTTTAAAGTCATTTTGCTATTTAAGTCTATATAAACCCTGTGACCACCGGGGCGTGACCAGTTTTGACCCCAGGAGCATAATTTGAACAATATTTGTACAGGACCACATATACATACCAAATATGAAACCTCTAGGCCTTGAGGTTTCAGACGAGAAGAATTTTAAAGTAATTTTGCTATATAAGTTTATATAAACCATGTGACCCCTGGGGTGTGGTCAGTTTTGACCTATGGGGCATAATTTGAACAATCTTTGTAGAGGACCACTTTAGGATGTTACATACCAAATACGAAACCTCTGGGCTTTGCGGTTTCAGGAGATTTTTAAAGACATTTTGCTATTTAAGTTTATATAAACCATGTGACCCCCGGGGCGCAGCCAGTTTTGACCCCAGAGGCATAATTTGAACAATCTTTGTAGAGGACCACTATCTGATGTTACATACCAAATAAGAAACCTCTGGGCCTTGCGGTTTCTGAGAAGATTTTTAAAGTCATTTTGCTATTTAAGTGAATATAAATCATGTGACCTCCGGGGCGTGCCAGTTTTGACCCTAGGAGCATAAATTAAACAATATATGTAGAGGACCACTATAGGATGTTACATACCAAATATGAAACCTCTGGACCTTGCGGTTTTAGAGAACAAGATTTTTAAAGAGATTTTGCTATTTAAGTCTATATAAACCATGTGACCCCGGGGCATGGCCAGTTTTGACCCCAGGAGCATAAGTTGAACAATCTTTGTAGAGGACCACTTTAGGATGTTACATACCAAATATGAAACCTCTGGGCCTAGTGGTTTCAGAGGAGAAGAATCTTAAGGTCATTTTGCTATATATTCTATATAAACCATGTGACCCCCGGGGCGTGGCCAGTTTTAACCCCAGGGGCATCTTTTGAACAGTCTTTGTAGAGGACCACTAGAGGATGCCACATTCCAAATATGAAAGCTCTCAGCCATTTAAAGTTTTCACTTTTTAAATCTATTTTTAGCTCTGGTGACCTACATATGCAGCGGACCGAAACGATTTGAACAATTTTGACAGAGGGTCACCCAATAATATTTCCTGTGAAGTTTGGTGAAAATCTGCCCAGCAGTTTAGGAGGGGATGTTGTTTGAATGAAAATATTGACGCACAACCCACGACGCACGACGGACGAAAGGTTATCACAAAAGCTCACCATGAGCAAGTTGAGCTAACAAGGAAAATATCATTAGTGCTTACAAAACAAGCAGCTTTAGACCCGCAAGAAAACGTATGAGACATGGTGACATTGAGCAGGCATTGTTTGTACTGTCCACTGAAAATTGTAAATGATTTGTTCTTTCGAAAAACGTTGACAATCGTCATGAATATTTGTCCTATATTAAAACAAAATAGGAAATGAGCAACTTCTTAAAATAGACAGAATTTAAGCGACATTCAAAATGATTACTCACGTCCTGACAATTGTGAAAACAAAATCTTTGTAGCAATTTTTGATAAATATTCCGAATATTTATTTAATTTATATATATTTATTCCATTTCTTGATGTTCTTTCATTATAATAGTTATACATTAAATGTATGTATATAAAAAATTGATGTTGCGTCTCTGTTATATTCTGAAAGATAAACAAGGCTTTGATAGTATTGCAAGCAATACAGGAGTCCCCTACCGGTGAAAATCCCTACTAATTAAACATTGTGCAAATCGCCCTTTATCTGTCTAATCGCCCTTTATCTGTAGAAGTACAAAGTTTCGTATTTAAATCCCATTTGTCACTGCAGTATTAAGTTGTTGTTTTTTCTATTTTAGTAACATTGACCAGACATTCGAGTTACTTTTTGAGTTATTGCAGTACTTAACTGACAGAGGGCAATCATATAGTCCATTCTGTGTACCAAGTTTCAAGATCATATGTTATGTTCTTTTCGAATTATTACAGTATTAAGTTTATTTATATTTTAAGTAACAGTCACGTGACCTTTGACCTCTGGTGAAAAATGAAGGGTTGTGTACAATCCTCACCTAGCTCTTTCGATGTATACATAGTTTCATCAAAGTATCTTCAGTACTTTTTGAGTTATCGCAGGATCCAGGTTTTGGGGACGTGACCGACAGACAGAGTGAGACCGACCGACGAACAGACAGACAGACGCACACAGACGGAGGGCAAACCCATAGTCCAATCTGTGTACCAAGTTTACCAAGTTTCATGATCATATCTTATGCACTTTTCAAAATATTACAGTATTAAGTTTATTTCTATTTTTAGTAACAGTCACGTGACCTTTGACCTCTGGTAAAAAATAAAAGGTCATGCATAATTCTCACATTGCTGTTGCTATGTATACAAAGTTTCATCAAAGTGTCTTCAGTACTTTCCGAGTAATCACAGGATCCAGGTTTTGGGGACGGACGGACAGACAGACAAACGGATTAACAGACAGAGTGACACACAGATGGCAAACCTATAGTTCAATCTCTGTACCAAGTTTCATGGTCATATCTTATGTCCATTTCGAATTATTACAGTAGTTAGTTTATTTCTATTTTTAGTAACAGTCACGTGACCTTTGACCTCTGGTGAAAAAAAAAGGTCGTGCATAATCCTCACATTGCCACACTGCTGTTTATATGTATACCCAGTTTCATCGAAATAAGTTCAGTACTTTTTGAGTTATTGCAGGAACCTGGTTTTGGGGACGGACAGACAGACGGATGGAAAAACATACGGATGAACAGATAGAGAGACACACAGATGGATGGCAACCTATAGTTCAATCTTTGTACCAAGTTTCATGGTCATATCTTATGTACTTTTCGAATTATAACAGTATTTAGTTTATTTGTATTTTTAGTAACAGTCACGTGACCTTTGACCTCTGGTGAAAAATAATAGGTCCTGCATAATCCTCACATTGCCGTTTATATGTATACCAAGTTTCATTAAAATATCTTCAGTACTTTTTGAGTTATCGCAGGATCCAGTTTGTTTTAGTTTATTTAAATTTTTATTACAGTCACGCGACCTTTGACGTCTGGTAAAAAATAAAAGGTCGTGCAGTATCTTCAGTACTTTTTGAGTTATAGCAGGAACAATATTTTGCGGACGGACAGATGACAGACGGACGGAGGGCAAACCTATAGTCCCCTCCGGTGAAACACTGGTAGGGGACTAATAAGTGTTTCTCTCCTGATGATGTCTCTGGAGTTACATTATTCCTATATTGAATGTCCATGCTCCTGGTTGCCTGCTTTCGGATGTAACAATATTTGGATATAACAATATAAATATTGTGGTCCGTTCAATATCGTTACAAGCGGAGTGTGTCTCATAAAGTATACCATTCCATGTGGCTAAATGGATGTAGATATTCATCAATAAATATTTGAAGATGATAGCTTCTTAATGTGTTCAATTTTAGACGTATGAGTATGTTTGAATATGTTACCGATTTCCAGATACACATCCACAGGTACTTGTGGACTGTGTCAAAGACATACAGAAATAATTGAAGGTGAAAAAGATGGCAAGACAAGCAATCAAACCCCTCCCCCCATCAGTGCCTATGTCGCTGACAAACGATGTGAGGATGCACTAGAGAGCCTTCTTACCTCCTCCTCCCTGCCTATCTCTACGACAAATGATGTGAAGATGAACTAGAGAGCCACTTAACTCCCCCTCACTGCCCATCTCTACGACAAATGATGTGAGGATGGAAGAGAGCCACTTAACTCCCCCTCACTTCCTATCGCAATTACAAACAATGAGAGGATGAACTAGAGAGCCTTCTTACCTCCTCCACACTGCCTATCTCTACGACAAATGATGTGATGATGGACAAGAGAGCCTTCTTACCTCCTGCACACTGCCTATCTCTTACAACAAATGATGTGAGGATGGACAAGAGAGCCTTCTTACCTCCTCCTCACTACCCATCTCAACAACAAATGATGTGAGGATGGGCAAGAGAGCCTTCTTACCTCCTCCACACTGCCTATCTCTATGACAAATGATGTGAGGATGGACAAGAGAGCCTTCTTACCTCCTCCACACTGCCTATCTCTACGATAAATGATGTGAGGATGGAAGAGAGCCACTTAACTCCCCCTCACTTTCTATCGCAATAACAAACGATGAGATGATGAACTAGAGAGCCTTCTTACCTCCTCCACACTGCCTATCTCTACGACAAATGATGTGAGGATGGACAACAGAGCCTTCTTACCTCCTCCACACTGCCTATCTCTATGATAAATGATGTGAGGATGGACAAAAGAGCCTTCTTACCTCCTCCACACTGACTATCTCTACGTCAAATGATGTGTGGATGGACAAGAGAGCCTTCTTACCTCCTCCACAATGCCTATCTCTACGACAAATGATGTGAGTATGGACTAAAGAACCTTCTTACCTCCTCCTACCTACCCATCTCTGCCTATCTCTACGATAAATGATGTGAGGATGGACTAGAGAGTCTTCTGACCTCCTCCACAATGCCTATCTCTACGACAAATGATGTGAGGATGGACAAGAGAGCCTTCTTACCTCCTCCACACTGCCTATCTCTATGACAAATGATATGAGGATGGACAAGAGCCTTCTTACCTCCTCCTCACTGCCCATCTCTACGACAAACGATGAGAGGATGAACTAGAGAGCCTTCTTACCTCCTCCACACTGCCTATCTCTATAACAAATGATGTGAGGATGGACAAGAGAGCCTTCTTACCTCCTCCACACTGCCCATCTCTACGACAAATGATGTGAGGATGGACTAGAGAGCCTTCTTACCTCCTCCACGCTGCCTATCTATACAACAAACGATGTGAGGATGGACTACAGAGCCTTCTTACCTCCTCCACACAGCCTATCTCTACAACAAACGATGTTAGGATGGACTAGAGAGCCTTCTTACCTCCTCCTCACTGCCCATCTCTACGACAAATAATGTGAGGATGGAAAAGAGAGCCACTTAACTCCCCCTCACTTCATATCACAATAACAAATGACAAGAGGATGAACTAGAGAGCCTTCTTACCTCCTCCTCACTGCCTATCTCTACGACAAATAATGTGAGGATGGAAAAGAGAGCCACTTAACTCCCCCTCACTTCCTATCACAATAACAAATGATGAGAGGATGGACTACAGAGCCTTCTTACCTCCCCCTCACTTCCTATTAGGGATGGGACCGAATACTAAAATTGTTTTGTAAATACTACTATATACGGCACTCTGTCCGAATATTTACCTATCCGAAATATGTATACTACGTGTACGTAGTTGTTTTACCTTGTTTCAGTGGTAAATGAGCAATATAACTTAGTGAGTGTTAGGCAAATATAAATAAATGTAAGATATTGTTAAATGTATTGTAAATTAATTAATCGTTCCGTACACAAATTTCTCATTACATAGATTACACGTTGCCTGGGTTTTGTCTAATGCCCGTGTAAAGTACTTTCAAGCACATGATGGTGGCATTGTTTATTAATCAAGACTCTTGTATAATATACGGTGTTGATATACTGGAGAATAATTTACAAGTAACGTATATTAAGATTGACCAGATCGTGCTAATTTTGTAAAAGAAATTGATTGGCTGATAATGGATTCATTGTGATTGGTTTACTTCTAAGAGAGTAATTGTTATGTACTGTAAACAAGTTAACCGTATAGATGTCACTTAAAGACAACAAACAACAATGTACGCCTTGCGCAAACTGTGAAACCGTTATCACAACATGGCCCAGTTTTGTTATTTGTGGATACAATGCGTCATATTCGCGCCTCCTACAAACCGTTAATTCGCGTCCCTTGTAAAGACGTGGCCCCCCTGCCAATTATCAATTGTCGTTAATTGGACATGTTTGGCATGTGTTGTAAAAACGTTACACTGCCCCCGCCCACCTGCTAGGCAGGAAATACAACTGGAATTCATGTTAACTTTGCAATCAAACTGGAAAAAAACATGATTTTTTTAGAAATGTTGTTCTTTAAATAAATTTGAAAATCGAATATGCTTATTCGTTTTTTTATATTCAAATATTATCCGATATTCGAATATTCGGTCCCATCCCTACTTCCTATCTCAGTGACAAACGATGAGAGGATGGAAAAGAGAGCCACTTAACCTCCCCTCACTGCCTATCTCAATGATAAACAATGTGATTGTGAGGATGAACAAGATAGCCTTCTTACCTCCCCCTCACTTCCTATCTCTGTGACAAACGCTGTGAGGATGGACTAGAGAGTCTTCTTACCTCCTCCTCACTTGCAATCTCAGTGACAAACGATTAGACTGTGAGGATGAACAAGATAGCCTTCTTAGCTCCCCCTCACTTCCTATCTCAGTGACAAACGATGTGAGGATGGACAAGATAGTCTTTTTACCACCCCCTCACTTCCTGTCTCAATGACGAACAATGTGACTGTCAGGATGGACTAGAGAGCCTTCTTAAATCCCCCTTACTGCCTATCTCAATGAAAACAAAATGTGAGGATTGACAGAAAGAGCCTTCTTACCTCACCCTCACTGCCTATCTCAATGACAAATGATGTGAGGATGGATGACAGAGCCTTCGGGACCAGTGCAGACATGAACAAGAGCAGGTGGTTGTTCACTAGGACATCGGAGAAGTTTGGAAGACTCTCCACTTGCTGTGGAAACTGGTAACGCTTCTCCTTTCGACGTTCATTTATGATTTCCAGGAGTTTTTTCTGAAACTTTTTTTTTCCTTTTGACTTGTTTTTTTTTCATTTTTCTCTGAAAGTTACGAACAATATTTGTTATTTTTTACAATCATGTTCTATTTCAATGAATTGTCCCTAAAAAGTTACAAAAAATATTTTGCTCCTTTCGACTTTTATATTTGATTTTTATGAGTTTTCTCTAAACCTTACAGCAAATCTCTTGCATATAATTAATATACTTCTACACACTGAAAACTAAGCTCCTTCTGTCGTTCTTTATTATTTCCGGGAGTTTCCTCTCAAAATTACAACAAATAATTTATCCGTTCAACGTCCATTTCCAGGACTTTTCTCAAAAGATGATATCTTGACAGCATAAAAAAAGTTATCACATATAAGGTATCCGATATCTAGCTCAATAGCTCAGGCAGCGTCCAACATTAATGATCTTTCCTAAAAAAAACACAAATTATGGGTTGTTCCCAGGAAAAGGACTCTAAAGTGTCTTCATAGGCCTTTGGCATTTTACACAACAAGAGATTGTAAAACATGTATGCCCTCCGACTTGCAGCCAAGTCGTCAATATGTGCAATTGTTGAGAGATTTTTTAAATATTGTATGTGCACATTAACAAATGGGGAGGAAATTAAATTTGATGCTTTAGAAAGTAAATATAAAGCTGAAAGAAAGATAAAGTATAATTATGGATTTATTTTTACAGTCTATTATAAAAGGACACCTGTTTTCTGTTTGATTTAAACATCAAATAGGCCAAAACATCTCAAGATATCCTGCGGAAACAAAATGGTCTACGGAGAAAACAGTTTTCATGTTTTCATGTTTCAAGCCCCTGTGACCTTGACCTTTGACCTCAAAATTGATAAGCGTCTTCCTTTTCTCCCGAGTAACCAGCATACCTACTTGGATGATCGTAGGTCAAAGCGTATTCTACATACAGAGGAAACAGTTTTCATGTTACAAGCCTCTTTCACCTTGATCTTTGACCTGTTGACCTCAAAATTGATAGGCGTCTTTCTTTTCTCACAAGTAACCAGCATACCAACTTAAATGATCATAGGTCAAAGCGTTCTCTAGATATTGTGCGGAAACGAATTTCATGTTACAAGCCCCTGTGACCTTGACCTTTGACCTGTGGACCTCAAAAACAATAGGCGTCTTCCTTTCCTCCCAAGTAACCAGCATACCAACTTAATTGATCGTAGGTCAAAGCGTTCTCTAGATATTGTGCGGAAACAAAATGGTCTACGGACAAACCGACCGACCATCCGACCGACAGGTGCAAAGCAATATACCCCCACTTCTTCGAAGGGGGGCATAATAAATAGGTTTAAACAAAGTATACCTTTGCATCCAAAGCTTTGCTATATGTTGACTCACTCATCATGGGTATTTTAACAGCAACTGGTACTGATATAATACCTGAAAACATGGCCAATAGAACTGCGCACAATTTAATTTGAATATTTGAACATTCAGATGTAAAGTTAAAAAAAAGAGAGCCATGATGGTACTTATTCGATCGCCTAGGTTAGAGAACCAACTCAAACAGAATGTGATCCTTTAATCTCCCTATGACTTGTGAATAGGAACCCAGGGTTTCGTTCCTACACCAGTACATTTCAGATTAGTTAGTTAAAAAGATTAAAGCAACCAATGTGTGATAACAATATGATTATGAACTTTGAGTGTGCTTTGAGTGTGATTAACTTGTCAATGTACAACATATGTGTGATTAAAATGTGATTATATGATACAAAAAAGTTATAACCGACATGAGTTTAATAAAATGTGTTTGTTACCATGCCAATCTGTCACTACACTTGCGTCTGATTGGCTGAAATCTAGGCCGAGGAACAGGCTAAGGCAAATCTCTACAGCCAGTTTCTTGAAGAACATGTACACACAGACTGGTGCCCTGAAAAAAAAATAATTGAATTAAAAATAGCAATTAAATGGTGCTTCAATTGGAATAATAAGGGAACAACAAAGGCATTGTAAATAACATCTTGTATTTATTAGTAACAAACATATAGACTTTATGCAAATGATTTAATGCAAATGGAATAATATCCATGATGGTAAATAATTTAATTAAATTTTGCAATTAAATGGTGCTTCCAGAGGTCCAGATAAGAGGCGTATACGCATAGATTATGCACAAAAACAAAAAAATGTTAAATACACTGAGAAATAAAATTGGGGGTACATATACACAAGAGAATTGAAATTTGGGTGTACATTTACGCACAATTTTTCCAATGTTCACGTACATAACTTCAAATTTTAGTGACTGGAAGACAGAAGATGGTAATGCACATGTTTCAGTAGTTGGCAATAAAAGTATAAAACTGTTCAGAAGTCTTAGTTGTAAGTTGTCTTGTAACGTTATTGTAATCAAATAGTGTGGGTACATTATTAAGGATTATAATAATAATGCTCGTTTTTTTCCACATATTGTAATGTTTTGTTGGATGTTAATTTACCACTACTTACCCTTCATAGAGTTTACATTTACCCCCATAAATTCTGGAGAGTGTACATTTACTCCCAAATTTTCAGATGTATGCGTACTTTAAACCCACATAAAGTGTGTTTATTGTGAAGAATATTTTTTACTTAAATATTAGTAAACATACTTATATCACTAACCCAGTATGTATAGCCTTCATGGCATTCTTCACAATTCTGAAAATAATGATTTCGCATGTAAATGATCTAACACTACTTACGGACCAAATGACAAAGGGAATATTCTATCATAGAATGATAGAATACAATTGTGTTTATTATTGTATACTTAGTACTATACAAAACACAGTATAGAAAGAAAGGCATATAATATCTGTGTAATTCAAAAATGCTTGCAATCGATGTCAGCACTACCAGTAGCCAAACCAGCCATTTGCTACTAAAATTTCTAATTGGCTTACATTTCTGAAAATATATGAAAATGAAACATATTTGCACACATTCTGAGGAAAAGATTTTCTAAATAAAGGTAATCTTAGCAAAATCAATATTTTGGGCTACTAATCACGATTTCTTAGCACCGTCATATTTAATGAATAAATCTTTCAAAGCATCAGTTATTAAATATAATCATACAAACTATGCATCAGAACTAAAAATCCAAAACTTTATAGCAGGGGTGTGGAAATACCAAAATTGTTTATTTGTCCATGGACAAGTTCCTTGAAAAAATCTTCTTGTCCGCATGCAACAGTCACTTGTCCAAATAAAATATTGTTTTCATCCCATGCCTTCCTGATGTTTTTTTTTTTCAATAAATGATAAATTTAACACAATTTGTTATTCAAATGCATAAGAATATAATAATATGATAATTAACTTCCAACCCTTACACCATTTTTACACCCTGAAATTGTACTTGTCCGTGGACAAGTAGACAGGAAAAATTTACTTGTCCGACAGTAAACTTACCCGTGTCGGACAAGTCGGGCTTAGGATTTCTACACCCCTGTTTATAGTCAGTGTATATCTGTTGTGCCAGCAATAAACATACACATGCACCTATTAATACTTTCCCCCTGGGGGGAGCGGTGGGCATATATGGGACTTTAGGCGGAAAGCGATTCCCGACATGCTGAATGATCCCGGGTCCCGGGGAAATAGACTTTGGTAGGATTTTAGATCCCGGTAATATTGGTCCCCAGGCCATATGATACCCCTATAGCATCTCCCACTGAGGGGATTTATACAAAAATGCTTGACTCTAAGGTGGGGGATTGGACCCAAAAAAATTAAATAAGTCAAAATCCCCTGGGTAAGCCCACCCTCTCTCCCTGGGGGAAAATATTGATAGGTGCAATATATTAAAGTATCATTACCACAGGAAGTTTTCTACCAATGCTGAAGATTACAAATATACTGTTCCCAGCAAATAATTAAGAAGACAATAGACAGATTTGGCCAAATGCCTACACCATCCCTGTAATTATCGTGTGCATAGCATCATCAAATTCTTTATCTGAAATAAGTCACATACTGTATAATGATTTTATATTGAGGTGGTCTTATTTTCATGTACATGTATGACGCAGTCTGAACAAAGTGCAATTTTCAGAACCCGCGCTCATTATCTTTTGGCATGATTATTAGAATATATATACGTGAAAACAAAAAATGTGTGAATTTAAGACCATGTGAATTAGTCGTTTTAATTTAAAGCCGCAGTCCATAGAATATAATTCAATACATCTTCAATTGGCATTAGTTTTAATGAGCGTTACTGATGTTTATTGGACTGAAAACTGTTCCTTATTTACGAAAGACATTTTATAATGATTACGTTCGAAAACGCTTGGTACGAACGGAATATATACTAATGTACATGCTGATTTGCTCCAGAGCCATCACCAGCTACTGCATACAGGTAACTTCCCAGCAAACACATAACGTTATTGTAACATTACAATTTGGTTGTATTCTGGTCAGGTTGTGAAATAACCTTACACTGATGTTGTGGCAACTTTATGATCACAACTTTGTGATCATCAAGGGTATAGTTAGTATGTGAAAGAGACTAAATTTCAATGATATTGTTGAATGAAAATAACTGGTATTTCATTTTTAATTGTGAATGTTATTACGTGGACTGGACGTTATATATACGTTATATGTACGTTACGCGACAACGTTATTTTTACAACCTTCACACAATGTTAAGGCAACATTGTACTTTGTGGGTGCATGCTACTGTTTTATAATGCTTATATTTCATTTAATTCAAACAAATTTTAATAAAATGGAATCATTAAGGAATGTTTTAAATAAAATTTATGTGAAAACTGTATTTTTTATAAAAGATCAATCGTTAAAATTTCTGTGTTGATAAAGATGCAGAGCTAGCTTTAAGTTTCGATTTTCACAACCTGGAACAGCCGTGTAATAGATAGAAACATGAAATTATGAGATATAAATATTCTGTTTACATGTACAATATGAATGTGTATATTGATACGTTATTATGCTAAAATGTGCGTAAATAGACATACCAACAAATCAAATTTGATTATTTTATGAATACGAATTTGCGGCTATTCATTTACGCCCGCGCATACACAAAGGAAGGGAATTACAAACAAAGAAAAGTTATACATATAGAAACTCGAAGTTTTAATGGATTAATTCATTGTTTTATTCTGCATATGTTGGATTTAAATGTATATGTTTTATGTCACACTAAAATAATATAAAAAATAATGTTGTGTTTTAATTATTTACAACAAACATAGATTGGTTGTATAAAGGTTGTATTTCTGTTACTTTACAATGTCATTTCATAACGTTGTCACAACGTTTTTTATGGAGTCTACCTCTTAACGTTATATGTACGTTGTAATTTAACGTTATTACAACGTTAGCTGTAACGTTAATACAACGTTCATACAACATTATTGTGTTAGCTGGGTATACAATAAAAAGTTATCAAAACTTTATTATTTTACCGATTTCAATGCGTTTTGCTCAGTAAGATGTCCATAAGAAATGAATTCTGCAAAGTTTTATTTTATTAACATATTTCTGGACTACTGCTTTAAAGAATGAGTGAAATTTCGAAACCGACGAAATAAAATGATTTTACAGTAGCCACACACAGAATTGTACCAAAGATGAAGCAAGCAAAACTGCCTGTTTTATCAGGACTCGCACCATGTTCACCAAATTAAAATATCAGGCTTAAAGAGACCTGTTCACAGATTGGAGAAATGACAATTTCAAACTTTTAATCACAAAAATCCAAAAATAAAAGAATAGTGTAAATAAAGGAATGAATAAACACTACTGACATATAAATATACTGTAAATACCGTTTAGGCATAAAAAAAAATATGTTTGTTTCAGGTAACATGCCCAATAAAATTAGGGAAGGTAGGTCGGGATTTTTTTTTTTTTTTTTTTTTTTGTTGGTAAATGGTCAACTTGAAGATTCTAAAACTGAACAAATATTCCAAACGTATCAGTAATATCCTTAAACATTGTTTATAAGTGGATACTATCAAAACAAAACACTTATTTATCCAAAAAGACATTTAATTATTGAAAAAGGTAAATAAACCACAAATCAATCTGACAAACCCAATAAAATGTTCTAGGGTCGGGGCATTTTTTTAGGGTAGGTCGGGTTACCTGAAACAAACATTTTTTTTTTTTACGCCTTAGTTAATTAGTAATCGGGGCTTATCAACAGACTTTATCTGCACCCAAATATTGACAGTGCATGGTATTTCAATGGGGCAGTATATGGACAAACTATCGCAGATGAACGCATAAAATTTGACATATATGACAATGTGAACGAAGTTATCGAAAACTTCAGACAGAACAGAAGAAATGGCGTGAGCGGCCACTAGGAGGGATGGAGGGATGAACATTACAAACAAAAGTGATATATTCCTAATTGTCTACTATTCATGACAGTATATTTAAACAAAAAAACTCATTCTGTGCTTAAAATGTATTACATGTTGAACTTGTTTTTTTATTTTTTTTATTTTTTTTTTTGGAAATTGTAAATTATTGATAAAACCCTCAACCCATTTTCCTTAATTACCATAAAACTTTTGGAAAAAAGGTATTAATAAAACTTGTATAAAACCCTTATACCCATTTTCTTTAACTATCATAAAACTTTTGGGCAATAAAAAAAATAAAAAAATATCAATAATATTCTTATACATAATAAAAACAAAACAATTTTAGTCTAAATTGGTGCAAGCTACCAATTAATTATTCGACAGTATCGATCCCACATCCAAATGTAAATAAAGATAAAAACTATATAATTGGTTAAATGCTAAAAATGACTATAGTTTTTTTTGACTTCTATTTTTAGCATGCCCATATAGCCTTTATCTAATTATACCTAATGCAGATTAAAGTCCATATTTACTACTAAAACGGTGTTTAGAAATTAATCAACTTAATAAATTGAACAAATTATACGTTTGTACACAGGTGAATGACTATATTTATTTTTTTTGACTTCTATTTTTAGCATGCCCATATAGCCTTTATCTAATTATACCTAATGCAGATTAAAGTCCTTATCTACTTCCAAAACGGTGTTTAGAAATTAATCAACTGAATAAATAGAACAAATTATACGTTTGTACACAGGTGATACAATGGCTAGAAAAGATGGTTATATGTATTTCATTATTATTATAAGGCATACTGAAGTGTTTATCTTATAATGTAAAACTATCATTTTAATAATCTATTACAGGATGTAAGTCACCTACTGTTTATTGGAAATATATCACAAAATCAACACAGCCGTACAGTAAATTTACTTTTTTCATCTTAACTTAATGTGTAAAATAAGACACATTATGATTGTAGTATAAATTATTTTGCTGCTGTTCTACTATTATAGAAAATTAAACATCCGTACTATTTTTATTTGAACAAAATTTAACTACTCATACTACTTGTGTATGTTTATCTATATATGCTTTACAAGGTTTAAGCTGCATGCATGTGTATATGTTTTATTGAAACTGCTTTATTTTTACACTTCCTTTGTTAGGGGTAATAAAATAACTACACTACTAAATGATCTGCTTGTATACATATTTGTTAAGCTTAGATATGAATGTAATTGGTATTTGCAACACATGGAAGTTGATGTAAATGTTTTTACTATATCAAGATAATGTTGTTTCTTTATTTATAATTGTTAGTACATATGTATTTGTAATAAACGTGCGTAAAGGTTGCAGATTTAAGAAAATAAATATGTTTTGATATGTTTAAGCTTTCCTTGCAAAATTATTGCGTATTGTGTTAATATTAAATTGATAAATATTTGAAAAGCATGCAGAAGAAACTGACTGTCACAATCTGTTTTCTTCAAGTATTTGTGTTGTTAGGCTACTTATTTTGTGAATCATGGAGATTAAAAAATTAAATAACCTACCTTTTGCTCATTTGCGGCTCATTATTACAATAATTTTGTGAAACCTATTACATGTATATTTGAGGACACATTCTTTTACAATATAAATCTAGGTATTTATATATGAACAGAAATAGCTTGCAAATATTCAATACTGATTTACTTATGATCTAAGTTCATACGATACATTTGTAAGCAGTTTTTATATCTAAGAATAAGTGTTTTTGTCTTATCTCAGTATTTTATGTTATGTTCACCATCAGATGTGATTAGGTGATACACCACTAATGCAATAGTATGTAAGCTACCATATTTGTTGTGAAATCATGTATGTTGATGTATGTCAAACTCATTGTTTGATTGTAACTATATCTGTTGTAAAATCATGTATTTTGATGTATATAAAACTCATTGTTTGATTGAAACCACAATCATTCCACATACCTTGAACCTCCTTTTGTACATTGTGTTCTTGTTACATTTTATGTTTGTGTTTAATTTGCTGAATTACTTGCATCATAACATGCAGAATTTAAAAGATAGAAATGTTGTATATTTCCTACCAAAATATCTGTTTAACAATATATATGTATGGCACATTTTTTCATCATACCGTTATTTAAATGGATAATCTAAAATTAATGTCATACAACTGTAGGGGTCTCAATAACAGTAAAAAACGAAGAGATGTCTTTGATTTTTTAAAATCAAAACAAGGACATATTTATTGTCTCCAAGACTGTCATTTTACTCCTGATATGAAAAATAAAATATACTCAGAATGGGACGGGGAATGTTATTTTAGTTTTGGGCTTTCAAATTCAAGAGGTGTTTGCATTTTGTTTAGAAAAAACTTACCAATCACATTAAATAAAATTGAAAATGACTCTCGTGGTAACTACTTATTATTGGATTTGACATATATGACAAACAGGTTTACCTTATGCACATTATACGGGCCTAATAAAGATACACCCATCTTTTTTACAGACCTCTTAAAAAAAATAATAGATTTTCAAAATGACGAATATATTATATGTGGAGACTTTAATTGTGTATTAGACGTTAACTTGGACTATCTAAATTATACATCCATTAATAATAATAAAAATGCAAGAAAAACACTGCAATCTATTATTAGAGATAATAATATCATTGATACTTTCAGATATCTAAACGGCACTACCCAACAATATACATGGAGACGGTTAACACCATTACAGCAGGCTAGACTTGATTTTTTCCTTACTTCTAATAGTTTGTCTTCTAAAATTAGAAAATCTTCTATTGATTCATGTTATAAATCAGACCATTCAATTATTGACTTAGAACTAAGTTTTGAGGATATAGCACATGGTAAAGGGCTCTGGAAATTCAACAATTCACTGTTAAAGGATATTGACTATTTAAACTGCATTAATACTTTGATAGAAAATGTTAAACAACAATATTGTATTCCCATCTACAACATAGAAAACATAGAAAACATTGACAACAACAACTTACAGTTTGTTATCAATGACCAGTTATTCCTGGAAACATTACTCATGGAAATTAGAGGAAAAACTATTTCATTCTCATCATATAAAGCTAAACTGAACAAAAACCATGAATCTAATTTAATTAAAAAAATTGATATACTTCAAAAATCATTAACTGTTACTAATTCAGAACAACTTCTTGACCTTCAAAATGAATTAGAAAATGTAAGGGAAAATAAACTTAAAGGGTCTCTTATTCGAGCTAGAGCTAAATGGATAGAAGATGGGGAAAAACCTTCTAAATATTTTTGCTCGCTTGAATCAAATCATTATACAAACAAGTCGATACCTTTTATTGAATTGGAAAATGGTGTAAAGTTGCAGGAGCAAAATGATATTCTAAATGAAGCTGTTTCATTCTATAAAACATTATACAAAAGAAATGACAACGAAATTGAATATGATATAAAATCAGATTTAGCTAATGTTAATATACCAAAATTAAATAAAGTTCAATCTGATTCATTAGAAGGACTGCTTAGTATCGAAGAAGTAACAATAACGCTTAAAAATATGAAACATGACAAAAGTCCTGGCTCTGATGGATTTACTGCTGAATTTTTTAAGGTATTTTGGAAGAAGTTAGGTCATTTCGTAGTAAGAAGTGTAAATTATGCATTTGTTACAAACTCCTTGTCTATAACACAAAAACATGGAATTATAACCTGCATTCCAAAAGACAACAAGCCGAGGTGTTATCTGAAAAATCTACGACCATTAACATTATTAAATGTTGTTTACAAATTAGCATCAGGTTCTATTGCAAATAGATTAAAAAAAGTACTTGATATTGTAATCTCTAAAGATCAAACTGGTTTCATTAAAGGCCGATTTATCGGTGAAAACACTAGACTACTTTACGATATTTTGAAATATGCTGAAGATAATAATTTACCTGGATTACTAATGACAATTGATTTCGAAAAAGCATTCGATACTTTGTCTTTTCAGTTTATAGAAACAACTATTAGTTTTTTTAATTTCGGACCAATGCTTCAAAAATGGATATCTATGTTCTTGCATAATACTATGGCCTCCATACAAATAAACGGATTCTTGTCAAACACTTTCTGTATAGAGTTGTCGACAAGGAGACCCAATCAGCGCTTACATTTTTATTATATGTGCAGAAGTTCTTGCTATTAAAATAAGGGAAAGCAAAGAAATAAAAGGTATAACAATTAAAGACATAGAATATAAAATATCTCAATTTGCTGATGACACATCTTTATTTCTTGACGGATCTGAACCATCCCTTAATTATACGTTAGACATGCTTCATGAATTCTCAAGATACTCTGGACTAAACATAAACTATGAAAAAACTAACTTAATTTGGATCGGCTCTATGAAGTATAGTACTAGATCAATAAAAACTAAATACAAACTGAGATGGGGAGCAACTACTTTTAAAGTTCTTGGGATAGAGTTTGATATCAACTTAGAAAACATGGTAATGAAAAATTTTGAAAACAAAATCGAAAGTATTAAGAGTTCAATAAGTCATTGGAATCGTAGAAATATTACACCGCTGGGAAAGATAACTATTGTCAAATCACTGCTTTTACCTTTACTTAATCATTTATTTGTAACACTACCAACACCAGGAATAGACACCATGAAACAAATTAATCAACAATTTTATGACTTCATTTGGGCAGGACCAAGCAAAATAAAAGCTACTGTAATTGTTAAGGAATATAACGAAGGTGGGTTAAATATGATAGATATATGTTCGTTTGAAAAATACATGAAAATAATTTGGTTGAAGAGATTAGTGTCAGGCGATGGAAATTGTTATTCATTTGTTAAATCGTTTATAGATTTTAAAACACTTTTTAACACTGGTAAAATGTATGCCGAGAAAATATGCCTACAATTGAAAAATAAATTTTGGCTCGATGTCCTGAAAAACTATATATTGTATATTGAAAAGCTGCCAATAATAAATAGTGATGATATTCTGGATATGCCTCTATTTTATAATCATAATTTTAAAATAAACAATATTCACATTTATATTAAAAGTCTCTATGAAAGAGGTATTCGTTTTGTTAGAGATATTATGATAGAAAGAGATTGTTTTATTCCTAAAGAAGTTTTGGATTTACATGTCGGAACAAATGTAAATTTCCTATTGTACCATGGATTAATTAACATAATAAGCAAATATATTGAAAATTTTGAAGATTTGCCAAATTTTTACAATAAAACTCAGGGACCTATATTACCAACTTACATAAAGAAAATAGTAACTAGCCCTAAAGAAGAAAAACATATTTATAAAATATTAATCCAAAACAGTGACATTCCAACTAGTCAAACAAAATGGAATTCAGAATTTTTTAATATTGACTGGAAAAACGTACATACACTTGTATTCAATTTAACTAAGGATACATATATCAGATGGTTCCAATGTAGAATAGTACACAGAATATTGGGAACAAAATCACTTATGTTCAAGATGAAAATTGCTGCTGACAATCTATGTACATTCTGTAACAATGAAGTAGAAAACATTACGCACTTGTTCTGGTACTGTCCATATACCCAAGAAATTGTTAATTTTGCTGTCGAGATTATTCATAGAAGTCGACCAAGCTTACATGTTCAGTTGACATGTCAGGAATTAATACTTGGAATTACAAATTCAAAAATGAATGATTTAAACATTGTATGCCTTGAAATTAAACGGTATATCTTTCATTGCCAGAGGAAAAACAGAAGTCCATCTAAATATGGACTTGTAAATAGTATGAAGCAAACGTTTGAAATATATAAAACTACAATAAAAACAGATGAAGAACTGAGAAACTGGTCCCTTGTCAAAACATTTACAGACATCTCTTATAACGACATAATACTTTATAACACATAATAAATATTGTTTACCACACCAGTATTTTGTAAAATCTGCATTATCAGTGTATTATACCCAATGCAACTCAGCACTTAGGTTATTTTTCTTACGTGCAATATTGTATAGATAGAAGACATACATGATTACATATAAAACTGTATATAGTATGCATGTACAAGTTAGTATTTTTGCAAAATGTTTTGAAATACAAAACTGCAAGTATTGTATATATTGTATATGAATGTATGTTTTGTATGTAGTATGTTTACAATTGTATTTATATACAACCATACGGTACATGTACATACATGAACTACTCTGTCAATAACATGCATGTATGTAATATTATATGGTGAAAATAAAATTTTGCACGAAAAAAAAAAAAAAAAAAAAAAAAAATTAGTAATCGTTTGTTTGTTTGGATTTTTCGCTGTTTTTAACAGTATTTCAGTCATATCACGGCGGTCAGTTAACCTACTCACACCTCCTGGGCCAGTAACTGACAACTGCCCTACTTGAATCAGAGGTAGGGGGAGAATGGCCGTAGAAATAATTTCATGACCAATCCCCACACAGGTTATGTGGCCGGGCTGGGATTCGAATTCGCGATCCCCAGATTGACAGTCCAGCGCTCTACCAACTGAGCAAGCCTGGCCTGAAAGGATCACTTGAAATAGATAAAATTATAAAACGTTTGTAACTACCGGTAATAATTTGTAGTGTTTCTGTTGTTTTCGTTAAAATTATTGACAACACATGAATCACTTTCTTAAAGTAACTAGAGCTATCACTAAAGGTGATTAACACCCCCACATACCGCTTTGGCACAGATGTAGAGCTTTGACACGGAACAATGTATTGACTGACAAATGACCTGCATAAAAGGAAAAATGCACTTGAAATGCAAAATGAAGAGCACAAGCGGAAATGATTCACACATATTTTACCTTGAATTGTGACCTTGACCTTTGACTAATAAGCATGAGACATGCGCGAGACACATTGTCTAGTCACGGTAACAAGTTATATTAAAATCCTACTAGGCATTATGAAGTTATGGAGTGGAAATAAAGTATTTGACTTGAATTGTGACCTTGATCTTTGATGGACAAGCATGGGTTATATGCGCAACACAAGCATGGGTCATGTACATGTACGCGACACATCGTCTGGTCATGGGGAATAATTATCTGAAGTTATTTTAAAATCGTTCCAGGCATTAAAAAGTTATAGAGAGGAAACAAAATACAAGTATTTGACCTTTGACCTTGAATTGTGACCTTGACCTTTAACAGACACACATGGGTAATGTATCTGACACATTATCTGGTCATGGTGAATAATAATCTGAAGTTATATTAAAATCCTTCCAGGCATTACGAAGTTATGGAGCAGAAACAAAATATGGGACGTACCAACGTACCGACGTATAGACCAACACGCATGATTGCTATAAAGCCCCCACTTTTTCAAAAAGTGGGGGTATAATAATGCACTGAGAAATGTAGAAATCGGAATGGTGGTTAAGGCATTAGCCTTTTGATCGGGAGGTCTAAAATTCAAACCCCGGTGGGAGCAATGTTTTTTTTCATTTTTTTTTTCAATTCTTTTCTTGTTACTTATTATACTTAAGCTCTTTAGTTCCGAAGCTTAAATCTGTCAAGGTAAGACATTTAATGGCATCCTTTAAAAATACAAAAATCTGTGAACAAGTCTCTATAAGAAAACAAATCCTTTCGTTACAAAATTTTCTTTATAAAGTCCTACAAATTCGTGGAAAATACAATGTTTTCGACAAAGTTTGGTATATTTGGATATAGAAAATATTTAGCCAGGGGGAGCACTACAGTAAAGTATCGCTAGTATCTGTACCTGTCTATTTCCGACTTGTATGTTCCCATTGCACTGTCTGTGAACAGCTCCCCTAGTGCACTTCGAAGTCCTTCTGCAAAATCTCCTGAAGAACACAATTTCAAATAATTTAAATTTATATTTCTTCACTTAAACAAGTAATTGGCATATAATATAAACACAAATAATAAATATTGACACAGTTCAAAGAGTACCTGGTATGATTCAATCAGCTGAGAAAGAAATACGAACAAAAGCCCTCCCAGACCAAAGCCCGCTCCTTGTTTTTCATGCCCCAGACATTAGCCAAATCGTAATTTTGAGGACCCAAACAAGTGCCCATAATTGACGACTAAGTGTGGGTGATAATTATAATTAAAGAGTATCATTTATGCAATTGTCGCAATTTAACACTGTGATTCCATTTGTATAATAAATGACAGTAAAATTCTTTAATAAGGACGTTACACCGAATTCGAAATACTTGAGTCACTAGTGGGCAATTGTCTAGCGTATAATAGCAATGAGCGGGCTAATGTCAGGGGTTTGAAAACAATGAGTGGGCTTTTGTCCTGGATGGCTTTTATCAGGATTCTGGGGAGAAAGTAAAAAATAAATATACAAGCACTTCATGTACCAGACATTAGCGAAAAATACCATTCAAGTAAACAATTGCTCTAAATTAGCACAAAATTGACTCATTTAAAGTTTATGGGAATGATAGTAATCTTGACTGAAAATATTACTCAAATTTTAATAAACGATATACATGGCTGATATGCAAAAGGACTATGGACTAAGATTGAGATATACATTGTAGCCATGGGGACTGACACATTAAATGATTCCAGAGCTGACATACCATCTGTAAACAGAATATTGTCACCATATATTTCTTCCATAAACTGCTTGTATCCCAATTCTAATTTATCACTGTGTTCTGAAAATAAATAAGAAAGAGCTCTATTTAGAGAACAATAAATAATGGAAATACATGTATACTTTTTTATGTTAATGTTGATCATGCATTGATCAGTGAAGCCTAAGAAAAAAAGTGACTACATATAATAATTATCTATAATAGTTTTACTCCACTTTTTGTTTAAAATGTACAACAAAGTTTCTCCCACCAGGGTTCGAACCGGGGACCTCTGGATCAAAAGATTTATGTCTTAACCACTCGGCCAATCCGACTTGTATATTTTTACACCACATTTTTCAAGTAATGTAAATGATCCACGTGTTGTCTACAATTTTAACGAAAACAACAGAAACACTCCAAATTATTCCATCGTTAAGCGTTACAAACTTTATAATGTTATCAATTTCAACTGATGATAACTCATAAACGTGATGGTATTTCCAGTATATTTCTTTGTCCCTACTGTTATTTCACTCCTTTGTATACAATGTTCTTTTATTTTTGGAGTTGGAAAATTGTCAATTTGTGAACAGGTCCCTTTAATTAATCTCTTTTTAAGAAACAATCTATGTACCCAACAACTTATTGCTTCCCAATTCACCTGTTGACTGACTGACCAAGCATAGTTAGCGACATATGGTCCATTTCACTAGAAGAAAATTAAGTTACTCTACTTTATTTTTCTATTTAAATTCTCCTAAACACATTATTACAACTTTTTTTATATCAAAGTGTTTTAATTTTAATAATTACATACATGCAGGATTACCATTCAGCAGTTCATGAAGAACTTTATTCGAGCCAACAAACACTGTTGGTTTGTTCAGCAATCTGGTCTGGAAAACACGAGACTTATTGTCTGCCATGTACTTCATGAGGAATTTGACTGGATTCTTGTAAAATTCATATGACTTGTCCCCAAGCAATGGCAGCCCAGCCGAGCCTGGGACATTCCTGGCCATGTCGGGTCACCAACATCTAACATACAGATCTTAACCTAGAGTTATCTCTGCACAAATATTTTATCTCTATGTTAATAGTATAGCAAACTGATGTGAATGCATACATATTCAACACATTAATTCACCAGTCCTAATAGAAGAAGATTAAACACAATATTTGGCATTATTTTTTATTTTTAAATTAACTAAAGTATATTACTATTTAAATTCAATTTTAATTAAATTGAATAATACATGCATTATATTGCAAATAAATAACAAAATTTAAACTCAATCATTAACAACAAAAATAAAATAGAAAACACACATATACACACATTTACAGATAGAGTATAAAATTAAGCCAAATAGAATCAAATTTGTATCGTATTTCATTTAATTGCTAGTAGTTTAGTGACCACTTGCTTCTTCCGAAAAGATGAAAACAAACTTCCTGCATCCGGGTTTCTTCATTATTGTCTATGCCAAGGCTATTTGTTACAAAATCGTTGATTGGTCCATTTACAAAAGGTAAACAAACACAGATATTGAAACACCGGTCACGTTCTAATAACATTGACGCAATCGCTATTTAAAGAATGGTCTTCGCGGGGGGCGGGGGGGGGGGGGGGGCAATTATTAAAAAGGATCTTACTTAAAAAACATGTAAATATATTTAAATTACTGTCTGTGACCGTTTCCAATTGATGATTGTTTTATTCTAGTATGAATGAACAGATGATTTTTTTACCTTAAATTTCAATTTGAGCATAACTTATTGCACGAGTTTCACGTACTCAGTAGAGAGAATTAAAAGATCTGAAGTTCTCACTGATTTAAAGTCTCGAAATCCACAATGAGCTGAAAATATTTTTCTTTTATCAAAGAAAACCATTTTATAAAACAAAAATGTGCATGTCTCGTTTACATACAACAATCCATTTAACTGCGGTTTCTTAATCATAACAAAATATGTTAAACTACGCAAACTGTTTATCAACACAGGGTCTTTTAACATATTTAAATAACGTTAAATCGTGCTACTCTGTTCAATCGGAAAATAGTGTTCATCAAACTGAACTATCAATAAGTCATCAGTTATTCGTACGACGCTACAAAAACAAAATAATCGGATATTTTCCACTAAAATTTCCTGTCAAGTTCATTCAAAACATCAACAAATGTACATTTTTTAGAAAAATAAAAGCGGAAACTGTCGTCCCGGATCAGCCTGTGCAGTTCGGGACGACACTTTGACCCGTTCATTAAGCCCGGTTTTCCCACGACACGCGTAATATATAAACTGCGTATAAAATGTTTTACCATTGGTTAGGTTTGGCGTACAATGTCTTTGTCAATATACTTAAATTCTAAATACAAATATAATCTTATTATTTTAAAATAGCATCAATTAAAAGCGGACCCTGGGGAAAAAAAATAAATAAAAATTATGCATTTCGTTAATACTTTCAATTCATCTAACACTAGTGCAATATAGAACAAAGATCTATCAATGTTTGTGCATGCAGTCCGTCGCACTTGAGCGGTAATCTAATTATCACATTATTGCAGCAGTGTATTGATCTTAGAGTGCAAATACACAGAATACACAGGAGCACAATACCCCAATTATTTTATTTTATTTGTTATTTTTATTTTTTGGGCGGGCGGGGGGGTGGGGGGGGGTCAAGTAAAGAAGGGGTACACTAGGTTTTGGTTTTTAGGTACATCTTAAGATTTTTTTTAGGTTCTTCATGTGTATTGGCCCTACTCTTCTATATTTTCAGGACTAGTGACTTTCACTCGATGATCCGCAACATTGAGATATAATTTAGAATAATAATTGTTACTGTAGCTGCTGTAGCACGTGTTTAAATTGCAAAATAAAACAATTACTTGGTTCATAATTTGTCAGTGAGTAGTTCAATATATAGCATGTATATTTTACATGTTTTCTTATATATGTGTTAAACTTTTAAATTTTATTTTGTACCTGATTTTTGGTAACACAGATCTATTGACATGTCATTTAAATTTATAAATACAAATGTATTTGTTTGTCAGAATAAATAACAATAAATATTTGATTTGACATAGATGCTTTAGAAAACAACATGTTACTCGTTGTTAAAATAGGCGCGGTGTCAAAATAGATGACATTAATTGGCAAACGTTTCTTTTGCATACTTACGCGTCGCTCTTGTCAAAGTCAATACAATGTGACATATGACAGAAAGATGCGAAAGAATTTATATTTGAATTTTAACATAGCGTATTGATATTCCCAAAGAGCAAAACAACACTTATTTTATCCCGTACAGGAGCACACTCCGATTTATAGTTTATACTTATAAATATTTTATTTTATACTATTTTATTGCGAAAAACGAACTGTTGTTTTGCGGGTTTATATATATATATATTCACAACACAATGAAAATATATGATACTTTTGGTGTCGAATGACACTCTGTAAAAAAGATGATGCAGCAAACACAATTACTTCGGAAAGTCATTTGCGCCGATGGTGCATACATGTTTAAGTGGTTTTAAGATATACCATTTGAACATGTTTGGCGATTTTATCTCGACGCTCCGCTTGCCCAAAGGTGAAACCCGAAAACAAAAATTGTTTGTCAATTTATAGATGTCTGTAAATCATTAACCGTCCCAATATAGATCCCATTCGGCAATATATATAAATTTATTTTAAACATAACTTCAAACAAAATTTAATACATTTCGCCTACAACATAAATAATTATGTTGCCTCACGTGGTCATGTTGACATTAAATTTAACTTAATAGAGATTTTTTACATGGTAAAATTATGTTCCTACTCTTAAGGGTCCGTTTTCTCATAGATCTAGTTATTATATTTTCTAGTCGGTTTAAATTTGGTTGATAATGAGGGGATCAACCATTTACTTAAAATATGGAGTATCGTGATTTTCTGTTAAAAACACGCTGTAATTGTATTTATTTATAAATCGTCTGATCTACTTCTTTGGAATCGTCCATGTAAATAAAAGGTTCTCCCCTGCATTTTTACCGACTGTACAAAACTTACTAGTAGATAACAAATAATGTGAACGTCCCTTAATCACTTATAAATAAGTCGATCTAGATGCAATCCATCGCTATATGTTAGTATTGTATGTAAGTTGATAGAGACCACATATTAAAATTGTATGAATACTCTTCTAATTGTATTCATTAAATGATTTATTATTTCTTTGTTCAAATGTGCACTCTCATTGTATGTACCATTGGTGATTTGATGAGATCAGTAAATTTATTTATGCATCTCAACCCATTTTGACACTTTGTCACATAATTAAACAAAGAGACGCATTAATCAAATGTTTGTCATCTTGATAAATAGTCATCAATTAACGCAATCTGTCAAAAATGTAGGATAATTAAAACAGTTTGGTGCAGAGTTTATCAGCTCATGCTAATAATAGCAAATTAAGTCGGTCAGTGCGAGCATAAATAGCTCTCATGCTGATTGGACAACAAAGTCATGTGACTATTTTGAGCTCTCCGATTGGTTTACGCACCAATGTTTTGTTAGCGATGAAGACGTAAAAACAAAGCGAAGCAGATAGCTAGCGACGTTTCAACATTTCTCATCTTGTTTAAAATTTAAAGTTTCAGGATTAAATGAATTTAGTCAAAAATTTAACGAATTTTATTTAACCAACTACGTTTAGGCGATCGGAGAAAAGTTAACAGGGAAAATAACCGAAAAGGACGTCACCGAGTTGGTCATCAGACAACAAACAAGGGACGCCATCTTTGAAGTATTTTTCGAGGACAAAAAGGACGGAATATAGCTTGTAAGTCTAAAGTATTTTCGTATGCCTGTTAAGAAAAAAATACAAGTATTCCGTTCAGTTTCAAAAGCCACCCACGATTATATTAGATAATACCGACTAAAATAAAATTGTGAGGAGTGTTGTGGTGTTTTCACAGGGACTTCCAGGTTGCTAATGCTATAGCTAATTACTTGTTTAGTGACTGTGTTATATCGTATTTTTAGTTTTCCAAATGAAACAAGCAAGTTGACAGCCCTATATTTAGTCCATATTTTATCAGTTGTACAGCCCAATTGACCTAAAGGCTAAAAGGAAATTAATACATATTTGTGTTGTTATTTCTAGTTCTGTTATCATACGAATTTGGAACATTAATTTCAGTCCACCCAGTCCTGGTAAAAGTTAAGTTTTAGTCCATTCGAAGTAATGACTTGGTCAGGCAGCATGAAACCTAGGGAAACAGGAAGACGGGCGAACAGAAGACGTTACAACAGTTCCAGCTCAAGGGGGTCTCCCTCACCAAAGTTGTTGGACGATCGGTTAGCATTTCACTTGTTGACATTTCTGAATGTTTGGTTGGTTTTTCATGTTTCAGACATTGTATTTGGCTACGTTTTCATGTGTTATTGGTGTAATTGCAATTTTGAAATAGTGTCGGTTTCTCAAAAATATAGATTTCTACCAAACATCTGAACTCGACTGAAATAATAATATTTAATATTTTCAAATACTATAAATGAGCATAAATTGAAGGCTTTCAGGTCACACAATTTTCTTTCTCTGACAATACAAATAACCAGCATCAAGAACTGATTCATGCGTAACTATGTGAAAAAGAAACAGTTGAATTTTAACCTTGCACTATGTAATAAGTACAAGAGTTTGTGACTTAGGCTTCTGCATGAAGTTGATATTTATTGAAGAAAGTTGCTCTTGCCGCATCATAGGTGCAGTCCAGTGGAGGGCACCGAGCTACAATCCTTTGCTAGACCAGTGTTTTCCACGTTGCGGATGTCCCCTCCACCAAGACCAGCAGATGCCACCTTTTCAAGGTCCCCATCACCCGAAGGCAACGCATACGCCGGGGCTAAGTTCCACGACCCGCCATTGCCTGAGTTCCTTCCCAAGCCACCATCACACTGGTTTAGTTTCTCCTCTGCACCTGAACTGTCCGTTAGTGGATGTAGTGACATGTCAAGCCAGTTGAAAATGCTGCTAAAGGTGGCGCCACCAACAATGTAGGCAGTGATCATTTCGCCAATAGACAGATAAATCATTCCACATTCTCATTTCATTGTTCATTTTCAACTTTGTAAAACAATTCTCATGAGTCAGTATTAATTTCATGACCATTACAGATTTCATGAGTTTTGTTATGCATTCATTTCATATTGTCATGTAATTCATTTAGTGATTTTTTTACTTTTTCCTCCTTATAAAAATTTTCTGTCTTTCCACGCAGATTGTAAAGTTTAAGCTAAAATGGAACAAAGAGAAAATACAGAATGCAAAAAATGACACAACTGATTTTTGTTTTGCAAAAGCTTTTGTTGTTAATATGAGTCAAATTTATTACTATTAAGTAGATTTTTGTTTTGTTGTTAGCATTTTAATCTTGATGAATTTTATTATGTTGATTTTTTTTAAAGAAAAAAATGCAGCATTTTACTTACACTTATTTTTGCATTTTTAAATTCTTGCTACATTTTGACTCTTCCATTTTAGTTTAAACTAGTTGTTTTATCTCTTTCACATTACACTACTTTCTGAACTCTTGTGATGAATTCCATTGTATGCAATTTTATTGTTAATATATTTACTGAGGCTGAAGTGTTTACGACGGTAGAAGTATTTTTTCGCCAAGCTATGTGCAATATTGTTTGTACAGAGATCGCAAAATATTTGTATATACAAATATTTTTTTATGTTTAGATTTTAAATATTTTAAACATGAAACTCTGTTTTTAGTATGGTGCATTTATTTGTGAAATGTCGACGCAGACATTGTTATCCGAGGGTATTTGTTAAGTTGATGCAAAAGACATTACGAAATCTGGGTTGATATAGTTGATTTTTGTTACAATATTCTTTTGTGTGCTAATACAGCAATTGTGCAGAATGCTGTTTTAAGATGTCTTGTGATCTCAACTGTTTTTATGAAAGAAATAATGTAATTTGTAAAGACTAAGAAGTGGTGTGCTGCATCATTAAATTAAATTACTTGAATATCCATTACATTATAAGCTTTTGTTACTTGAGTAGTTTCTGACTTTTTTAAGGGGCGGGGATTTAAAATGTTCATTTTCTGAGGACACGTTAAAAAAATGATGTTGCATGCCGTTTAGATATTAAGAGTGCTGGATTTCAAAACATAGGGTTTTGTTAACTTTACAGTTGAAATTTCTATATCTTGTGTATTTTGTGCTTTATTGTAGATATTATTAAGTAACTATTTTTCAGGAATTTTGGTGTAATTGTCTTTGAAAAAATGTTTTGGTCTTCCTATGAATTATTTTCTGAACTTTGTAGAAAACTTGTTAGTTTGTTAATCAAATGTAAAATAAATTAAAGCAATGACTAAAAATTCCTGGAAAAATGTTGCTGCCAGCTGAAGTTACACATGTTTAATAAATTGCTTGAAAAGTTTTTACTAACTTTATTATTTTTTTTTTTCAGTTCATTTATTATTTTCATTTGAATGAATTTCTAAGGTAACTTATTTATTGCTTCAGGCATTCATTCATTGTTGTTCAAATTAAGTCGGGGTAATAAATATCGTAGTAACTAATTCTGCTTATTTGAAATTATTTCTCAGACTGACTAAAAATAATAATTGAACATTGAATTTAAAATCAAGGCTAAACAATATTTCTTAAATTACATATTAATTTGGTCATTTTAATTTTCTTAGTTGAAATGTGTTGTTTAAAATAACTTCACATAAAAAAAATACAGAGATATAAAAGACAAAAGTTGACATTGAAATAGCCTTGCTTTGTTGTTTGTAACTTCAGCTTGAATATTTTGTTATAGATTTATTTTGTATCTAAAATTGTGATATGATTTAATGCATATAACAGTTCTAGTTTTTGTTTGCACGTTCAAATTGTACAACTTATTTGGTCTAATTGGCAACATTGTGCTAGTTCAACAGAATTTTTCAATATTGATTGTAAAAAAATGTAAATGTAAACAACAACTCTCTGTAACATAGTTAAGACTAAATAAGTTCCATCAGATTCCATCTGATTTACCTACCTAATCAGACTTTTGTTAAGAAATCTTTTGTACTGTTGTCATAATTATTGAATGTTTGTATTGTAATTGTGCAGCATTGTTACTTACCGCAGCTGTGTATGAGTGAGATACGAACACTTTTTATCAAACGTCCAATGCTGGAAAGTTAAAGAGGTCTCTATCCACGGATATAACCGGCTTGGATTTAATACTCGCTAACCCTGACACGATGTTAGTGGTTTTTAACCACATCCAACTGAGTTACAGACCTTTAACGCTGTCTTTCACAGGGTGTGCTGCCAGAGTTTTGTGTTCATTCATCATTTGTACATTTGAACTGTCCTCTCGTAGAATGCGGCCATATTTAGACAATGTTTTGTCTTCAGGGATGACATATTCACCATGAGACCAGGATGCAAGTTTTTATCAGGGATTATTTTGTGAATCCAGAATTTGGTGTCAAACACCTATGGACTGCTAGAGCATTGTGAACAATGGAACTCTTTATCTAGCACTCGGGTTATATGATATCACTATACGGACATGTTTGGAGATCAAATGATCTCGAAATGAGTTTATGAAAAGCTTAAATATGGATTGTGCAGCAAGATTACATAACATGTTACTCCATACCAGTGATGTCTATAAACGACCAATTTGCATTGATCTCAGTTACGAAAATGAACTTTAAATGAAGTCACCATGGTGACTTGCCCTTCAAGCCTGCTTGCTTGCCAAAGCTGTGCTTTACGACTCGACCCGTGCAAATTACGAGAATCAAAAAGTGTGAAGCAATGTTATTGCTTAGAGTGACTAGAGTCTCAGAGAATTGGTGAATACGCGTATATGATGTGAAATCTATTTTGTGAACGCGGACGAATTGTGTTATTGCTATTGTGCAAGTCATATTGTGATAAAGCAGAGTTTCAAACATTTCATGTTTTGTACAGACGGCAAAGAAATTGCTTCTACCGACGTGTGAATACTTCAGCCCTGGGATTCATCGCAACACTTCAGTGTCCTGTCGTCGACCTCTCCGACCTCCTCCTGCCGACAGCAAGAACTTCCTTCTACCTTTCTTCTATCAGGGTTCTCTTTAGAACCCGCCAATACTTCGAAAGAAGTATCTTGAAATTGTCGAATGCACTGTTCACTCAGTGCGTCACCGTGCTTAGCGTGGTGGAACTTGTGTTTGTTGTTATTTGAACCTGACCCCTCCCCCGACAAACTTCAGATTCCCTCAACATCACTTAATGTCTGGTTATTTATGCAATCAGTCGTAGAACTAAGAAACAGTTTTATTTTCTCAAATGTGTATACCCGCTGTTAACATTAACATTACAGTTCAAAAAGCATGTCTTACAAATAAAGTATATATTTACTTATTTAGTACAGTTACTACAATATACATGAACCGTAACTCATGTCTTCATATTAACTGCCCATTGTTTACATTTCAATACTTTATATAAAGATAGGATATTCATTTGAAGAGCAAAGTACAATTTGCATATTTATGGAGTTATTGCCCCGTGTTTTCGTTTCGCGCAGCCTGTCGCGTAACCATTTATGTTTGGAATGTGTTGCTAAGTGACCAGTATAAGAACCGTAATTTCTTAACTTTATAATACAAATAATGGGTGTTGTTAAGAAGTTAAGAACCGTAATTCTCGCCTCTGTATTTATGGAGTTACTGCACTTCGATATTTGTTTGTATGGAGCATTTATGTATTGGAAAGAAACTCATTTATTGATTGCACAATCGAGATCAAAATCATTCTTAAATTGGAGTAACCGTCCTTCGTTTAATTGTTTTAAGGTAGTGTTAAGGTACCATAGCCTAGTTGTCAACTTACGGTGTGTTATATTGGTTGCGGTCGGTCGGTCGGTAGACCACTTTCATTTTAGGGAATAAGTCCGATGATCAAGCAAATCGCCCAAGGAACTGCACATGATTTGTCTGAAATTGGCCTTTTTAGCAGTTTCCGCTCCCAACGATAAACAGTTTTCATCCTATCTTCACCAAACTTGATAGTTAAAACAGCTGAACTCTTGTTCTTAGTTATTACAAGAATGTATGTTTCTTCGGAGAAATTCGTTCTTTAGTGATATCGCTTATTGCTACAGAAAAAGAATTCACTATTTATTAGCAAGTGCTTTGTCATTATAAAATCTGTTTATTATTCGACTCCCTCCAAATTTCCATTTTGACATGAATTAATCAAACTTAAATGTGGAAATTGTAAATAATGCTATCATCTGTCGTTAGCATTTGTAATTTGTAAAATTGGTCCGCTCCTGTTTACACAACCTAGCAATAATGCAAATTAAAAAGAATCAAATGCCAATTGTTATATAGTCTAACCCATATTATAGTACTTGACACATTGCTCAATAGTATTGTAATTAACCATATTCGGAGTACTTATTTAAATGGGCAGCTGAGTGCAAATATAATTATTCTTGTCACACTTTTTGTTAGCTCACCTGAGCACAAAGTGCTCATGTTGAGCTTTTGTGATTGTCCGTCGTGCGTGTGTGCGTGCGTCGTAAACTTCATTCAAACAACATCTAAACCGCTTGGCAGATTTTAACCAACTTCACAGGAATGATCCTTGGGTGGACCTCTTTCAAAGTTGTTCAAATCTTTCCGTTCCGCTGAATATGTAGGTCACCAGAGCTAAAAATGGATTTAAAAAATGAAAACTTTAAAAATCTATGAAACCGCAAGGCTCAGACCTTTTATTTTTGATATGTGACATCCTCTTGAGGTCCTCTACAAAGATTGTTCTAATTATGCCCCTGGGGTGAAAAGGGGCTACGCCCTGGGGGTCACATGGTTTATATAGAATATATGCCAAAAAAATACAAGGCCCAGAGGTTTCATATTTGGTATGTAACATCCTATAGTGGTCCTCTACATAGATCGTTCAAATTATGCCACTGGGGTCTCATGATTTATATAGAATATATAGCAAAATGACTTTAAAAATCTTCTCCTCTGAAACCGCAAGGCTCAGAGGTTTCATATTTGGTATGTAATGTCCTTTAGTGGTCCTTTACAAAGTTTGTTAAAATTATGCCCCTGGAGTCAAAACGGGCCATGCCCTGGGGGTCACATGGTTTATATAGAATATGTAGCAAAATTACTTTAAAACTCCTCCTCTGAAACCACAAGGCTCAGAGGTTTCATATTTGGTATGTAACATCCTAAAGTGATCCTCTACAAAGAATGTTCAAATTATGCCCCTGTGGTCAGAACTGGCACGCCCCTGGGGGTCTCATGTTTTATATAGAATATATAGCACAATGACTTTTAAAATCTCCTCTGAAATCGCAAGGCCCAGAGGTTTCATATTTGGTATGTAACATTGTTTAGTGGTCCTCAGTTTGTTCAAATTATGCCCCTGGAGTCAAAACGGGCCACACCCCGGGGGTCATATGGTTTATATAGAATATATAGCAAAATGACTATTAAAATCTCCTCTGAAACCACAAGGCCCAGATGTTTCATATTTGGTATGTAACATCCTATTGTGGTCCTCTACAAAGATTGTTCAAATTATGCCCCCGGGGTCAAAACTGGCCACGCCCAGGGGGTCACCTGGTTTATATAAACTTATATAGCTAAACGTCTTAAAATAATGGCAAAATGAGTTAAACAATCTTTACCTGAAACCGCAAGGCCCACAGCTTTCCTATATTTGGTACTTAACATTGCATAGTGGTTCTCTCCAAGATTGTTCTAATTATGCCCCTGGGGTTAAATCTGGCCACCCCCCGAGGGGTCACATGGTTTATATAGACTTAAATAGCAAAACGACTTAAAAAATCTTTACCTGAAACCACAATGCCCAGAGGTTTTTTCAAGGTTGTTCAACTTAAGCCCATGGGATAAAAATAAGCCATCCCTCTGGGATTCAAATTCCAATTGGGTTACAAGGTCTCAGGTGAGCGTCCAAGGGCCCTCAGGGACCTCTTGTTGTTTTTTCAGCTCACCTGAGCACAACGTGCTCATGGTGAGCTTTTGTGATCGCTTTTTGTCGGTCGTGAATGGTTCGTCGTCGACATTTACCTTGTAAACACTCTAGAGGCCACATTTATTGGCCAATCTTCATGAAACTCGGTCGAAACATTTGTCCCAATGATATCTCGGCCGAGTTCGAAACTGGGTCATATCTCGGCCGAGTTCGAAACTGGGTCATGTGATGTCAAAAACTAGGTCACTAGGTGAAGAAAAAGCTTGTGAACACTATAAGTCGCATTTTTTTGCTCAATCAACATGAAACTTACGCAGAACATTTGTTCTAATGATACCTTGGTCGAGTTTGAAAATGTTTCCGATCCGTTGTAAATCATGGCCGCAAGGGGGCGGGGCAGTTTTCCTTATATGGCGATAAAAAGCTTGAGAACACTCTAGAAGTCACATCTTTTGCCCAATCAACATGAAACTCGCTCAGAACTCTTGTTCTGATGATATCGCGGCCGGTTCCGGTCCGGTGAAAAAACATGGCTGACATGGGCGGGGGGTGGGGGCAGTTTTCCTTATATGGCTATAGGAAAAGCGTGTGAACACTCTAGAAGTCACATTTTGGTCAGAATATTTATCCCAATGATATCTCGGCCGAGTTCGAATCTGGGTCATGTGGGGTCAAAAACTAGGTCAAATTGAAGAAAATGTTTGTTAACTCTAGAAGTCACATTTTTTGCCCAATCTTTATGAAACTTAGTCAGAACATTTGTCCCAATGATATCTCGGCCGAGTTCGAATTTTGGTGATGTGTTGTGGAAACTAGGTCACTAGGTTAAATTAAAGGAAAAGATGTTTAACACTCTAGAAGTCACATTTTTTGCCCAATCTTTATGAAACTTAGTCAGAACATTTGTCTTAATGATATCTCGGCCGAGTTCGAATCTGGGTCATGTGGGGTAAAAAACTAGGTCACTAGGTCAAATTCAAGAAGAAAGTAATTTAAATATGTATTTCAAATTTTTTTAATGTCTGTTGTCACTTAAGCTTTGCAAACCACGATCATTAAGGCCGCATTTCAATCAGTATATCCATATCCGTATAAAAATCCAACACATGGAAAATTGTTCGACTAATGAAACTCGGGTGAGCAACCCAGGGCCATTTGGCCCGCTTTTTTAAAACGCTGGGAAAATGCCATATGGCCATTTCAAACAACGCGGCAACAGAATAAAAACTATTATTTCCAATGAGTTTGCCTTGGAATTGAAGGTTAGTTGTCTATAAAATGCTTTAGTATGAAACAACACACTAGTGATATAAGATCTAGCAGTAGGTTTATTAGTCATATTAAGTATTATTAATCTTGTCAACATTATACAAAATAATTACTGGATAATTGTGTATAAATTATAAGTTGTTAAATGTAGACATTACAACCCGATGTCTTGAAGAAGCTACTTGAATCGCTCGCTTTAAAGACGTTAAATACTTTTTTGAAAAAGAAAATTCAGGATTCCTTGAACCTAAACACCACAACCATAATTTTTCAGGTGAACCGAATCCGCCTGCAGATTACAGCGATGAACTCGCCGTGTAGATTATTGCTTGTTGTCACCGTGGCTACATTCGCCGCTTATGTGTGCTGCGTACATTACAACAGCTCGTCCGCACTGCAGAGTTTCCTGCTCACAACCTACGAACGCGACGACCGTCCGTACCAGGGACATCCGGGGCATTGAAGGATCCACGTGGACTTTTCCCTGACGTCACTGATCGACATTGATGATTTAGCAGGGGAGATAATCACGGTGGGTTACCTGACACTCGTTTGGAACGACGAACGCCTGGTGTGGAACCCAATGGACTACGGTGGAATCGGGAGCATAATTGTGGCCTCAAATGAGGTTTGTGCATTTTAAAGGATTACATTTTTGCTATGATATTCTGTATTAATTATTGTTCGTAAGACACAAGTCGTAACTTTGTTCTCGCAACGTCATATTTACGGTGACGTAGCCGTGCGTTCTTTGTTGTTCAGTTGATATAAAAATTCAATTCAATTAATGTTTTGCTATAATTAAAACACAACCTGTTTTATAATTTTAATAATTATGTCCTGCACATAAACTGTTTACACTTAAGTCAGCTGCGGTCAGCTGACATGGTTGGCACAATGGCGGTTTGGTGTATGTGTTTGCGTCCGTCCAATCTTGTCCGGACTGTAACTTCATCATTCATGAAGCAATTTTAAAATAAATTACCACACATGTTCATCTTGTAGAGACAGCGTGTCGCGCGCAAGACCTGTGTCCCTAGCTCAAAGGTTAAGGTCACACTTAGAGGTCAAAGGTCAAATATAGGCATAATACAGCTTGTCCGGACTGGACTGTCATCATTCATCAGGCAATTAAAAAAAACTGGACACAAATGCTCTCCATGTAGAGATGGCGTGTCGCGCGCAAGACCTGTGTCCCTAGCTTAAAGGTCAATGTCACACTTAGAGGTCAAAGGTCAAATATGGGCATAATGCAGCTTGGCCGGACTGTAATTTCATTATTCATCAGGCAATTTTAACATAATGTTTCAAAAATGTTCACATGCAGACGCGTGTCGCACGCAAGACCTGTGTCCCTAGCCCAAAGGTCAAGGTCACATTCAGAGGTCAAAGGAATAGATCTGCTTGTTAGAAAAATGTGGTTTTAAAATAATTTCAATAGTATTTTTATAGAAATTGCTTTCTTGACAACGGGCTCGGCATGTTGCCAACATGCATCTATTTATTTATAATAGTTGTTTGATAGTATAATATATATTTATTCAAATTCTTGTGAACTTATATATTTAATGGGCATTTCTTTAATAAATGCAAACGTGTATTGAATAAATAGTGTATAAACTTTATTGCAGTCAAGGAATGTGTTATATATAAAATTTATTATGTTAATCGAATTACGCACTATGTTAAAATAGTTTGCACATGAGCAATTTTTTGTTGCCGGACTGTTATTTAACGTTCTTTGTCTAAATACTACTATACATGTTTACTTTTACACAATTTTATTTAGGTCGATTATCTCGAAAGCTGTTTGTTTAGCCAATCTCGAGTCTATTTCCCGGTAGAGCCAGTTCTTGGCATCATTGTGAAAAATTACTCGAACGCCCCCTGTTACAGTGCATGGGGATAGAGACCTCAACACCCAAGTCGCAAGGCGAAAAGCATTTCCATTACCCCATAATAACACAAGTTATTTAATCAAGTAATATTAAATTTTAGGCCTAACTTATACTCGTAAGTTAATCAATTGTCTATCAAACATGTATAATACTTAATATCTAGCAAATAAGCAAATCGATTGATTCAATTTTCTATATGGCTAATATTTTGTACAGGTTTCGGTGCCAACCTATATTATTGGGCAATCCATGGAACCAAATCACCAGGTTTGGGTGCCAACTATATTATTGGGCAATCCATCGAACCAAATCACCGATCTGAACGCTGACATGGTCCCAGTGCGCGTCCTTTACAACGGAACCGTCATCTGGTTGCCGGGCGACGTGTTCTACACCCGCTGCGACTATGACGTCTTCCGGTACCCATTCGACGTCCAAGAATGCGTGCTAAAGTTCATGCCTTGGTCCTACACAGACGGCGAGGTAACGCTCCTCGTTCCAAACCCGGCCGTGGAGTTTTCATTTTTTCACCGAAAACGGTGAATGGTACCTAACGAGTACGTCCACATTATCGTTTGCGCGTAACCAGGTCTCGTTCGCCCCGTTTACCTTAACGTTTAAACGTCGTTCGGAGTTTTTCGTCGTCAACATTATATTACCCATACTAATATTATGCCTGCTCGATACCTTGGTGTTCTTGATCCCGCACGAAAGCGGCGAAGGCGTCTCCTACACTGTTACAGTTCTTCTTTCAATCGCCGTTTTCATGACGATGGTCAGCGGCAATATCCCAAAGACGTCAGCGCCCGTGTCTCTCCTTTGCTACTACATGCTGTTGCTGTTCGCCGGAAGCGTCCTCATAATGTTCATGGTCACCATCAACGGCCGAGTGTTCCACGGAGATACCAAGTTAGCTGTCCCGGCAGCGCTTCAAAAATTAGTGACGTCATTACTACGCAAAACGTCGGTGATAAATATTTCGGTAACGATGACACAATTTGAGGGAGTTCAAATACTTTCGGATAATTCCGTCCAAAATCCGACGATACTCAAAACAAAGGCTATCAAGGCTCCCGCGGAAAATTCCAGGGGACAAGAAGGCTCTTCTGACGTCACTCCTCGTGTTTCCGTGGTAACATGGAGGGAAGCGGCACTGGCGTTAGATAAATGCTGCATAGCATTCTGCCTACTTTATTTCATATCGGTCTCAATCGGAATGCTAACTTTCGTGTATTTCCAATGACAGTACTTTTTTCGATGTATATTACATTGTAATCGACTTGTTTATGAATCGGTAAAACCCTATTGTTTAGTGGTGAATTATTTCAAAGCAAAATGCAGTTATTTATTATTTATTAAAAATACATTGTCCGCTTCTGCCAGAATATTTAGTCCGTGAAATTCATCACTGGTAACAAAAAGTCTAGATGATAGCGATGATTAATATGTGATTTATTTAAAAGTATTTTTTAAAACGTTTATGAAGTTAACGCATGCATTAACTACGGTGGCATAGATGTGACATGTGCATGTTTTATTTATAAGATCTCGTTCCCACGACTTGATATGTCGTGGGAACGACATAAATAAAAACATGCGCATGTCCATCTATGCCACCGTATTTAACATTATAAGGCAACTTCTCAGAAATTTGCTACTGTAGATGACGATATTTATGACGACGATAACGCAACGACGACAACGAATATAACGAAGAGGATGGTGATCAATCTTTCAGTTTTGGGTATAGAAAGGTGTGTGATTTTTTTTATTCAAGATCTGTAATCTATAAGTATGTTAAGTTTATTGACTTCAGTCAAAACGACTATACAGATACTTATGTTACGACAACACAACAGGTGCTTGACGCTATACAGTATACAATCATTTTATTAAATGCATACACTACAGCTACAAATAAGCCTTGAAGCGCTGGGTGGAGTCCTGAACATGCGCAGTATACATAATATAAGCCAATATGAAACAATGATGATGATAATGATGACGACTACGATGATGATTATGATGATGCTGATAGTAAATGAGACTTATGATGATGATGACGACGACGAGGATGATAATGATGATTATGACCTTGACGACGACGAAGGAGAAGGGTGATGGCGAGGAGTCGAGAATGATCGATGGAACACTATTGACGCTGGTTCGGTGTACGATTAATTATTAATTAATACATCGTTAAAAGAGTTTATTACTTTTTAAAGAACAGAACATTACTTACATCTCTGCCATAGAAAAGTTTCAGTTATACAATAATAAGAGAAAAGACGTGCTTAACGGTTAACTAACATTATTATTTATAAATAAAGTATATATGTTTAAAAATATATTTACACTTAAGTGGGGATAAATGCATACAAACTAAATTTTATATGTGATTGCTTTTAATTTGAAATAATGCAAAAACATACGTTGTCGTATCGAAGTGAATTAAGATTTATTAACCGGTCATTTTACAGCCGCAGTCCACAGAATTTAAATCATTACATCGTAAATTGGCAATAGTTCTAATGAACTTTAATTGTATTTATTCGACTGAAAACTATTATTACCAATGGCATTTTATCATGTCTACTTGCGAAAGCGCTTGATACGAACAGAATACACAATATGTGCTGATTTACTCCAGATGGTAATCAGTCGTAGATTAATCAGAGCGTATACAATATTTCAGAGAGTTATCTTTGTTTGTCGGTATTCAAGTAGCGTGCGGTCTATTGAAATTTAGTTGTAATTTAAATTTGGAAACGACACAGACCTATGTCAGACAACACGTGACGTCTAGGAACTGCCCATTGGGATCGGCATTGGGGAAAGTTGCGATGTAATTGGTAAATATGGTATAAAACACAAGTAGCTAGTACCCTTTGACCTCAATATGTGAATTATTTAATTTCGCCCTGCGGGCTCGTTAAATAACTAACATCTTTCGGTGAAAGTATGCTACAACTATTACTACAAGTCACTAATATTGTATTTACCAGTTCCAAGCTGATACCGAATCTGCACACATGTTAACAAATCTTGGTTTGTATCAATTGTAAACAAGCACTAGATCGTTTTTTTCTTTAATGACGATTTTCCTATAAAATATTTAAATGTTATATTTTTATATACTTATAAAAATTCGTGTTTGTAAAAATAATTCTCGTTTAAAGTGTTAGAATGTTGGTGTTGGGCTAAGTCATTTTCTTTTTTTGTAACAGCATGTTCAACGCAGCCTCAGCTTCTTTTCGTCGCTTTTTCGTCTTTAGGTGAATTATTTTTCTTTCCGATATTCTGAGGCGGAAAGAGAAAGCATGGTTGCAACTTGCAGGAAACTAGTTATTGTTTGGTAATAAGATTAGAATAATTGCAATAACGTGTATTTTTTAAGCAGTTTATTTGTTTATTTAAGGGAAGCATAACGTTGGTAAAATGCTGGAGTTTGCTTAATTCTACGTATACACACATTTGCATTTTACTAAAGAGGTCTGAACCAATATGGCGGGAAGTTAAAAGCGAAAGTAGGTTTTAAAGTTTTGATTAAGCAAATAAGAAACTGTATGCAATGTTGATTCATTTTGTGCGTTCATTTGTTAGTTTGCATTCGAAGCATTAGCGTTCTGATGTTTCGAATTACACTAAAAACTTTTAAGTCTAAAGAATAAGAATGAGGTATTATGGAGACGAGGGATAGTTCGTGCCAGAAGACTGCGTACCATTATACTGGAGACTTTGTACCACATATGAATATACGGATGATCTGCTCAAATTGTGTTTGTGTTTATATAAAGATATCTTAAATTATTATAATATGAATTTAATTATAAACATTATTTCTCATTGTTCATCTCCATTAGGCGTAAAAAAAATGTTTGTTTCAAATTCAGGTTACATGCCCCCAAAAATAGAATTGGTAGGTTGGGATTATTTATTTTTTTAATTAATTTTTGTATTTGCTAAATGGTCAACTTGAAGATTCTAAAACTGATTAAATATTCAAAACATAATTATCAGCTGCATCCTGTAATGTTCTATGACCCTTAAAGGGCTGGATAACATCAAGACCCAAGAGGGATTTGTATTCTATGCGTTTATTTCCAATGCCTGCCAACAAGCAACTGCTATCAAAGTAGCATACATGATGATACTCCATGCAAGGCTCTCATTCGCTAAGCAATCAGTGGGCGTGGCTTATCAGCCAATCGCTGACCACAACATCCCTCCAACATTTCATGAATGTAATATAGCATGCAATAATAGAATCAAATTAACAAACGTAAAGTAAAACATCATCATAAAGCAAATATCTTTAGCTTACAAATTAATGTATTAAGTAGATTGATAAAACGTGTATTTGCATTAATTAAAAATGTGTACATGCTTTAAAATCGTTCTTCACGTTTATTATAATTGTATACGTAACACATCAATTTGTAACAACCTACTACTGTCCTACTGTTTCTCCCATATTTTTGTTAGAGAAACAACGCGGAGAAATGTCAAAACTGGCACCATCTGAGTTCCATTGGCACTGATTTATTGTTGACGGATAGTCTGTGAAAACATAAGCGGTCAGTAATTACATTTCACGCCAGTCTTTTAAACAATGACACTCTGTTTGTGACCTTTTGCCCGGTTCATGGCGAACATAACTCAACGGAACTTGTCGCTGACTTTGTGCGGTGTGCAAAATATTTAACAACACTGAAATTACTCGTACACGATTAAGGAATATAAAAACGACATATTATTAAACACACAAAACCATTTATGAATCTTTATGGCAGTATTAAATGATGCTCGAAACAGGTATTATTATGACCTGTGCTTTACACAATTCGAATATTAAATCACTAAATATTTCAACGTTCGACACTCTTCTTAGTGGGCAGGTCGTTTTAATCCATGAATCGTTTAGGAAGTTTGCGTTTCCGTTTTGGCCGGCGCATGGCTAACGGACGGCTCTTGTCGGGCGGTTCGTTTTCTCCATGGCTTGGCTGGCTATGTTGAGTCGGCGCTTCGATCCCTGGCACCGGCTTGAAGTGCGAAGCATCGCGGGTGATCAGACGTTCTTTGTGCCTTATTGTAACCATTGATCCATTTCGACGTTCAACTGTACCGTGCGTTGGATTAAACGGTGTGTCAAATTTGTTGTGTATCGTTTGTTTAACGAGAACTTTGTCGCCGGGTTTAAGCTCGCAACGTTTTGCTTTTCGACGATTATCCGTATACTGTTTATTTCTGTTTTTAGATTTTGAGTCTCTTTGCCTTATGGTCTTGTCATTTCTCGGCACTACATACTGCGGGATTTTTGTTTTAATTTTGCGATTGAACATGGCTTCAGCCGGCGGCATGCCCGTACTTGGGTGCGGGGTGTTACGATAGTTTAAAAGAAATTTGTTGAATTCCGTCCTGTAGTTTTTTCCTTCTGCTATGGCTGTTCTGATGGCCTTTGATAACGGCTTCATGAACGACTCGGCTATGGCATTTGCCATCGGATGTAATGGTGTAATCTTTCGGTGTTTAAACCCCCATTTTTCAGCGAAGTCAGCAAACGTGTGACTGTTGAACGGTGCACCATTGTCCGACCTGATTGTATCCGGAATTCCAAATACGCTGAACACAGTTTCCAGGTTCTGTGTGACTGTTTGACCAGTTATATTTGTTAATCGTTCAACTACCGGGAATCGGCTGTAGTCGTCAATAATGACCATGAAATAATCACCCGACGGAAACGGGCCACAAAAGTCTATAGAAACCTCGCTCCATGGTTTCGAAGGTAATTCGCTTACTTTAATCGGATCTGGATTTGATTTGGATGATGCGGCCAGGCAGGGTATGCATCCTTTGCATTTGTCATGTACTAGCTTGTCCATAAACAGGAACCAAACTGTTTCACGTAGAAGTGATTTACATCTTACTCGACCTTGATGCCCCTCGTGTGCAAGGTTAACGACCTGTTTTTGGAGCGATTCCGGGATGCAAAGACGGGTTCCCCGTAGCAAAACGTTCCCTCCATTGACCGACACGACTGCCAGCTCATCTGATAATTGTTGATAACATCGATATCCGTCATTTTTACTGCATGTCTGTTTTGACCAATTGCCATTTTTAATTGCCTCGATGACACATGTAATGATACCGTCTGATTTGTTTGCAGTTGCCACGTCCGAAATTGTTAATGAACCAGGCACCGCTGCCTGTGCGAGGAACATGACGTAATCTTCAGCGATATTTTCTGACACGCGATAGCCTAATGGATGCCTGGAGCAGTAGTCTGAGATCATTAAATTCCCAGGGCGATATTTGACTTCAAAGTTGTATGTGGTTAACCTTAATCTCCATCGCTCAAGTCGAGCTGACTGAATTTGTTTCGTGTTATTAAAAATTGATTCTAGAGGCCGATGATCAGTAATCAACGTAAATGATTTTCCAAATAAATACAGGTGGAAGTGTTGGCAACCCCACACGCATGCTAATGCCTCCCGGTCTGTTTGACTGTAACGCTGTTCAACAGAACTCAATGATCTGCTGCCAAACGACACGATTTTATTGCCTTGAATCAAGATTGCCGATACACCCACTGGACTCGCGTCAACCCATAACTCTGTGTGTTTGCATGGATCAAAGTATGTCATTACACGGTCACTAACGAGGGCATTCTTCAAATCGTTGAAAGATTTTTCCTGCTCTTTATGCCATATGAACGGTTTGCTTTTCTGAGTAAGTCGTCGCAACGGCTCGGAAATTGTTGAGTAGTTTTCAATGAATCTAGACACATAGTTTGTCATTCCTAGAAAGCTTCTCACTTCCGCTTGAGTTCTTGGTCGCTCGACGTTCTTGATGCATTCAATTTTACTCGGATCCGGTGAAGTGCCGGCTTCTGAAAATACATATCCATAGAATTTGATCTGACGCTTACCAAACTCGCATTTGCTTTTGTTGAGTGTAAGGTTATTCTCCTGCAGTCGTCGCAAAAGGGCCTCGACGTTCTCGTCGTGCTCCTTCCGGTTCCGCCCATGAACAATAATATCGTCACTAATATTGAGTGCATTACGAAGTTCATTGATCACCTGTCTTATCTCGTTTTGAAATATCTCTGGTGCGACGCTGACACCGAAATTAAGCCGTTTATATCTTCTTAGACCAACATGTGTCGCGAACACTGTCATATTTCTTGATTCTTCCGCCAGCTCCAGTTGGTGGAAACCCTTGTATAAATCCACTTTAGAGAACACAGTCGATCCATTTAATTCTAGGATTATGTCATCGACAGTCGGTGTAACATGGCGTTCGCGTTTCAGCGCTTGATTGGCTTTTCTCATGTCCACGCAAATTCTGATTTCATTTGGCGAATTAGGTTTGGGTGCTACTACAAGGTTCGATACCCAGGGTGTCGGACCATCAACCTTCTCGATGACATCAAGTTTTTCTAGCCTATCGAGTTCTTTTTCAACTTGTTCCCGTATGTGAAAAGGTATTCGACGTGGTGGTTCTGTTGATGGTATTACGGAATCGTCAACATGGAATTTCACTTGTCTGTTTTTCAGTTTACCCAGTCCATTGAATACCGACGGAAATTTGTCATACAGCTCCGAATACTTGTCGCTGTCCACTGCTTTGATTGTTGGTACGATACCCAGGTCAACAGCTGTTTCGTAGCTTAAGAGCGACTCTTTTGATTAGGGTATGGTGTAAAATTCAGCCGTCGTTATTTTATCGTTGGATTCAATTGTTAATGTGTATTTACCGTGTATGTATAATGGTTTTGATTGTCCGAACGCGTATGCCTTGATTTTAGTCTTCTGCATCGTGGGTGCTGGTTTCATTTTGTCTATAACTGATTTGTTTAGAACATTGATACTACTTCCGGTGTCTATGAGCATGTGTGTGTCTACACCGTTCACTTTGAGTGCAACTCTGGGTACCTTCTTAGAAGCGATTGCATTCAAGTCCAAACCAAACGCTATTTCAGCACAATCGTTTCCTTGATTGCTTTTGTCTGTGTCAACTTCGTTAACCTGTCGTCTCCGTTCACTTGTCTGTGTGCGTTTCCTGCAAACCCTCATGAAATGATTACTCTTCTGACAGTAGTTGCATGTTTTTCCGTAAGCTGGACACCTTCCGTTGATATGTGGATACTCGAGACCACAGTTTCTGCACTTCGCCTTTTGGAGCGTTTCAGTTGCATTTCCCGCAGGGCGTACTCGAAATGGCTGCCTAGTTACTTTCTGTTTCACACTGGTTATTGGATAATCGTCACTTGTGTTTTTGTCCATACACCGAGCTTGTTTTTCGGATATTTCCATCGTTCTCGCCATTGTAAGTATGTCGGTAGTGATTTATCCTGCTCTAAGCACTTTATTCGAAATTTGGTTGATACACACCCTTGGATGATTTGACTTTTTATTTCACTGTCTTTGTCTGTAAACTCACAGCTTTCCGCCTTCTGTCTTAATCGAGTTGCGAACTGGTCCATGGGTTCGTCTTTGTTTTGATAAATATTTCGAAATTCGTATCGTTCATACTCTTTATTTCTCTTTGGATAGAAGTAATTGGTTAGTTCTTGTTTCACTGTTTCGTAATTTGAATCGTCATCGTCCAGTGACAATGTTTCATAGATTTCAAACACATCGTCGCCGGCGTAATGCAATAGTAACGCTTTCTTACGCTTCCTTGAGTCGATGTTTAGTGCCACAAACAAGTTTTCAATTTTCGCGAGGTATTTATTCCATTGTACTCCTAGCGAATTCTCCTCCCCATGAACTTCAAATTTCAGAAACGCCGGTAATGCCGTCATTTTTAACAGATTTCCCAAAATAACTTTTTGTTTTTGACAACTTATTCACATCGTTGCAACACCTAGTTGTTGTTTTTTTTTTTTTTACAATCCTCGTCGCCAATGTAATGTTCTATGACCCTTAAAGGGCTGGATAACATCAAGACCCAAGAGGGATTTGTATTCTATGCGTTTATTTCCAATGCCTGCCAACAAGCAACTGCTATCAAAGTAGCATACATGATGATACTCCATGCAAGGTTCTCATTCGCTAAGCAATCAGTGGGCGTGGCTTATCAGCCAATCGCTGACCACTACACATCCTTAAACATTGTTTATAAGTGGATGCTTTCAAAACAAAACACTTATTTATCCAATAACACATTTAATTATGGAAAAAGGTAAAGAAAACAAAAATATATCTGACAAACCCAATAAAATGTTCTAGGGTCTGGGCATTTTTTAGGGGGTCGGGTAACCTGAAACAAACATATATTTTTTTGTGCCTTATGTAAAGCTCTACCTGAAGTGCATTGTGATAAAAGATATTACATCACCCATGTTTAAAGAACAAATTGGTATGGATTACTGTCAGAACCACACGTTTTTATTGAATTTTAATAGTACTTTATTTGCAAGACTTGGCGATTTAAAAAAAGCTCTAGTGATTTTGCTTAGCAAATACTTAATAGGCCAAAGGACTAGTGCGTTGATAAAATTAAGGCCAAGACTGTTTTTGGGAAAAGTGCATTATTTGAAAGTAGTTTTGCTTTGAGATGATGTCGTGCTTGTTATTGCCCTCATAAATAATTATAAGATAGTCCTGTTTTACAGTACCTATAAGATAGTCCTGTTTTACCTATTCAGGGCTTTCATTTGACCCAGACCTCCGGGTTTTGATGCTCAGAACTTCGGTTTGACTCGCTTTTGAAGCCCCATAATTGACATGCATGTGTCATGTTGACTCGCGAAAATTTGGGTCAAAGGATCAATCAAAGTTCATGACCTATCAATATTTGCATATGGTGTAACTTTCAGCCATTAGTAAAGCAGCAAATAGCTTCAGATTGTTTCTAACTTTATCCAATAAATGGGGCAGAGCTACAGCTCTTATTTCAAAGTTCATAACCTGTCAGTTTCTGCATATAGTGTGAATTTCAGCCAATAGTAAAGCAGCAAATAGCTTGCTTCAGATTGTTTCTAACTCAGGGTTGTCATTAAGAAAATTTTCGAAGAAATAAAAATAAATTATTGTGTACCTTGTTCTGAAAGTGAAAGCAAGTCTTTGACCTCAACACACACACTAATACATATTAAATGTAATAATCATGTTAATATCCAATAAGTGTTCCCTCGTAACACAGTTTCCATTTTAATTCAAAGACATGTATATTTCGTCACCACCATTTAAATCTCCAATTTATCCAATGCAACAAAACTACATTCTTTTTTTTTCACACCCTGACTTTTCCTTATGAATGCTAATTTACTAACACTCTATGGACAGTGCTTGTGTTGTTCAGGTACAGTAGTACTGATTGATACTTTTCACACTGACCATGTGCTAAGTGCATTGCATGGGGTCACTGCTATGTGTATAAACTGCTAGATGATAGCCAGAGTTAGGCAGTAACATCAAAGACATTTGAAGTCAAACCAACACAGTTGCGATAGCTTGCAGATTTGGAAGTTCATGGAATTGATGATACCATGCTGTTAGGCTTCTTAGTTTTAACAGGTGTTATCATTAATGACTCATGTGTTTAACAAATTTAATTGTTTGTTCAGTTCTAATCAGAAAAATAATTGCAAGGTAATTTGAATGCAGTGTTTTATTGATAAAAAAAATTTTGATTAATAATGAACAAAATATAATGAATATTTAATTACAATTTTCGAATTCCAAGAAAAATAACATTGCGGAAAATTCATTTTATAATGTGTTACGATACATTGTGAATGTTTATATAAAAAATAAAAGTGTTACACTATTAATTCTACATGTTGTTCAGTCTATAAAAATCATTTTAAAAATGTGTAATTAATTTAAGAAGTCGAGTCATAAAAAAATCACACAAAAGTAAACAGCTTTATTTTTTTTTGTTATTTCTATAATTGATTATAAAAAATCTGAACTATCAAAATTATGTATAAAAGGGTAAATTTCATAGGTCAAACTATCATGAATCATGTGTCGAAAATTGCTCAAATGCTAGCAGGGCTGCCCCTGGAATAATTTTGTTTAGCCAAATTTACCATACAACATTGAAATCCTACTCATATTTTGTATTTATAAGGTTTTATAAAAAAAAGTTGTAACCAAATGGAAAGTTTTTAACCAAGTCCTGAAAATTTTAGGCATTTGCTAATTTACAAATGGTAGAGTAAGCCCTGGCTAGGATTTTGCATCAAAATTTCAATTTTTTTCTGGGGGAGCATGCACCCAGACCCCCCCTAGTTCACTTCGGCGTTTGAAGCTTTAGCCTCCTCAATTGGTCATTGAGCCTCCTTGAAAAATCTTAATGACAACCCTGTAACTTAATCCAACAATTTTGGGGTTTTACGACGCATTTTTTACAATTTCACAGAAATGGGCATACTCACAAATCACTGAAAAAAACAACACTGGTTGATAAATTAATTATTAGTTGTTTTTTCAATATGAATAGATATTATTAATTTTCCAGGTCCACTGAAGCTCTGTGAATTTATTAGTTTCTTATGACATCGAATGTCTGTGAATGGATAAGTTTCTTATGTCATCCAGCGTTTTTCCTCTATATAAAGTCAGAACTGGAAAAGGGTACCATTCCCAATCCGATTTTCTGAATTTTTTCCCCAATTTCAAGTTAAAAAATTGCCAAATGTAACAATAAAATCCAAAAAGGACCTGAAAAGATCGACGATGATTCTGTATTGTACTTTTGTTTTACCCAAGCGTAAACCTCAGCACAGCTCAAATTATTTACTGTTAACGGCAAGGGGTAGTAACTGCTGCAAGGTTTGGTGGCGCTGTATTGACTGGTTACTGTTATCAGTTATACATTGCATGCAAGAATATGGAACCAGCTGAAATGTAACGCATTTTCGCTAGTGTCATTGATGAGACACGGCAATTCCTAACACTGAATACTACACACAAAAATTCATGGATGCAATCCTTTATCTAGCTATGGCTTTTATGGCAAAGCAGAAAGTATAGATCCACAATCGTCATTAATGGCAGAAGATAATTTTGTTTATGTTCTGTTAACCATTGACACAGACATGTTTTTAAACCATAGTTTTACTTGAATGCGAGTTAAAGAATAAATGGAACAAATTGTTTTAGGGTTTATTTATTGTAACTGAATGTTTTTACATAATTTTCGACAGTTTTTAATGAAAGTGGTAAAATTCCCAATTTGGCTGAAAACGCAGCTAATTTTCCCAATTTGACTGGTACGTGTACCATTCCCAAAGTGGTGAGAAAAAATGCTGGTCATCGGGATATGGTCACACTTGGATAAATAAATTTGAGTCTTGAAATTTTGAGCTCAAGAGTCATGTCTCTTGTTATATGAATCCTAGTGAAAGCCCAGATTATAATTCAAAGTTTACAATAGGTCTGAAAAACAGCAACATGAAGTGAAAAACATGACTGAAGTACAATAATACTAAGAGCAGTGATATATGCTGGGAAACTTGTAATGTACATATTTATGTCATGCAATACTATCAAACTTCCAAATATTATTAGCAAAACTTCCAAAATCAGAGGCCAGGAAGTTCAAACTTCCATTTTTAAAAAGTTAATGAAAGCCCTGCTGCCTAACTTTCACATGGTTTACAGAGTCTGTGCCGTCATGGATAACTGGAATCCAATGAAGGAGAGTTATGAAGACAAGTTCTTCAACAGCTACGACTCGGGTGTTGGCAAGAGAATACAGGAGCGAAAACAAGGCAGAGAAGGGTAAAATCAATGGTTACAGTCCAGCTCAGGCGAATCAAGTATTTGACTTGTCATTGTGAAGTTTGTTTTGTTTGTTTGGATTTTTCGCCGTATTCAACAGTATTTCAGTCATATAACGGCGGTCAGTTAACCCACTCACACTTTTCCTGGGTAAGCTGGTTTACCAGTACTAAGTGCACATACTTATGCCAGTAACTGACAACTGCCCTACTTGAATCAGAGGTAGGGGAAGAATGGCCATAGAAATAATTTCATGACCAATCCCCTCACAAGTTATGTGGCCGGGCTGGGAATTGAACCCGCAATCCTCAGATTTGTAGTCCAGCGCTTTACCAACTGAGCTAGCTGGCCCGGCTCATTGTGAAGTAATAATTGCGTGAATTGAAACTTCATTGTGAAGTAAGAATTTTCAATTCGCGCAATTTCTTGGTGTTTATCTGCGTGATGTTACGGGGAGTGATCGTTGAAAACAACAATACTTTTGCATTTGCTGGCATAATGAATGATGCCAAGGTATTCCTTGACAATATTTTGAAAAGTATTAATGTCTATTTAAGAGTTGACTGGTGTCTGACCCGCTTACATTTTGTGATCGTTTATTGCCTTGACATAATTCATACAAATTTGTAGTTTTTTGTCACACTGAGAATACAATTGTTATTGCAGGATTAAAAAGTTGGGCTTACTCTGGCTTAAAATGCTCTTTTGATTGACACATTCTTTTATAAGTGAATGATTAATTTCAGGGTAGGGAACAAAGGTATAACACTGTTTGTTGGGTCCTTGCCAGAGGAGATTACTAACGTAAGTAAACGTTATTTAGGCATAATTATTTATGATGAGTAATACATATAAATTAGTAATTTTCCAAACAATATAAAAGTTACATGTGCAATATTTTACCTTCTATTTCTAGGTATAAGCAGTATTTGTTCTCATAAAACATACATATATAAATGAAGCAGCTGGTGCATCTCTTCCAGAGAACAAACAATTTAAGATCAGAACAGTAAAAAACATTATAAACCAGATTTTCTGTCATTGACTAGTTTAGTTTAAACCTATGGCTTATAGAGACACTCTCGAGTCCGTTTCCTGGGTAGAACCAGTACTTGGTGTCTTTGGGGGAGATCTTGAGAACGTTCCCAGAGTGGGGATCGAACCCGGGACCTCCAGATCGCTAGGCGGACATATCCACTACGCCACCGCGACCTACCAATGACTGACGACCAGATAAGGCGCTTACATGTGTTATTTGTGCATAGAAAATAACAAGATAATAAAAATAAAATAAAATCAGGGTGTATATTTACACACAAAATTTTGAATCTGCGTACTCATGGAAATGAAAATCAGACTTGTAACTGTAAAGCTGTGGGTGTGGAGGTAGAAGTTCCTTATGTCAAACATTTTTATTCTTGAAATTTCTAGTACTAAATTATTTAACTTTACTACATTGCATTCGTTGCATTCGATCACTCTTAAGCTAACCAATATTTCCAGTTTTCCGGATAACTTTTCGACTGAAATTACATTTACATACATTTTGGACTGACCGTACATTTACCTCCATACATTTTGGACTGACTGTTCATTTACCCCCAAACATTTCGGACTGAATGTACATTTACCCCCATACATTTTGGACAACCGTACATTTACGCCCATACATTTTGGACTGAACCTACATTTACCCCCCATACATTTTGGCTGACCCTACATTTACCCCCATACATTTTGGACAACCCTACATTTGCCCCCCGTACATTTTGGACAACCCTACATTTACCCCCATACATTTTGGACTGGCTGTACATTTACCCCCATACATTTTTGACTGACCGTACATTTACCCCATACATTTTGGACAACCCTACATTTACCTCATACATTTTGGACAACCCTACATTTACCCTCATACATTTTGGACAACCCTACATTTACCCTCATACATTTTGGACCACCCTACATTTACCCTCATACATTTTGGACAACCCTACATTTACCCTCATACATTTTGGACCACCCTACATTTACCCCATACATTTTGGACAACCCTACATTTACCCCCATACATTTTGGACAACCCTACATTTACCCCATACATTTTGGACAACCCTACATTTACCCCCATGCATTTTGGACAACCCTACATTTACCCCCATACATTTTGGACAACCGTACATTTACCCCCATACATTTTGAACTGAACCTACATTTACCCCCCCCCCCATACATTTTGGCTGACCCTGCATTTAGCCCCCATACATTTTGGACAACCCTACATTTACCCCCATACCTTTTGGACAACCCTACATTTACCCCCCATACATTTTGGACAACCCTACATTTACCCTCATACATTTTGGGCTGACCGTACATTTACCCCCATACATTTTTGGACAACCGTACATTTACCCCCATAAGTTCTTTTTTGAGTGTACATTTACCCCTCTAAACAAAATGTCATGTTGAGCTCTGATTGATATTACATGTAGCTATGTAGTCAATGTCTGTTTCCTTATACCAGTCTTTGCAATAACCTACTTTATTGATATTACATGTAGCTATCATGACACATGTAGTCAATGTCTGTTTCCTTATACCAGTCTTTGCAATAACCTACTTTATTGATATTACATGTAGCTATCATGACACATGTAGTCAATGTCTGTTTCCTTATACCAGTCTTTGCAATAACCCACTTGATTGATATTACATGTAGCTATCATGACACATGTAGTCAATGTCTGTTTCCTTATACCAGTCTTTGCAATAACCTACTTGATTGATATTACATGTAGCTATCATGACACATGTAGTCAATGTCTCTTTCCTTATACCAGTCTTTGCAATAACCTACTTGATTGATATTACATGTAGCTATCATGACACATGTAGTCAATGTCTGTTTCCTTATACCAGTCTTTGCAATAACCCACTTGATTGATATTACATGTAGCTATCATGACACATGTAGTCAATTTCTGTTTCATTATACCAGTCTTCGCAATAACCTACTTGCCCGAAGCCAGGGACAAGAAAAAACCTATTCGGACAAGTTAAAATTTTGACCTGTATTAATATCTAGCATTAGTCATGTAAATGTTCCAAAGCATAGTGTTTTAAAAACAGATTGTAATTTTGACTTATGTTCAACTTAAGGTGAGAATGGCTTAAGAATTTTTATAAATATGGGCCCAGAGATGTTTCTCTAATTCATAATCACCTGATTTTCTTTACATATGGCCGTCATCATTAGGACTGATAAGGTTATGTCTAGATTTTATTTCCACATTTCGGACAAGTTCAGTAGGATTGGGACAAGTTGAAATTGTATGGCTGGATGGGTAAGTCGTTCCAAAAAAATATTGTGAAGACTGTTATGCTTGACAAAGATAACGTAGTTGAAATTGAAAATAAAAATGAAAGCTGAATATTTTTTTATATATTCTTATTTTGATTCTGCCCTCCACAGGATGGCCTGCGTAACCTGTTTCTGAAGGCTGGAAATGTCTTGAGGGCTGATGTCGTTCAGAGGAAAGAAGGGGGAGACAACTTTGGGTGAGCATTATCTGGGGCCACGTCATCAAGTCTGCCATAACCCCCAGCCCATCATATCTGGGACCTCGGGGGTTTCCCAAAGGATTTCTTAAAAAATAGACTAGACACTCATGTTTTAAAATGAAGCTTTATATTATATTTTTCGTTTCAATATTTCTGATTGTAAAATTGTGAAATGTATTATGGAATTTCTGAGATAAATATAAAACTTAAAGGTAAATGTATTGCCCTTCGATTTAAAATCTGTGTAATTAGATGATGGGATTAATGGCCGCCACTTTGGAAAGTAAGGCATGTCGGCAATATTCAAATATGTCAGCAAATAATAACCGCCTTGAAGGCTTGTCGGGCCTGACAAGTGGAACAGTCAGCAAATGATAACCGCCTTGAAGGCTTGTCGGGCCTGACAAGTGGAACAGTCAGCAAATGATAACCGCCTTGAAGGCTTGTCGGGCATGACAAGTGGAACAGTCAGCAAATGATAACCGCCTTGAAGGCTTGTCAGGCTTGACAAGTGGAACAGTCAGCAAATGATAACCGCCTTGAAGGCTTGTCGGGCCTGACAAGTGGAACAGGCCTTGAGGCTTGTCGGGCCTGACAAGTGGAACAGGCCTTGAAGGCTTGTCGGGCCTGACAAGTGGAACAGGCCTTGAAGGCTTGTCGGGCCTGACAAGTGGAACAGGCCTGCATGAAACCCTGAATTAGGCTTGTCGGGCCTGACAAGTGGAACAGGCCTGCATGAAACCCTGAATTACATTATGGTTAAGAGCTATGCTTACATGTATCTCCCATTATACAGTCAACCTAAAAGTTTTTATGTCACCTGAAAAGGCGACATATAGGAGTTACTTTGGGTGGCGGCGGCGTTGTTGGCGCTGGCGGTGTCCCCTTCAGTTTGTGCAGACAATTACTTGAGAAGTTTTTGTTCAATCTTTATGAACCTTTATGGAAGTGTTATTAGGTGTTAAAGGAAGGTTAAGTTCGATTTTCAGCATAATTGCTCAAATCGTACTTTAGTTATGTCCTTTAAAAAAAAAATTGTTCAAATAAGGCTTGTGCAGAAATTAACTTTACTAGTTTTTGATCTTTAGGAAACTTTATGGAAGTGTAAGTAGGCGTAAAAGGAAGGTTAAGTTTGTTTTCTGCATAATTGCTCATATAGTACTTGAGTTATGTCCCCCTTTAAACAAAAAAAGGTTAAAATAAGGCTATTACATACAATAACTTGAGAAGTTGTCGTGCATTGATTATGAAACTATGGAAGTCTTAGTAGGCGTAAAAGGAAGGTTAATTTCGATTTTCGGCATAATTGCTCTTATTGTACTTGAGTTATGCCCACCATCAATGATTGGGGGACGTATAGAGTTTACCCTGTCCGTGTGTGCGTACGTGTGTACGAATGTACATATGTACGAATGTATGTGTGTACGTATGTTTGAATTCTTGTACGGGCAATAACTTTGTCCAGCATTGGAGGATTTTCAAATAACTTGGCAGAAATGTTAAGCATAATGAGACTGTGTGTCACACGCAGGAACCAGGTCCCTAAGTCCAAGGTCAAGGTCACACTTAAAGGTCAAAGGTCAAATATAAGAATTTAAGCCTTCTATCCCTGTCCGGAGCATAATTTTGTCCAGCATGGAAGGAATTTCAAATAACTTGGCACAACTGTTGAGCATGGTGTAACGGTGTGTCGCGCGTAAGAACCAGGTCCCTAAGTCCAAGGTCAAGGTTACACTTACAGTCTTCATGAAACTTGGAGGTCCTCAGTCAGACATTTGGTCTGACTGACAAGAAGAATCTGTCAGACCTGCTGCACATTGACAGACCTAATCACAATCAAACACTCTTTGGAATTATTTAAATGTTTTTACTGGTTTACATCATTTATTTATATTGCATTTTATTAGCAATTAATTTTGTAAATTTTAAATCAAAATAATTTACAGTTATATGTATTTACCACTCATTTTCAGTCTCGGATAATCTTCATAACTTGTTATATTTCACACCGTTAAATTTATAAAATATGTTTTAATGTAAGTCTAATTAACACATATGTAGATCTATTTCACTTTATACAGTTTCTATTTAAAATCCTATTATTATTTTTATATAGTGTCTTGTATATATTTTTACATATTTTATACAATGTAATATTTTAATAGTCCAAAAACAAAATGTAGTTTCTAGTGGTTAAAAAGGTAAAGGAAATAAATGAACATTAAATAGCAAAAGCTAGGGTCCAAGTAATCTTCACCCCACCCACTCGTTTAATCACAAAACCTTGAATTTTTGAAAACAACCTTGAATTTACATTTGTCATAATCGAAGTATAAGTACACGAAAAAACGAGCATTGAGGGGTATTTTTTTGCCAAAAACAGTTTATCCACGCAGAAGTATGAATACGTTGTAGGTACGTTATAATTTGGGCACGAATTGAGGCCTTGTGTACTACGTCATAATTGCAAATGGCTGCACCCAGTGAATGTTGAGCTGACTGTGTCTTTTGCAAATGATGGCATGTTTTTCACAAAGCAAGAGGACTCCATACAAGTTATAAACTAAGACAAAGCTGCCAAAGTGATATTGGACGCATGTGGACTTCACAGTGACCAATCATTTTATAATTGAAATTGCACATGCACATTTTTGTTCCTAGGCAGAGTAATGTTGCAGGAATGTTTATTTGCGTGTAGAAAATATAAGACAGCTTTCATGGATTTGGCAGTGTTAAGAATTGCTTCTTAATTTCTAGAAATCAGTAAGTCTAAGCATCCATGTCTTGGTTTGATTCAGTGATGTTTTGGTGTTGCAGTTGTTTTGCACTTATTTGTTTTTAACAGTGAAGGCTACTGATTATTTTGTAAAGATAATATTTTGTCTTCAACATTTCAGTTAATTTGATGTAAAAGTAACACATAAACTGGTCCCAAATGTTCAAGTGGCTTATAGATGACCCTTGCAAAGTTGTTTTTAAACTCTATAAACGTAACAATATTTGCCTTGTATGCAAGACTTTAGTATGAACCATGATAACTCGTAATTGCCTAACAGTTTTAATTACTACCCTTTATTGATTTTTTTTTGTTAGGACTAACTAACTATTTTGTGATATCCAAATTACTTATCATAATAAGAGAATACATGAGCAGAAATACAATACAACAGAGCAATTCTGATTTTGCAAAATAATTTGTATGCATACAGACACAGCGGCGCCATGTGGAAATGGCTGCATAGGTGGGGGCATCCGTGTATGTAAAAAAATAGTTCAAATAAGGCTTGTGCATACAAAAACTTGAGAAGTTTTTGTGCAGTCATAAAACTTTATGGAAGTGTTAGTAGGCATAAAAGGAAGGTAATGTTTAATATTGGGCCTTATCTAACTCAACTTATGCCCCTTAAAAAAAAGTTCAATTAAGTCTTGTGCAGACAAGAACTTGAGAAGTTTTTGTGCAATCATTATGAAACTTTATGGAAGTGTTAGTAGGCATAAAAGGAAGGTAAAGTTCAATTTTGGGCATAATTGCTCTTATCTTACTCAAGTTATGGTCCTTTAAAAAAAAAAGTTCAATTAAGTCTTGTGCAGACAATAACTTGAGAAGTTTTTGTGCAATCATTATGAAACTTTAAAGAAGTGTTAGCAGGCATAAAAGGACGGTAAAGTTTGGCATAATTGCTCTTGTCGTACTTAAGTTATGCCACGTCAGGTGCCACATCCGACTCGCGGGGTTCTAGTTTACCTATGTTTTAGCTTGAAAATACTGGTAATTATGCTGGTTTCCTGATAATGCGATCACTTATGACATTTAAGTGGGAACATTTTGAGATTTGGGGGTGAAATATATACTCCAGAGCTGGGGAATGGTGACCTATTTTGGCCCCATATTGGCCTTAAAATTAACACTGGTTCATGTTGAGAAGGCTTTAAAACATATCAAGTTGTTTTTATTTTGCAATTTTTTTGGCTAACAGTATTGTTGAGATGTGTTTGAGAGTCAGTTTGCTATAAATATCAATAAATGTTTAACAGTTTTCCAAGAGAAATGAATGTAATCATAAAGAAAAACTTTTTGCTTTTGGCAAAATCCATTTTGAATAGGTCATTTTGAACAAAAAGTATATTTGCTGGAGTGCAGTAAAACTCCTGTTCTGGTGGAAAACTTTAAATGTATTAATTGCCCATGTAAATTCAGCCTGTCACCGCTAAATGGGCACTGGCTTAATAGAATGTCTGATTGTTCTGTTCAGGTTTGTCGTGATGTCACGGTCAGTAGATGCCGAGGCGGCCATTAGAGAGTTCCACAACTTCGAGATCGGGAGAAACCGACTTGTGGTCAAGGTCGCTTTGTCCAAGGAGGAAAAAGAACAAAGGCGCAAACTTAAGGAGGTATGAGCAAATTTAGGGCATTTTTTTTTTTAATTGTCTAGGGGCCTTGGACTTAGTGATGGGACATCGATTCGAAATTGCAGTTGATCATCATGTTGGAGCGGCTGCTGCTTCCAATGCGATTTTACCTATTTTAATCGGTTTCAAATGTTATTTTGTATCATGCATATATCTCTACTTTAATGTAGAAAAAATACTTAAATATGGATATATGTGTGTGCTTCAATAATATATGTAAACAAATAGTAATTTCATTCACAGAACTTTATTTAGACCGAAAACTAGTAAACAGATGCTGATACATTTTGAAAATTAAATTTAACATAGGAAAACTGTAAAACAATTAAAAATGAATGTCGATCATCAAAAATGAATGTCGAATCCGATGATCGATTTTGTAACTGACCTTGATAATCGACATTGAAAAAAATTACACGCCGCAAATAAAAATTTTCCGATCATCCCATCACTACTGGGCCTGTTTAGCTTATGGTTAAAACTTATAGACATGGAAATAAAAAATAACAGTTTTAGGTGTGAAAACTGTGCAGATAATAGTAATACTTAACAATGCGCTTTTTTGGACATGCATAATTTTCTGATACACATAATTCTGATACAGTATGAATGTGATCGGCAGACCTCAGGACTGATTGACTGTACATATGATCCCTAGATGTGAGAATTATATATTTTATCCAGATGTCTTTTACATATAAAAAAGTTTCTTACACAAGTTCAAAATATTTTTGTTAGGCCGAAAAATAAATAAATTGTGTGTTTCAGGCAACAGTCTCAAAAAAGTTAGGTAGGGTCGAGATTGATTTTTTTTTTAGCTCACCTGAGCACGAAGTGCTCGGTGAGCTATTGGTATAGGGGAACCTCTCCGGCGGCGTCCGTTGTCCGTATGCCGTCAACAATTTGGTCGTTATCGCGATCAAGACTACATATTTAGCTCGACTATTGGAAGAAAAGGTGAGCTTTCCTACTACCCCCGGCATCCGTGTCTGAATTTGGTGAAAGTTTTTATTTTTCAAACTTCAAAACTACATAAGTTATTAACTTGAAACTTGGAATATACCTTTGTCATCAACTCCAGTGTCAGGAGCAACATTCCCCATAACTCTGTTTTGTATTTTGACAGAGTTATGCCCCTTTTTCACATAGATTTTCTGGTTAAAGTTTATATTCAACAGTTTTGTAACTTCAATACTACAAAGGCTATTCATTTGAAACTTGGAATATACCTTTGTCATCAACTCCAGTATCAGGGTAAACATTCCCCATAACTCTATTTTATATTTTGACAGAGTTATGCCCCTTTTTCACAAAGATTTTCTGGTGAAGTTTATATTCAAAAGTTTTGTAACTTCAAAACTAGATAAACTATTCACTTGAAACTTGGAACTAATCTTTGTCATCAACTCTAGCATCAGGGGCAACATTACCCATAACTCTGTTTTGTATTTTGACAGAGTAAGCCCACTTTTTGCATAGACTTTGTTGTTCATCCAAAAATTTATAAACTATTCAGGGCTTCACTTAAAAGTTGTGTATTTTAACAAATTTATGCCCCTTCCACTATCCAAAATACGTAAAAAAAAAAATACTTCGAATAGTCGAGCGCGCTGTCCTCTGACAGCTCTTGTTTATTCAATCTTGACCAAACTTGCACAGTTTGTGTATGACCATAAAATCTTGGACAGGTTCGATAATGGGCCCGATCGGACCAGGAACACCAAAGTCATTGTCCCTTTTTTGGCCCCAAATACATCTATTCCTGAATAACTCACCTGGTAAAGGGAGATAAATGAAGTATCAGGAAGATAATTGCCAGAAATGTGTTATTTCCCTTTGTAGCTCAGTCACAGATATAACCCAGATAGTGGAGTCTGCTTATCAGTAAAATCAATACATCACTGTGAGTCAACATAATACTTCTATTTTAGATCAGCATCATTACACATAGTAACCATTGATAGCCTGCTTCTGACCTATATTTTGGCTATGTGTGCAGCAATGAAATTTTCCACTGTCTGTCTTGGCATCCAGTCAGGAAAAAGATGTAAACTTAATAGCTAGAATTCATGTTGTAAACAAGCAATCAGAATATAGGATTTAGATCATGTGATCTAGTGCCTGAAAGGGTTAATAATTTTCTGTAGTTTTTGGAGTTAGTAACTTATCCAGTATCATTTAATCATGTAACTTTTGGACTGACTATTACATTTGAATTGGGATTTTGGAAACTCAAGTAATTATCTTACATGATTTTTGAAGCTGATTTATTATTTCTCCTTTACTGAAAAATACTTCTACACTGTTTTACATTTTCATCTTAATTGAGAAATATTTTTACACTATTTAGAGTGCACCATGCTACTTGCTAGTATCTGCTTGTATTGTATATATAAGTAAGGGCTTGTAGTTTGGGGACTCTTTTTATAGTTCAACCAAATAAAAGTGACTTCCGGTGCATCTGTTTCATTACATTTCATCTCACCTAAGCACTTCATGCTCGATGATCTATTGGTATAGGGGGACTACCCTGCGTCATCCGTCGTCAGTAGTGCATCGGTACAATTGGGCATGTGGACGTGATGCAACTTCGCTTTCATTCAATCTTTACCAAACTTGCACAGTTTGTGTATGACCATAAAATCACGGATAGATAATGGGCCAAATCAGACCATGGACACCAGAGTTATTGCCCCTTTTTCATGAGAAAATCGGCAAGCTGGACTTTGTGCAACATACAAACTTCATTTTTCCTCTGAATTTGACCAAACTTGCACGGCATGTACATAAACTGAATATTTCAAAATAATCAATAAAATGGCCTAGATTGGGCTACAAACACCAGAGTTATTGCCTCTTGTTTGTGTGAAAAATGGACAATGTGGAGTATAGAGACTTCATTTATTGCCTAATCTTGACCCACTTGCACTGTTTGTGTTTGACCATAAGGTCTCAGTCAATTCCCAATATGGAACAGATCAGACAAGAAAGACCAGAGTTATGACCCCTTGTTTGTGACCCTCTTGTTTAACTTTTTTTTAAAGACACATTTTGGTCACAAAACATTGACCATTATCTAAATTCTGACAAAATACGGATTTTATGAAAAACAATCATCGCTAAAAACTTGAGGGTCGGGGGGCTTTCGCTAGGTAGGGTCTGGTTGCCAGAAACACTGAATTTTTTTCTTTGGCCTTAGCTTCACAGCGATACAGGGATACGAAGAACAGTTCTGGAATTGCGAATTATTGTCTAATAGCTTTTGCCAACAATTTTGTCATTACTTTGTTGGTTCTAGTTTGATGGTGGTTTGAGTCCTTTTTTTTGTTTTCAGACCCAGTCATATATGTCCGCAGTAGAAGACTTTGATGATTCTTCCTGTTCTGACGTTGACATGGTCAGTACAATCTGCAACTTAATGTTTTTAAAAACACTAGTCCATTCAGGCTAGTTCCTTAGCAATATCACTAGCCCGAAAGCTCTTTTGCTAGCCCAAAGTCTAGCAATAAAGCGGTACAAAAGTGCAATGAATTGTTTTTATCGCAATGCACTCCAGGTAGACTTAATGTTATTTATCAGCATTTTTAGTGCTTTAATCATAATCAGGGGCGTAGCTTGGGTATGAAATATGTATAGGCACAATAGGCACAACTGACTTTTAATAACAGGGGTGTTTATCTATGGTTACAAAAAACTGATTAAACTTAAACCCCTTATTTTTTTAGAATAAAATATGATAAGCGTGTATTTATATTCATGAGACGTATTTAATATTGATGCAATCGTCAATAAATGAAGTATCGACACAACCGACAAAGATTGCCCCTCACCCTACCCCCTCTTGCTTTGATTGCATTTTTAACGATTTTATATATTTCATCTCTAGAAAAAATGAATAGGCACGTGCCTATAGTGCGTAAAGGAAGCTACGCCACTGATTATTCTTCATAACATTATGTCATGATAATTTGTTGAAAAAAAAAAACTAGCCCCAAATCAAAGCACTTGCCCGGGGCTTCGGGCTGGTGGGTTGAGACGAAGACTGGGTCAGTATTTATAAGGATTGAGCTTGAAACTGTCGTATTAGATACAATTGTTCCACGCACAACCTTTGCAATGTGTATGATTTTGTAGCATTTTTCACAATAATTGTAACTTTTAACTAGTAGATATAAAAAAAAGTTTTGAAAATATCAAAGCAAATAAATAAATGAGGCGCACCATGGGAAAACCGGACCTAATGCATGTGCATAAAGTGTCGTCCCGGATTAGCCTGTGCAGTCTGCACAGGCTAATCCGGGACGGCACTTTCCTCCTACAGTGGATATATGTTTAGAAGAGACTTCCTTGAAACAGAAAATAGCATAAAAGCGGAAAGTGCCATCCCAGATTAGCCTGTGCGGACTTCACAGGCTAATCCGGGACGACACTTTACGCACATGCATTAAGACCGGTTTTCTCACTACGCACCACAAATGCTCTTAGATACATGATTGAGCATCACTATTTCATTCCAGAGACCAGTGAAGTCTGCATCCATGGCAAACAAAGAAAACCAGTAAGTGTTCGCAAAAACACAACAACAGCCAACAGATACTTTTGTCATTCATTGAATATTAGAGTGATGATAAGAGTTAACAAAATGGGGATATTCACATGTTATTGGGCTTGTAATGTTCCACTCTCTCATATTTTTGGGGGCTTTTTTAGTAAATTTTTACCTTACATAGCAGAGGCTTAGAAAAAGCTTTGTTGCCAAGCAAAATTTCCTTAAAAAGTTTTTCCCAAAGTTTACTTTCATTCTGGAACTTTGTTTCTCTTTGCCATTTTTTTTCTTGATAGTTTTCCCACAGACTTAAGGGCTATCCCGAGCCTGTGTAAAAAAGCCCTGTATTCCTATTTTATTCCTTATTAAGATTTCAGTCACCTGTAAATTGTTGTCAAATGTGTTTAATTAAGTTTAAACCTATTTATTTAAGCTTGATTGTGTCGAAAGCCTGAGGCTTATTGAGACTTATTTGAGTCCGTTTTCCTGGGTAAATAATATGTGGCGTGTCGTGCGAAAACCGGACTTAATGCATGTGTGTAAAGTGTCGTCCCGGATCAGCTTGTGCAGTCCGCACAGGCTGATCCAGGACGACACTTTCCGCCTAAAGTGGATTTATGGTTAGAACTTACTTCATTGAAACAGAAAATACCATAAAAACGGAAAGTGCCGTCCCGGATTGGCCTGTGCAGACTGCACAGGCTAATCCGGGACGACACTACGCACATGCATTAAGACCGATTTTCTCATGGCGTGCCTTGTTATTTTTTTTTTCTCATTAATTTATTTCTTATATACTCGTGCAGTATCATGTTATACATTATATAGCATACTTATGTCATGTATAAATACACAAAGATATATATTACACAACAAAATATGGCGCATGCATTTAGAAGAAAATGACAAAAATATACACATTGAAGAATAATAGAGCTTTGTATCAGTGTAAGTGTTAAAAAACGTGCATACATTATGTGAGTAGTGCAATGACTATAGAAAAGGATAATTATTTTTAACTATTATCTACATTAAATACTGGTCTCTTTTTTATTTTGCCATTTCAGTATATAAGTTAATAGCATATAAATTGTTGTTAGTATGTGAGAAACAAATGTTTTTAATCGGGTAAATAATTACTTAAATGTCATTTTGAGAGATATCGTTCAAACGCTCCCAGAGTAGGGACCGAACTCGCGAACTCCCGATAGCAAGGCAGACACCATATCCATTACGCCACTGCGAAACTCAAATTTGTAACTTACATATACCGGCATGTGCAGAGTTGCCATTATTAACCGATTGTCAATCAAATTCATCGTTTATTATCGTGAGAAAAAACGGCTGTTTTTTCAGGAAATTCAAAAATGCGATCAGTAATATACTAAGAAGGGCCCCCCGTAGACCCCTGGCCAAATCGCTTAGATTTAGATAAAAATCGCTTGTTTCATATGATAATGATCACCCTGCATGTGTGTTATTTAAATAGAAGAAAATACAGCACTTGTGTTGTCATGTGTAGTCAAGGAAAAAGCAAGCAATGAGTCTTAATTTGTTCACAAAGATTTAAATGAAATGCTTGTTTTGTGCCCTTATTTCAGGCCCACTTCAAACATCGGAAAAGGTCGTGGGGCCATACTTGGCCAGTTTGTTACAGGTAATCCCCTCAATGAACTGAGTTCTGGGCCCATATCAACAAAACTCCTGAGTGAAAACTAAAGTACATTGCTTAAAATGTAAAAAAATTATTGAGTCTGTGGCTGGTTCATTTAAAGTTTGTTTTTTTGTTTTTAATGATTTTAATCTGATAAACTAATAATAAATCGATAGTTGCTTCTTATTTTACCATTTTTCAGATAGAAATTTTTGATTTTGCAACGAAAATTCACTTAAATATGACTTAAAGTAAAAATGTTCTTAGGAGCTTTGTGGATATGGCCCCTGATTTACTGTCTATTTGTGGATATGGCCCCTGATTTACTGTCTATTTGTGGATATGGCCCCTGATTTACTGTCTATTTTTGGCTTTTCACTTCAAATCCACTGATTTGTATATGAAATGTACAGATACCAAATACTGCTTTCATGACAGAACTTTCATTTTTACTCAGTTACTTTTAAGTTGACCATTTTTTGACTAAAAGTATGTTTACCCCCATAAATTTTGGACTGAGAGTACATTTGACTTCATCAATTCTGGTTTATCCTTATCAAATAAACGAACCTGGATCACTGGTTGAGAGTAAACTTATTTTTGGATGCTCCATCAATCTCATTAAAACCATCTCTAGTCTGACCCTACTATATTATCTGCTGACTGGATGTGATGACTTCGCATTAGGGGTCACGTTAAGATGACCTTTTCAGGTGCCAATCAAACTGTTGCCTCAGAATGTTGTGGTATAACTTTATATATAAACCACAAAAACTATGCACGAAATTAACGTGAACTTTGGATGTGGTATAACTTTATATATAAACCACAAAAACTATGCACGAAATTCACGTGAACTTTGGATGTTTACTCGCCGAAGGTACCACTATATCTATTGTTATCTATTATTAACTGTAAATGATTTATTCCCGAGGATCAGCTGGAAAATGCATCACCTTTTCAAAAACCGTGGCCAAACTTTGCTGTGCAAAAAGCAGTTTCATTTGGCGCAGCATGGCTGATATTTTATGTTAGGATTATCATTTGAATGTGACCTGTTATACGATATCTTCAGATCCTAACAATGTTGTCTTCAGATCCTAACAACGTTAGGCTTTGATTTTAATGAGATTGATGCTTCATGTTTCCAGGGGGTGGTGACGCCTCGTCTCTAGCCGTGAACGGTCAGTGTTCCCCGAGGCCTCTGGAAGACCTGACTGTCCGTGTTGACCAAGGCTCGACCCAGGATCAGAGGCACGTTCAGCACAGAGGTATATGTTTGTATAAACCTAATTACATGAGCTTGATTGGTTTGAGTCTTTTGTCTGGGTAGAACCAGTACTTGGTGTCTTTTGAGAAGGATCATTCGATCGCTCCACAAGTAGGGTTTGAACAGAGGGGTGATGGCAGGACCCTATGATAGGGAAAAATCATTTTCATGGGGGGCAGGGGGTGTGGGGGTAATTAGTATAATATTTGAAACAAATAAAACTAAGCCACAACAAGGAAAGAATATAAAATAAGTGATTGTTATCAAATTTTGAGAAGTATGATATTTGCTGATCAGAAAATGTCTGCACTTATTTCCAACAGGAAGCTATGGTGGTTCTGGTGGAGGTCACGTCTCAGAGCATGAGGCCCCACATCCTGTTAGAAGCGGTAGGTCCGCCCCGGGGAGTTATGAGCCTGCCCCTGGGGGTTACCAGTCTGATACTGCTTACAGAGGCAAGTCCTATAATTTGATACTTAGTACAGCTTGTGCATGTTGACATTTTTTGTGGACCATTTCCTGCTTGGTATATAAGTTCAGTCTTCAGATATTATTTTATTTATAGCACGGATTAGGTAACTATGTTATTGTTCGATTCTTTCTGGATGTGTTAAAATTATTTAAAAGGGACATGGAAATCATACTGTCAGATGAATTAACCACGTCAAATAGTAGAGTTTGAAGACAATGTTGGGCCCAGCTAGCTCGGTAGAGCGCTGGACTGTCAATCCGGGGATTATGAGTTTGAACCCCAGCCCGGACACATAGCTGGTGTCGGGAATGGTCATGAAATTATTTCTGCGTCCATTTTCCCCCTACCTCTGATTCAAGAAGGGCAGTTGTCAGTTACTGACATAAGTATGTGCACATAGTTCTGGTCAACCGCTTAGATAGGCTAAGCTTGCCCAGGAAAAGTGTGAGTAGGTTAACTGACCGCCGTGATATGACTGAAATACTGTTAAAAATGGCAAAAAATCCAAACAAACATCAAGACAAGGTGCTGTATATGGTGTTTGTGTTATTTGAAGTTAAATATTAAGCATTTGTGTCTTTTGAAGGTACACAAATAAGGCATTTGCTTTTTTGAAGATAATTAAGTCATTTGTGTTCTTTGTGTTGTTAGAATAAGGACTTAGTATTTAAACTTTAAAGATAAGTATGTGAATTGTGTTCTTTGAAGATAAATAATTCATTTGTGTTCTTCAAATAAACAATTTAAAAGTTATTGTTTTACCGACATTCTAGGTCGTGAGAATCCCAGAGGTCGTGGGCGGGGCCGAGGGAGGGAGGCCCCACAGAGAGGTAGGGGCTGTGGGCGGGGCTACTGGAATGATCACGGTTACTACGACAACAATGACTACAACAGCGGTTACTACGGTGACAACAGGTACCAAGACGACTGGAATTCTGGCCCCATGGGGAGGGGCTATTACGGAAACAGGGGTAGAGGGAGAGGTTTTTACCCCCCTGACAGAGGTTATGAGGAGGATTATTATGGAGGTTACCCGCATCAACTGGGGCCAAGAATGCTGGGAAGGGGCATGCAGTTCCCTGCGTATGTCACCACGGCCCCTACTTATTATGGTAAGAGGGGTTTTGCTCTGCTGCCCTAAGTGTCCTTCAAGTTCTTAAATTTACACCATGTTAACAAAACAATATAATGAAACATCCGGGATACTGTGTTTGTTCAATGAGAATCAAATGTACTAATAGCTGCATTACGATTTTGTAAAGTAAAATTGCTGAAAGAGTCGAAATTACTTAGGATTATGAAAGACTACTTTAACTCTATAATGCTATATATTATGTATATAGTTTGTAAATGTGTTGTGATTTTAAAATGAAATGTGGTCATTGAAAAAAGCATCCTGGGCAAGCAAGCCCAAATTCTTAATTATAACTTGAGAGCAAGAAAATTCTAGAAGCCCACCTAATACGACTCAGAATCTGAGCAAGCCCAGTTCAGAATTAACTTGAAAGCTTACTGGATTCTGCTAATTTCAACCACTGGTAATGTCCTTTAACTAATGATGCACATTGCAGTTGACCCCACCTACATGCCTGTTCTTGCTGCGCCGAACACGCACCTGCTTCAGCCAGCCTACGGTGCTACACCTACCATCAACCCAGCCCTGGTCACGCCTAGTGCTCAATCTGTCAACCACAGTAAGTGAGAAACTGGGCTTATGATAAATATGCATAATTTTGTGGCAGGCATCCAGTGTTTTTGGGTGGGGGGCCAAAATTCTGCCCCAATTCCCCTGCTTAAAAAGTATATATTTTTCCCCTCAGAATGTAAGCTTTATTTGAAATAAAAATTGACCAAAATTGGACAAACATTTACTAAGAAGAATTTTCGTAAACAATCCCAAACATTTTTTTATTATAAAAAGTGACCAAATACCGAATACATATGAAGTGTGGATCATAGTTGTAAGTCATGAAATAACTTGTATGGTTAATGATAAACACCAATAAAATACCAATATAACACTAGATTAAGTAATTCATCTATTTAATTTCTTTCTTAAATGTTTCCCAGTAAGCATGATTTCACATAGGGAAATTCTACATTTTATGGGTACCGCCCCAATACGAAAGCTGTGCAAATGTGCAAAAATCGATGACGGCACTGTGTCATTGTATCTCCACAGCGCGCCAGGATGTCCCCAAGCAGGAATGCTCCGTGTGCAGCAAGCTGGGTACGTTCCGCTGCAGCCTGTGTAAGACCCCATACTGTAGCCGCACCTGTCAACAGCTCGACTGGACCGTGAACAACCACAAGGGAAAGTGTGCCAACGTTCAAAAGTGAGCGCAGTCTTGACTTTCAGTGCTCAAAGAAACACGTATCGTTTGCCCTTTTGTCCAGCTGTTTGGATTTGTTGTGAATCTTTATTGCGTTTACAAATTAGATGGTCAAATGAGCTGGCATTCATTTAACGTTTGCTGAATGATTATTGGTGCACATGTATAAAATTTAAATTTAGTTGATAATGCGGAGATAATCCAATTAAAGAAAATTCTAAACATGCTGCGATTGTATTGAAATAGTCTGATTTACCTGTATCGATTTGTCCGCCGACTGTACATACAGTACTGGACTAAGAAAGGTTAAGTGATGTCAGAATGAATGTCTATGACTTGTGTTCTTCTGTTTCAGCGAAAATGAAGAAAAACGGATGTCAGCATTCGAAGTCAGTGTTGGAGATGACCTGATACCTGTAAGTGCATGTATTATGAGCTGGCTGTAAATGTTTGAATGGGTCAGGAACAAATCAGTATGTATGTATATATGAGACGCGTCGTGGGAAAACCTGGCTTTATGCGTGTGCGTATAGTGTCATCCCGGATTAGCCTGCGCAGTCAGCACAGGTTAATCCAGGATGGCACTTTCCGCTTTTATGGTATTTTCTGTTTCAATGAAATCTCTTCTAAACATAAATCCACTTAGGCGGATAGTGCCGTCCTGGATTAACCTGTGTTGACTGCACAGGCTAATCCGGGACGACACTTAACGCACATAGTTTAAGCCGGGTATTCCCATGACGCGCCTCATATGTTCTTTTTACAACTGTTCGAAACAGCATGCCATATAAAAGCGCCATTTACATGCAAACTCACTTTTTCACATAAAGTTAAATTTACTGGATCTTGTGCTCCCTTTCAGTCACTGTCTACCGATATTTTCCCCCCTATTCAAGGGCCTATGCCCCATCCACAGTCTCTGGAAGTAGTGGAGTTTTGAGTTTGAGTCATTACTGACATAGCCTCTTTCGTGTTAGCGCTCTCAGAAATTCAATAGTTTGAAATCACTGTAACTAAGTGTATTTAACTGTAACATTGGCTTGTTTCATACATGTACTTTGGTAACAGATGGAAACAACAAATAGAGGAAATAATCACTTTTACAGAAATAAAATATTTCTGTACATGATCGCATCAAACACATCACGGCTTTTGCAGTGTTGTCATTTATTGATAAAAATTCAGTGTGAGGTCACTTTCAATGATAAAAACTAAATGAATGACGTCAGTGTCTGAATTTTTTAGCTCACCTGAGCACTATGTGCTCAAGGGTGAGCTATTGTGGTCAGTCTGTGTCCGTCGCCCATCGTCTGTCATCCACATTTCACTTCAAACAACTTATTCTATGAAACCACTAGGCGTTTTTAAACAACTTGGCAGGAATGTTCTTGGGATGGTCCTTTACCAAATTCCTTCAATTTATTAAAATATATTGAAAACTCTGGTTGTCATGGCAACCAAAAGCTTAAAAACTGGAAATCTTAAAAAATCTTCTTGTCAGAAACCACTGGCTGGATTTGATAATAGTTTTCACAGAAATGCTCCTTGGGTGACCCTCTACCAAATTCCTTTAAGTCATTTTGAGTTGTTAAAAAACACGGCCACCAGGGGGCGGGGCACTTTTCCTTATATGGCTATTTTGAACACTTTTAAAATCTTCTAGTTGTAAACCACTGGCTTGATTTCAAAATAATTTCACAGAAATGTTCCTTGGGTGACCCTCTACCAAACTCTTGAAATCATTTTGATTTGTTAAAAAACAAGGGGGCGGGGCAGTTTTCCGTATATGACTGTATTGAAAACTTTAACAATCTTCTTTTCTGAAACCACTGGCTGGATTTCAAAATAATTTCATATAAATGTTCCTTAGGTGACACCTCTATCAAATTCCTTGAAATCATTTTGATTTGGTAAAAAACATGGCCGCCAGGGGGCATGGCTATATTGAAAACTTAAAAAATCTTCTTGTCTGAAACCACTGGCTAAATTTCTAAATAATTTCACATACATGTTCCTTGGGTGAGCAGCTACCAAATTCCTGGAAATCATTTTGATTCGTTAAAAATAATGGCGGCCGAGAGTCGGGACAGTTTACCTTATATGGCTATATTGAAATGTTAAACAATCTTTTTGTTAAAGCCATTATTATGCTTTACACTCAGGTAAGCGACCTAGGGCCAGTGTTTACGAAAACATTTTGGACTACGCTGGACAATTTGTCTGACGTATTTCTATGCTACGCAGGACATTTTTCAGCCACGCAGGACATTTATTAAAATACAAGAATATTGCAAAAATAATAACAAAAACCTTCCTTTTCAAACCTATTTAATATTTCAAGGTTCTAATATAACATATAACGCCTGGTCAACGCACATAATCACAAACCAACATACTTTAAACCTAACATTGTACCGTAGCCTGTACTAATTACAGGAGTGTTTGTACCTGTGAAATAGAGAGTAATCTCTGTATTGAAAAAACAACAACAATAGAAAATTTTTCTAAATAATGATTCAATTTTGAGCATTTAATGTAAAAAAGTTTTCAGAAAAAATGTCTTTGCCATAGTAAGTTTTAGACCAGGAAGAGTATTCTACACACAATCTTGAGATTTTTTTAGATTGCAAATAAAAAGCAAAATTGTCTGAATATCGATAAACAAATTTTTAATGCAGTCTGACTCATGCCATAATTGCCATTTAAATTTTTGAAACCTGAAATACTTAATAGTGGCACGTAACCTTCCATGTCAAATGTTGTTTTCACTAAAGTATTTTCCAATAAAATATTTGTCATTAGTCATTAGAACCATTATAAAACATAACAGATACAAATATTCAGTTCAATTTTCATACCAAATTCATCGATTTCTTACCTGGTTTAGAATAATACGCGACATTTTCTGACTAGGACGCTGCCATTTTGACAGGGGGACAAATTGTTATGTATAAGATTTAAGTGTAATATGAAATCCGCCATTTTCATTTAAATTACATCATTAATGAGAATTTTATTCCATTTAATATTTAAGAGAATATTGACTTATTCTAATTTTCGTTTATTTCGTTTTATGTGAGGCTACTCCCTCAAATAAGTCGAATCGGTCACAGAATCAAACGGGCTTTACGATTTTCAGTTTGTCTTATGATGTCAATTTCCGTATCAATTGTACAATGAAGCATAGCGGAATATACCGACTAGTTACGATTACATGACAAACAGTACGGTGCGAGATTAGACTTGTCGATCGCCGCTCATGCGCATAAGACATTTAAGATTAAAATTAAAGTGTCATAAAATTCCTAATTATCAGAAAACACGAGAAAATAAAATAAAAACGGATTATTAAACGTTTGGAATTTATTCTGGAAGGCTTCAAATTACGCCGGACAAATCTGTCCGCCGTAGATTCAAGAAACGGCGGACAATTTGAAAATGTACCGGCAATGTCCGACGTGTCCGACGTATTTCGTAAACACTGGCCTAGGGCCATCTTGGCCCTCTTGTTTTGTTTTGTTGTTTATGGGAGGTTTAACAATGGTTATTTTGTTCTTTGAAAGTGTCATGTTAGAATATTGTTTCTTCCACAGCAAGTGAAATCGCTCATTGAGAAAGCCACTGGGGACAAGATCGAAATCACTCGCAAAACTACAACGGAAAGTCCTCAGGGGCGCGTTAAGGAGATAAGTCCGAAATCTGGAAAGCAAGGCCAGATGTCCAGTAAGAAGATTGACCGCTCGCCGAGTTGTGGTCAGCCCAGCCCACGCGTGGACGTCCAGAAGTCCAGAATAAAGGATGACGTATCTGACTACTCCCGTTCGATAGTTGGTAGGAACGACGGGGAAAGGAGACAGCCACGTGACTCAAGTCCCCGGACTGGTCTGGATAATTTCGGTGCAATGAGGTCATCCAGTCCACAGACTAGAAGAGACCGGACTGGTCCAGAAAATTCTGGTTCTTTGAGGTCATCTAGTCCGCAAACTAGACGAGACAATGTGGGGAATGCAAAACAGCAAAGACCCGGTGAAAAAGGTTTCTTAAGTGCCAATTTTAATTTATTGTTAGCTTTGTAGAAGAAATTCATTCTTAGTTCGACTTTTCGAAGAAAAGGCAAGCTATTCTACTCGCCCTGGCGTCATCGTTGGCGTCCGAGCCAGGTTAAAGTTTTTCGGTAAGCTAGTTTCTCAGGAATGCTCCAAGGGATTTCATTCAAACTTAAAACATTTATTCCCGACATTAAAATGAACATTTAGGCCAATATTGGTAACTCTAGTTTGAAATTTGTCAAAATTATGGGCCTTTTTACTCTTAGAAATTTTACATAGAAGCTATATGGACAGGTTAAAGTTTTTCGGTTAGCTGGTTTCTCAGGAATGGCTTGAGGGATTTCATTTAAACTTAGAACACATATTCCCTATATTAAAATGAACTCATGGGTTAATTTTGATAACTCTAGTTTGAAATTTGTCAAAATTATGGGCCTTTTTACACTTAGAAATTTTACATATAAGCTATATGGGCAGGTTAAAGTTTTTCGATAAGCAAGTTTCTCTACTGTTCATTTCTGCTTTCTAACTCGAAAACGGATTAAGCTTTTGTAATGAAACTTCAAACATAGATACCTTATAGCGAGACCTCGCTTGGGATTGCTTATTGGGTGGGTGGGGTCAAGGTCACTGTTACTAAAAATACAAAAACAGTTTCCGCTTAATAACTTGAGAACGTATTGAGATATTTTAATAACACTTAATACATAGATACCTTATATCCAGACCTCGCTTGGGATTGCATATGGGGTGGGTGGGGTCGAGGTCACCGTTACTAAAAACAGACAAACACTTTACACTCAATAGCTTGAGATGACATTGAGATTTTTAATGAAACTTAATAAATAGATACCTTATATCAATACCTTGCTTGGGATTGCGTATTGGGTTGGTAGGGTCAAGGTCAAGATCACCATTACTAAAAATGTTATTGATGTGCTGACTGTAATGCATTTTGTTATAAAAATGTGTTTTTTTGAGGAATTTCCATATTTCTTGTTTTAGAAAAAAAAAAGCCAGTAACTCTGACAAGCAGAAGAAAAGTTCGACAGCTCTTGTGTTTGGACTGTAGCATATAGATTACAAATAAAACCATTTTGCATATATGGATGACTGTCTGTGTGTGATAGAAATTTTTAACATACCTGTAGTTTAGATGTTTCTCCATCTGTCTGTCTGATTAAATTCCACATGTTTAAATTGTTGGCTGAACTGCAATGCAATTCCATTATTGACTACAATTTGCTTTACTCTTTCAAGAAAACTAATAATCAGACATTTCGCACTGTAGTATTTTGTTTGTCAAGTGAATTTGCTCATTTTTGCATTCATCTGGATCACATGGTTATAATAATGATTTTTAGACATACTATATGTAATAATGCATAAAAACCTGTTCCAGATTGCGAAACATGTATTAGAACTGTTTGATAAAAATGCACTGATGGATCAACAAAATTTGATGTAGGAAAACAAACAAGGTTTTTGATAAACATGTGTTCTGTATGACTTTGCTGGTAATTATGGTGTTGTTGTTGCTTCTCAGGATGTTTCCGGTGCGGGGAAGTGGGCCACATGAAGAATGAATGTCCCAGCACCCAAGGGGCTCCTCAGCAGGCATGTTTTAACTGCGGTGACCCCTCCCATAGGAGGTCGGACTGCCCAAAACCCTATGGATGTAAGTGGTACTTACATATGGCTGTCACACGTGTGGCCACCGACTTTATGAAACAGGAAAAAGTGTGAAAAAAAAACAAGGACATTTCAGGGAATTTTTACTCCAAAATTTCAGTGGCCACCCAATGTGATATTTAAACTTTCACATACAAGTAGGAGGTCAGACTGCTCTAAACCTGTTGGATATCAGTTTAATATGGCTGTTACACGTAGTGGTATTATACCCTCCCATAAGACGTCGCACTGTTCCAAATTTACAAATGTAAGTGATACTTTAGTGGAGCTGTCAGAGTCTCGTTGTGGTATTTAACCGTTCACATACAAGTTGGTCGGACTGCCATAAAACTGACATATATGATACTCAAATATCACGGCTGTTACACTTTATAGTGGTACTATAGCTCTCCCATAAAATAGTTGTACTGTTCCAAACTTTATGGACGTACGTGATGCTGTCAAAATCATATTATAGTGGTTTATAACTTCTTACATCAGTTAGACTGTCCCAAGCCTTATTTATGAAAGTGACACTTTTAATATGACTGTCGAACATTATAGTGGTATTAAGTCTCTCATATAAGAGGTCAAATATTACCCCAAGCATTATGGATATATGTAGTTCAATATTTGCTGTTAGAAACAACATTAACTGCTGCTGTTATGCATACTGCAAATTGTCCAGCTTATGCTTTGTTTTGGTAATTCTAATTTATTGATGAGAAAAAATAAAAAAGACAGAACGTAAGTTGCATCAAATTTATCACAAATAAAAAAACTGGGTGTATGTGCTTCCCTGAATAAATGGATAAGCAAAGAATATTCAGTGTTAATTCTTTCCTATTTGGATTAATAAGTAAAGTAAGTGATAGTAAAGGAAATATTGATCATTGTATATTGTCTATGATTGTCAGCAAAATCAAGTAAGTTTTTGTTTTAAAAATCCCCCCCCCCCCATCCCCACACTAGTTTTACGTTGCATACAAAATCCCCCCCCCCCCCCCCCCCCATCCCCACACTAGTTTTACGTTGCATACAAAATCCCCCCCCATCCCCACACTAGTTTTACGTTGCATACAAAATCCCCCCCCCATCCCCACACTAGTTTTATGTTGCATACAAAATCCCCCCCCCCATCCCCACACTAGTTTTACGTTGCATACAAAATCCCCCCCCCCATCCCCACACTAGTTTTACGTTGCATACATAAATTAATGGGGATCATTGTGAACACATTTTTAAATGAAGGAAAACCAGCCGAAATTGTGCCATCGATCAACGCATTGTTTTAAAGCTTTTTGAAAGTTTCAAATTGTTTTGGCCATTACTTGCATGCAGTTGTTTGCCATTTACCACAGTGATATCCTTGTTTGTACTGGTCATGAGCATGATAAATTATTTGCTATGTTCCCATGCAAATGAAAATGGCGGGGTATTTTGGTTTGCAAATTGAGGGTTGGGCATAAAACTATTGTATCTGATATAGAAATGTTACGCAGATTCAGCATTTTTACACCCAACCCTCAAAATGTAACTTTGTATGTACATGCATGTGTTTACATAAAACACATTATAAAATTCAACAAAATTATAATTTAGCGACAACAACTCACAAAATATGGCACTTTTTTCCCACCATACTAACGAGTGACAGTTTTGGAATCATTTATGACATCAGAATACACGAACTCGTGACGTTTAAGCTTATCTCACGCAATTTTATTTATTGTCCAAAAGCATACAATAAAAAGAAAATGTGTTGACTTCGGTGCAAGATCGTATTTTATTTCACTCGTGATCATAGAAAATTGATGTTTTCATTCGTGGCTGTGCCACTCGTGAAAATATCCTTTTCTATGAACACTCGTGAAATAAAATACGATCTTACACAGAAATCAACAAATATCATCTATGCATTTGCCATGCAGTGGTCGAAATCAGCACAAGTCGGTAAGCCCTGAACTGGTAAATTTTGAACTGGGCTTGCTCAAATTCTCTGTTATATACGGTATCGAGACACGTGCCCTCTCGGACATATATGTAAGCCCTCCCGATAATTTGTCTGGCATTGCATATATCTAGGAGCACACATGTCCGCCTTGCTCAAAATTATCTAGAGGGCATACATCTGGGAGTGCATAATGTCAGATATTCGTTATTAGGAGGGTTTGTAGCATTTTCTTGCTCTCAAGTAGTCATTTAGGCAATCATCAGGCTTGCTTGACTAAACTGCTAATTGCCATGACTGGTCATGCTCTATTGATTGGCTAATTTCCATGACTGGTCATGCTCTATTGATTGGCTAATTGCCATGACTGGTCATGCTGTATTGATTGGTTGATTTCCATGACTGGTCATGCTCTATTGATTGGCTAATATTCTGCGACGTGCTAATCACTCCCTCAATGTACCACTGCATGCTTGCCATGGGTCATATGATGTTTGCTTAAAATAGCCACGAAACATGCTGAATGTTCTCTTTTTATCTAATACAACATACACAACAAACTTGCTTTCATCGGCAATCTTTCGCTAGTCCTATTTAGTTGAACATGATAAAATGATGAGTTTTCATTCACATTCGTTACCTATGTTTATTATTTGTTTGATTCATTTAAATCATTTGTGGTTATGTTTTATTATTTGTACTGATAGTATTAAACGGTGTAATATTTTTAAAGGGAAACTTGATGCTTTAATTTAAATAACCAGACATTTTTGGGTGTTTTAGGGGAAGGTGGCGAGTCCTTTCAAGAGGGGCAGTTAACTGTAAAAGGGGAATTTTAGAGAATTTTGTAAAATCATTAGTATACATTATATATTATTATTATACATCTACTACGTAATATAAACCTACATACATTGTTATGTAATACATTTATTAAATGCATCCAACTGGGTTTCTTGAAAAAAAAAAAGTTGTTCACATTGTTTGCGAAAATTATTCTATCTTGGCCCATTTTTGTTTGATTTTGGTCAAATATATTTCTACATAAAGTAAAAATTCTGAGGGGAATTTTAGATTAAAATAGAGATATACTTTTCCATTAGGGGAATGGGGCCGAATTTCGGCCTCAAAAATGGCATAAAAACTTAAACAATGCTTGTCATTGTACAAATGCGCTTTTTAGCTCACCTGAGCACAAAGTGCTCATGGTGAGCTTTTGTGATCGCCCGTTGTCCGTCGTGCGTGCGTGAGTGCGTGCGTGCGTACGTCGTCAACTTTTCATTCAAACAACATCTCCTAAACCGCTTGGCAGATTTTCACGAAACTTCACAGGAATGATCCTTGGGTGGACCTCTCAAAGATGTTCAAATCTTTCCGGTCCGTTGAATATGTATGTCACCAGAGCTAAAAATAGATTTAAAAAGGGAAAACTTTAAAAATCTTCTTCTATGAAACCGCAAGGCTCAGACCTTTCATATTTGATATGTGACATCCTCTAGAGGTCCTCTACAAAGATTGTTCAAATTATGCCCCTGGGGTAAAAACGGGCCACGCCCTGGGGGTCACATGCTTTATATAGAATATATAGCAAAATGACTTTTAAAATCTTCTCCTCTGAAACCACAAGGCCCAGAGGTTTCATATTTGGTATGTAACATCCTATAGTGGTCCTCTACAAAGATTGTTCAAATTATGCCCTGGGGTCAAAATGGGCCACGCCCCATGGGTCTCATGGTTTATATAGAATATATAGCAAAATGACTAAAAATCTCCTCTGAAACCACAAGGCCCAGATGTTTCATATTTGGTATGTAACATCCTTTAGTGGTCCTTTACAAAGTTTGTTCAAATTATGCCCCTGGAGTCAGAACGGGCCACGCCCCGGGTGTCACATCGTTTATATAGAATATTTAGCAAAATGACTTTAAAACTCTTCTTCTCTGAAACCACAAGGCCCAGAGGTTTCATATTTGGTATGTAACATCCTATAGTGGTCCTCTACGAAGATTGTTGAAATTATGCCCCTGGGGTCAAAACTGGCCACGCCCCGGGGGTCTCATGGTTTATATAGAATATATAGCAATATGACTTTTAAAATCTTCTCCTCTGAAATTGCAAGGCCCAGAGGTTTCATATTTGGTATGTTAACATCCTTTAGTGGTCCTTTACAAAGTTTGTTAAAATTATGCTCCTGGGGTCAAAACGGGCCACACCCCGGGGGTCACATGGTTTATATAGAATATATAGCAAAATGACTTAAAATCTCCTCCTTTGAAACCACAAGGCCCAGAGGTTTCATATTGGGTATGTAACATCCTATAGTGGTCCTCTACAAAGATTGTTCAAATTATGCCCCTGGGGTCAAAACTGGCCACGCCCAGGGGGTCACATGGTTTATATAGACATATATAGCAAAATGTCTTAAAATCTTATCTGAAACCGCAAGGCCCAGAGGTTTTGTATTTGGTATTTAACATCCTGTAGTGGTACTCTACAAAGATTGTTCAAATTATGCCCCATGGGTCAAAACAGACCACACCCCATTGGTCACATGGTTTATATATAGACTTAAATAGCAAAATGACTTAAAAATTCTTCTCCTCTGAAACTGCAAGGCCTAGAGGTTTCATATTTGGTATGTAACATTGTATAGTGGTCCTCTACAAAGAGTGTTCAAATTATGCCCCTGGGGTCAAAACTGGTCACGCCCGGGGGGGGGGGGGTCAAATGGTTTATATAGACTTAAATAGCAAAATGACTTGAACAATCTTCTCCTCTGAAACGCCAAGGCCCACAGCTTTCCTATATTTGGTACGTAACATTGCATAGTGGTCCTCTCCAAAGATTGTTCAAAATATGCCCCTGGGGTCAAATCTGGCCACCCCCAGAGGGGTCACATGGTTTATATAGACTTAAATAGCAAAATGACTTAAAAAATCTTTACCTGAAACCGCAAGGCCCAGAGGCTTGTTCAAGGTTGTTCAACTTGTGCCCCTGGGATAAAAATAAGCCACGCCTCTGGGATGCAAATTCCAATTGGGTTACAAGGTCTCAGGTGAGCGTCCTAGGGCCCTCTTATTTCAAATTTTTGATTTCGTCGTCTTCATACTTCAAGAATTAGTGGGGGCTTGGGGTCCAAATAATTTTGTAAGTTTTTCAGTAACCAGTCAACTATTGCTTTGTGCTTCTTTCAGGTTGCAATATCTGTGGTGATGCAAGTCATAAAAGAGCCAATTGCCCGAAAAGTAGGTTTCCAGTTTTACAACAGACATTCTTGATACTGAACTTCTTGATCCAACTTGCAATGACGATTGTTTCAAACATAATTCAGAAAATATATTTGATTACTTATTTACCAAAGTTCCTTATCGTTACATCCAGTTATTAGTATGGGGTTTGGGGGTTTATACAATAGACAATTTCCTTTAGAATTTTACATTCCTTTTTCCAAACCATCAATGGTGGAGATGCACAGTTTTGACATTTTGAGATTCTCATGTCGGATTTCCTTTTCTAGAAGCCAGATACATCAGTAACATGTATCAATGTTTCTCAGCTATATCCTTGTAAATAGCTGTATTAATTTTTGAAAAATGTCAACAAGTCAAGAAATTCTGTCAGGCCTTGCCTCCACATGTCGAACTTTGCATATAAAGGTTATTAAGTCATACTTCAGATATCAAAGTTGCCATTATCATTAGCAGTTACATGTAGCATATGTCAAACAAGTTTGTTTTACCTACAAATTTGTCATTTATGTCGTACATATTTAAGATGTCAGTAATTTTTAGCTCACCTGAGCACAAAGTGCTCATGGTGAGCTTTTGTGATCGCCCGTTGTCCGTCGTGCGTGCGTGCGTGTGTGCGTGCGTCTTCAACTTTTCATTCAAACAACATCTCCTCCTAAACCGCTAGGCAGATTTTCACCAAACTTCACAGGAATGATCCTTAGGTGGACCTCTTTCTAAGTTGTTCAAATCTTTCCGGTCGGCTGAATATGTAGGTCACCAGAGCTAAAAATAGATTTAAAAAGTGAAAACTTTAAAAATCTTCTGCTATGAAACCGCAAGGCTCAGACCTTTCATATTTGAAATGTGACAGCCTCTAGAGGTCCTCTACAAAGATTGTTCAAATTATGCCCCTGGGGTCAAAACGGGCCACGCCCCGGGGGTCTCATGGTTTATATAGAATATATAGCAAAAGGACTTTTAAAGCTTCTCCTCTGAAATCGCAAGGCCCAGAGGTTTCATATTTGGTATGTAACATCCTTTAGTGGTCCTGAACAAAGTTTGTTCAAATTATGCCCCTCGGGTCTAAACGGGCCACACCCCGGGGGTCACATGGTTTATATAGAATATATTGCAAATGACTTTTAAAATCTCCTCCTCTGAAAACCCAAGGCCCAGAGGTTTCATATTTGGTATGTAACATCCTATAGTGGTCCTCTACAAAGATTGTTCAAATTATGCCCCTGGGGTCAAAACTGGCCACGCCCAGGGGGTCACATGTTTTATATAAACTTATATAGCAAAATGTCTTAAAATCTTCTTCTCAGAAACCAAAAGGCCTAGAGGTTTCGTATTTGGTATTTAACATCCTATAGTGGTACTTTACAAAGATTGTTCAAATTATGCCCCATGGGTCAAAACAGACCACACCCGATTGGTCACATAGTTAATATAGACTTAAATAGCAAAATTCTTAAAATTCTTCTCCTCTGAAACCGCAATGCCTAGAGGTTTCGTATTTGGTATGTAACATTGTATAGTGGTCCTTTACAAAGAGTGTTCAAATTATGCCCCTGGGGTCAAAACTGGCCACGCCCCGGGGGTCTCATGGTTTATATAGACTTAAATAGCAAAATGACATTAAAAATCTTCTCTGAAACGGCAAGGCCCACAGCTTTCCTATATTTGTTACGTAACATTGCATAGTGGTCCTCTCCAAAGATTGTTTGGCCACCCCGAGGGGTCACATGGTTTATATAGAATAAATAGCAAAATGACTTAAAAAATCTTTGCCTGAAACCGCAAAGCCCACAGCTTTCCTATATTTGGTACGTAACATTGCATAGTGGTCCTGTCCAAAGATTGTTCAAATTATGCCCCTGGGGTCAAATCTGGCCACCCCCTGAGGGGTCACATGGTTTATATAGACTTAAATAGCAAAATGACTTAAAAAATCTTTACCTGAAACCGCAAGGCCCAGAGGTTTGTTCAAGGTTGTTCAACTTATGCCCCTGGGATAAAAATAAGCCACGCCTCTGGGATGCAAATTCCAATTGGTTTACAAGGTCTCAGGTGAGCGTCTCAGGGCCCTCTTGTTTTATTGAGCTGGGCCCGGCTAGCTCAGTTGGTAGAGCGCTGGACTGTCAACGAGGGGATCATGAGTTTCAACCCCAGTCCGGCCACATAACTTGTGTGGTGATTGGTCATGAAATTATTTCTACGGCCATTCTCCCCCTACCTCTGATTCAAGTAGGGCAGTTGTCCGTTACTGGCATAAGTAGGTGCACTTAGTACTGGTAAAACGCTTAGAACGGCTAAGCTTGCCCAGGAAAAGTGTGGAGTAGGTTAACTGACTGAAATATTGTTAAAAACTGCGAAAAATCCAAACCTAAAATTATTTTTTTAATGAGGCTCCTTTTACAATAACATGTACACAACACTGATTTGCAGTAAATGCTTTACCCTTAAATTTATTCCTTAGAAAACACCCCATTTAGTAACAGAGAACCATCAGCCAAATCTGCGGAGGTGACCCAAACCATTGCCATGGACACCAAAGTAGGTCACATGTCTGCTGCTTCACCGCCAGGCGCCGCTTCAGTGTCTTCCACGATCAAACGAGGGTCTCCACCTCCTAAGAAGTCCCTCTCAGGGCTTACTCTGCCTTTGAATGAACCAGTTAAGGTATTAAATATCTGCCGATTTAAAGCCCTGTGTTGTTATTTTAATGTGTACTAAATTTAAAGAATATAGTTTGAAACATACAGATTTGCTGTCTAAATATAGTCAAAATAAGAATATAAGAGTAAATACACGAAATCTAATTGATTTACTTAATAAGACTTGATATATTTTGAATTCCTGATATTGCATGTGGTTTATCTTTCAAATTCTTGTTCCTGCAGGTGGTTTATCTTTCAAATTACTGTTATTGCAAGTGTTTTATCTTTCAAATTCTTGTTGCTGCAGGTGTTTTATCTTTCAATTCTTGTTATTGCAGGTGGTTTGTCTTTCAATTCTTGTCATTGCAGGTGTTTTATCTTTCAAATTATTGTTATTTTAGGTGGTTATCACAGATTTTGAGAATCCAGGCAGTATTTGGGTGCAGCTCGTTTCCGAACAAACGCTGGAGGACATGTCGAAATTGATCGCAGGACTAGCTGAGGTAACACGGCAGTAGCGGTCATTGTTATAGCAATTGATTTTCACAGCTTTTGGAATTGACCAGTAACAAACATTTCTTGTCAAAAGTGGGAAGTGGAGTGAAATCACAAATGACTACTTTTTTTGGAAAAATTTGAAGATAAACTAGTAAGTTAGAAAGGGTGAACATAGATTAGGTGCAACAAGATTTTAACGATTTTTAAATTGGAAATGTTTTCACTTTATTTGAAATTGTGTTTATTTATGTGGGTCATTTTACGGATCCTATTATATTGACAAAGACACTGTTGTCTTGGAGTAACTGTGATAAGAATTTACATTTGAGAATTCTGACATTGATGAAACAAAACATTGGTTGAAAAGTTTTCACCCTTTGTTGTTGTTGTGCATCGGAATTCATATATGGAGGAAAATGGTGACCAGGGTTATAATTTGTTTTATTATATACCTGTTTAAAATCTTAACACAATACATGCTTTATCAATCTGTGAAATACATGTAAAAAAGAAAAAAATCCCATATTATGCTACTCGCTATTTTTTCCGATCCCGTACATCCGTACTAGCCGGACTCCTTTTTAATGACTTCATCATAGAGTTATGTAAACAGATATAATCTATACCTACAATGATTATTCATTATTGTAGTTTTTTAATCAAATAAAATAAGGTAAATGCACATTTGAAGTTTATCGTGGTATATAATAAAAGGAATATTACGCTAGTCAATTGTTTCAAGAGTATGTATTAGTCTCGTGGCTTGCGTTATTTGGTATCACACTCGAGGCTCCGCCTCTCGTGTTATACGTCATCACACAAACCACTCGACTAATACATACTCTTGGAACAAATGACTAGGGTAATATTCCACATTTATCTTCTAAAGATGACTTAATAACTTGTAGTAACGACAAAGTTATCTTCGTAATTACGAGGTAAAACAAATGTCTGACCTAGCACCAGGCAGCTTACATACATTTACAGCTGATAAAGTTAGGTTTCTTGATCCAAAATCACACGGACAGTGCGTTTGGCGTGAAGCCGGTCATGGTCAGAGATGTGTGATAAGATAAAAAATACTCTTATCTATCTCTTTATCCAGAAGTACGCAAGCAGCGCACGTAAAGTGAACTCAGTAATGAGGCTCCCCCCTGGCTTAACATTTTCTTTAACCAGATTTATCATATTACTTTGAAATCTTACTAATATTGTGTGTTTTATTGACTTTTCTTAAGAAAAAGTTGTAGCCAACTGAATTTTTGTTTTAGCCAAATGTTGAAATGTGTAGCCATTGGCTAATTTGCGTAATGACCGAGTGAGTTTCGGTAATGTTTTGGGGAGTCTTTGTATCTCTGTATCTCTTTATCCAGAAGTACACGGACAGCGTGTGTGACGTGAACTCAGTGATGGTTGGAGAGGTGTATGCAGGCAGGTTCAGTCAGGACCAACTGTGGTACAGGGTCCAAGTGCAGAAAGTCCTCGCGGACCAGATCACCGTGCATTTCGTGGACTTTGGAAACTCTGAGGTCACCAGTACGAGTCAGCTGAGACAGCTCTCCCCAGATTTCCTGCAGTTTGCCGCACAGGTGGATGTCGTAAAGAACATTTTAATGCAGACTTCACCTTAATTTTTTCACAGCACATGCCCAGTCAGGCTAGTTGCTTAACGAAATCACTAGTCCAAAAGCTCGTTTACTAGCCCAAAGTCATGCAATAGAGCACTGTGAAAATAAATAAAATACACTGAATTATGTTGTTTTTAACAGTAATAAAATATCAATTAATTCTTTTAAGGTCTGTTCGAGGAAAAAAGGGTAGGGGGGGCAGAACGCCAGTCCAAAAATGGGGTACCAACAAAACTTTATTTTTTTTTCATTGTCATTGATAATCCGTTTTATCTCCTCTATCACCCCCCACCCGACGAATTTTAATACATCAGCTTTCCAACCCCTCATCAGCTTTTTTCCTGGGACAGCCCTAATGTGGGTGATATTAATTTAATATCTCTAGTTGGTTAAGTTTTATGGCAATGCCTTCCAGCTAGAATATAATTGTTTTTTATTAACTATTAATACTTTTATGGACCTGTTTCTTTAATTTTATACATGTCTTTGTTAGCTTTGTTTGACTTTAGTCATTGTATGATTCATTTAAGTTTCTCGACAGTGGCCTGAACAGAGTTCATACTTTACGAACACCTATTTAAAACCCTCTTGGCAATTACTTGATCAAAAACACTCTTTATCAAAAGTACTATTGTGAGTCTTGGTCAATTTTGACCAGTGTTCATACACTTACATTACAAAGGATTCATGAATTACTAAAATCTCTGTTGTTTTGTCATAGACATATTACACACACACACACAAACCAACAGAACAAAACTTGATTACAGCCAGGTACACAAAGATATAACATGGTCAAATGCGAATCTGTAATTTTCACTCGATGGAAATCAGCCACCTATGAGATGGTGTGCGGTTAGGTCCACAGGGTCTCAACCAGGCTATCAGTTCTTGTTAATGTACCAACTCAATGTGATTTTCAGGCAGTCCACTGTGCACTCGATGGCATCTCCCAGACAGAGGGCAATTGGCAGGGACCAGCAAGCCTCTACCAGGCAATCATCGCAGTCAACATGGAGTGTACTGCAGTGTGCACCTTCGTGATTGAGAGCAAGCTTCACCATGTCACCGTGACGACCACCGCAGGCGTAGACGTTGCTGGGGCTTTGGTGTCCGAGGGTTTGGCTGTACTAATGGATGTCGGTGGTGCTGGTGCCAGGAGTAAAGTGAAGCGCGCCGCATCAAGCACTGATGATGGAGAGTAAGTTAAATACATGTATATCTGATGGTTTTGTTCACGACTGATGAATCGTTGTGACTTTTACTGTGAAAAAGAGCTTCTAAAAAAATATTCACTTATGCATACCAAATAGTGATAAACAATGAACTCACTTAGTACAGTTACGAAATCAGTCAATATTGGTGTGATGATTTGTCAGAATTGAATTATTAATAAGGAACAAAATCTTAACAGAAACTTTCTAAAAGAAAATTTATTAAAAAATGAAAGTGACAATTGCCTCGTATAACTTGGTGTAAATGATCACAGCTGAATGTTAGTGTTAAATGTGAGCCATAGATCTACACTGTGTTTTATGGTCAACTTCAGTTTCTACCCATCGATTCTTTTGGCTGTTTGAAAATGCATTCGACACTTATCAGATTGAGAATTTCGCATCATGAAATCTTGATAATTGGGAAATATTTCAGAAAGTTATATAATTAATTAATAAATTACTTAAAACTAGTGTTATATTGGTCAAACCAGGTATTTTAGTGATGTTTATCCATTATGATACAAGTAATTTCAGGATTTACAACTTAGATGGTCAAACCAGGTATTTTAGTGATGTTTATCCATTATGATACAAGTAATTTCAGGATTTACAACTTAGATGGTCAAACCAGGTATTTTAGTGATGTTTATCCATTATGATACAAGTAATTTCAGGATTTACAACTTAGATGGTCAAACCAGGTATTTTAGTGATGTTTATCCATTATGATACAAGTAATTTCAGGATTTACAACTTAGATGGTCAAACCAGGTGTTTTAGTGATGTTTATCCATTATGATACAAGTAATTTCAGGATTTACAACTTAGATGGTCAAACCAGGTGTTTTAGTGATGTTTATCCATTATGATACAAGTAATTTCAGGATTTACAACTTAGATGGTCAAACCAGGTGTTTTAGTGATGTTTATCCATTATGATACAAGTAATTTCAGGATTTACAACTTAGATTCACAGTTCATATATATTTGAGATTTTTCCACTTCAGATTTGGGGATTTTTTCATTCAAATCGGAAAAAATGTACCTAATTATTTATTATTACGAATTTTACCTTTGAATGCACTCTATTTAATGAGGAAAAAAACCCACTGTCTTCTTGTAGATGTCTGCTGGCCAAAGACCTTCCACGACTCAAAGACAAGTTGTGCGCGGGTGATGAGGATCTCTTCCTAATAACCTCCTCTGACGATGCGTCACCATTAAAGTTTGCCTGTCAGGTGGTCACCGAGGACTTCAGCACTTTCAACGCGAAACTTCAACAGATGTACCATAACTCCAACTGCAAGGAGTACAGGTCTGTGAAGCGGTGATTTCTCAATTTTGTTGAACTGTCACAACCTGTGTATAATGCAGACAGATTTCTTTGAACTGTCTTATCTTGTGTACACTAAAACCCCGCTTAACGATCACCCCGCTAAAGCAAATTTTTTTTAAACGACCCGATTGTTTTCCTTTTTATTTTAATTGTCGCAACCCCGATTTTTCGGGCACCCCGCTATTCCATATTACGACCACGAATCCCAGATATAATGTACCAAGTGATGCTCAAAATTACCCTGTTAATGTGACCAGTGTCATTTGGGCGTTGATACTTTACATCATCAATTAACGACATATGCCGAGGAGATAACATAGTTCCTTGGATAATAAAAGCCATCTGTGAAAAACAATGTTACAGGTGTTTTGATAAGGGATTAGCACATCGACTGAGTATCTGACACTGATGAATGCTGAACTATAAATGTGGCCCGTCGTGGGAAAACCGGACTTAATGCATGTGCGTAAGGTGTCGTCCCGGATTAGCCTGTGCAGTCTGCACAGGCTAATCCGGGACGGCACTTTCCGCCTACAGTGGATTTATGTTTAGAAAATACTTTCTTGAAACAGAAAATACCATAAAAGCGGAAAGTGTCGTCCCGGATTAGCCTGTGCTGACTGCACAGGCTAATCCAGGACGACACTTTATGCACATGCATTATGACCGGTTTTCTCATGACATGCCACAAATGATCTTAGTTAATGATTTTTAAATAAATAAAAGTCAACTAATCTGCATAATAATTTATAATAAAATAGTGTATAGAAAACAATAGAAATTTTGATTTTCTATTCATTATTCATTTTCATTAAAACTTGAAAAAGCAAAGACATATGCATTTACTGACTCAGTGATCTGCTGTACCTCGAAAATAAGACCACCCTGCTATTAAGACCACTTTTATTAAGACCCCAAAATAGTCGTATTAGCATGGTTTTACTGTATAATATAAAACAACCAGACGTTGGTCATTTGTGATGCATGTATATATTTTATCCGATCATCACGCCAGCATTGACGAAAAAAATAACGCCCTGTGAGATAAACTAAGGTGCATTTCAGCACTGGTGGATGAAGCAAATAATTGCAAACTTAAGGCATTATTTTGTTGATTTTCTTGAGGTCATTTTAGGTTTTTCATGGCAATCAGGGTTAAAATGAAAAACTGAATTTTGTGTTCTGTATGAATAATTTATTATTATACTCAACAAAAGTTAAAACGCACCAAATGGAAATAAATGAAATTGTTGTATTTTCTTTATAAGAATTTCAAATGTCAGCTATGATATTTTCAGTTATACGTGCACGTGTTCGTACTAAAATATTGGAATAAATGATGAAGAATTTCATGTTAACCGTAGCATAGCTGAAATTCTTATAAATAAAGAAAATAAGTGTGTAAAAATATATTACAAAATTTTGTTCGCATTTAAGTGGTTGAAAAATGATATGAACATATTTTGTACAGAAACAAAGAAGAAATAAATTTCATTAGGATTGTACTGCTTATTACAGCAAAAAAATGTGCTCAGGATTGTGTTTAAAATGTTATTGATATGATTTCAGACCGAAACAAGTGGGCGAACTTGTTATAGCCCGTTTCCCGGGTGACGAGGGATGGTACAGAGCCGATGTCCTGGAAATGAAACATGACGGATGTAAAGTATTCTATTTAGACTACCTTAACACGAACAGCGTGAAATTCGGCATGATCCGACAGGCGGTGAAATTCTGTCTTGAGTTACCTGCTCACGGTATCTGGTGCCGACTTCACAACATGGCCGGAGCGGTGACAGACGAAGCGAACACCCTGTTTATGGAGCTAGCCTCGATTCCAATAAAGGGGAAGGTGATCTCGGTGGAGAGGGACACAGTTTTGTTGGACATGTTTACCTTAGAGAACGGCGAGTGGGTGAACCAACTTGTGAACACGCTAATAACGAAGTCCAAAAGCCAGACGAAATCGCCAAAGGTTGCAAAAGCATCGGATAAAGATCAGCCAAAGGAAGATGACATTTCAAAGATTGGCTCTGATAAGAATGTTGTTAAATCTCTACAGTTTGGGCCTGACGATGGTTTGGTACCAATGCTCGTTACCCACATAAGTGCTTTGGATGCAATTTACGTCCAGGTGCAAGGTGATGCCTTAGAAACATTTGCTCACGTTTTGTTTGAAATAAATCAGTTTTCCGAAAGTGAAAAAGTGTATTTACCTGAGGAATTAGAATATGTGGCTGCAAAGTACGACGATGGGATGTGGTATCGAGGTTTTGTGGAGAAAAAGTTTCTGACCAAGTTCTGTGTACATTTTGTGGATTATGGTAACACAGAAGGTGTGGAAGCCGAAAATATTCGAAAGTTAAAACCTGAACATTGCGATCTCCCAGCGATGGCCGTACGGTGTCAGTTACTGGGCTCAGAGGGGTCTTATGACCAACAGGCGCTCAGCGATCTTCAGGAACTGATGGTGAACAAGCAGGTGATGGTGAAATTTGTGAATTCTGCAGACGAGATTTACAGTATACTAATGTACTTGCCAGACGGAGTGACTTGTGTGAACACTATCATGAACTTTCTGCCAGAGGGGAAGGAGATGAAAAAAGAACCTGATGGAGCAGCCACAAAGGTTGAAAATGTAACCAAAGCTCCTGATGCAGAAAGACCAGCGAAAAGCATCACTGTCGCAACTTCTGTAAGTCAAAGTATTGTGGAACAAGGAGCCAAAGCTGTTACGCAACTGAAGGAATCTGCCCTGCCCCTAGACGGAGGCCAGCATCCAATACAGGTTACACACATCGAGGCTTTGGATAAAATTTATGTGCAAAATCTGGATCAGCTTATGGAGGCCTTTGCTCATATGCAGAACGAGTTAAACCAGGTGTGCGAAAGTGAAAGCATTTACCAACCTAAGGAACTAGAATATGTTGCCGCAAAATTCGACGACGGTACATGGTACAGAGGTTTGGTGGAGAAAAATCTTGAAGTAAAAAAATTCAGCGTGCATTTTGTGGATTACGGTAACACAGGTGTCGTAGATGTTGGTAACATACGCAAATTAAGATCAAATCTTCTGGAACTGCCAGTGATGGCTATTCCTTGTCAGCTGCAAGGCTCTGAAGGATGTAAGAATGCAGAGGTTCTATCAGAGATGCAGACGACCATGGTGTTCCAGCCGTATCTCGTTACAGCTGTGAATAAGGCAAATGGGATTTACACTATAGTGATGTACCTTATGGATGGAGATACTTGTGTAAATGATGGCTTTAATTTTGGTCCACAGAACAAGGTGGCGCTCAAGAGCGAATCACTCAATGGGGCGAGTCCAATATCTTGTGAACCGTCAAGCCAGATTGCGGATCGCTTGTTTCCAACTGATGGCACAGTTATAAGGGCGTCTGTGGTGCATATTGACAACCTCGCAAGCTTCTTTGTCCAAACTGCTGACGAGGTAACTGAGAAAGAACTGCTCAATGTTACAAAAGAAATAAATGAGGCTTGCCAGTCGAATAAAGAAGTTTATAAAGGAAGTGTTGGAGACTTTGTGTGCGTGCTGTATGCCTGTGAAGGGTTAACTCTCTGGTATAGGGGGATGATTGTAGATTCTCTGACAGAGGCTGATGGAACCCGTTATCGTGTATGTTTTGTTGATTATGGGAATGAAGATTGGGTGCCTGCTAGTAACATTCGCAAGTTGAGGGAAGAGTCGCGAAAAGTTCCAAAAATAGCGGTAAAGTGCAGACTTGCCAAAGCTACTGGTGATGAAGATGCAACTAAAGTTGCAGATTTCCAGTCCGTGAAAACCAGCATGGTTGAGGTGCAGGTGTTGGAAAAGCAGGTAAGTTGCTATCTGGTGGATCTGATGCTAATAGATCAGATCGGCACCAAGTATTCTGTGAGCAAACTGATGTTCGGAGATTCTGAGGTGACCAGTTCAGCTACTAACAGTGATGACACTGCTGTAAAAACTCCAGTTACATCATCATCAGCTGTGAAAGCTGAACAGGGAGCTGTTCCTAAGACTGACGTAAGAAGTAATAGGGCCGCAAGTCGGTCACCAAGACTTCATATCACACTGACCAGCTTGAGCTTGAAGATTGGCGAATATGTCCCTGCAGCGATCGTGTGGATAGAAAGTGTACGCTCATTTTTTGTTCAGTTAGCTGATGAGGAGACGCAGCAAGAGTTCGGGAAAATGATGAACTCGCTGATTGAGACGTGCGAGAAGTCAACCTTGGCCTATCAACCAGAGGTGGGGGAATACGTAGGAGTGTATTACTTTGACGGACAGCATTCATCTTGGTACAGGGCAGAGGCTCTGGAATTGATCGGAAATGAAAAGGTCAAAGTGCTTTTCGTAGATTATGGCAATGTGGATGTCGTTTTGGTGAAAGATGTTAGGAAATTGGAACGAAAAGTGCTTTCTCTTGGGTGCATGGCTATTCACTGCGGATTGGTCGCGGACGGTGAAGAGACCATGAAGATGATGGATATGTTGAAGGAATTTCTCATGATCGAGTTGAAAGTTTGCGCCGTTTCTTGCAGTAATGGAAAGTATGATGTCGAAATGCTGTCCCTGGAAGGCGTAAACGTTGGCCAGAAAATTGGACTAAAAGTGTCAGGCAGCGAGAAACATTCTACGCAGATAGTTGATCAGCTTCCAAAGGCGGCCCTCAAAAAGACTCCTCCTAGAGACAGCCTGCCAAGAAAGGTTGCTTCACCCCCCAAGGGCGAGAGAAAGTCCTTCTTTACTCAGACACTGAACAAGAACCGACCCCAGGGTCAGCAGCTGAGTGTAGTCATCACATCTGTCGTGCGGCCAAACCTGTTTCACTGTCAGGAGTTTACAGAAGACCAAGAAAGTAGGTTTTTATAAATAAACCAGTTCTCTAAAAAAAAATTCTACACTTTATAGTAAAGGGATTCACTAATTTATATTTTGTTTTAGAAACTTTCCACACGAAAAAATTCTACTTAAGTGAAAATGTTTTCACAAAAACAGCCCATGGTTTCTTCAAGTGGGCGCTTATCTACCGCCACCGTCTTGGCATCATAAAGTTGTTGTTTCAGTCACGACCGCCATTTTGACCTGTCATTGGAGTTTCAGCTGCAGTTGCCATTTTGACCTGTCATTGTATTTTCAGCTGTGGCTGCCATTTTGACCTGTCATTATAGTTTCAGCTGTGGCCGCCATTTTGACCTATCATTGTATTTTCAGATGCGGCCACCATTTTGACCTGTCATTGTATTTTCAGCTGTGGCTGCCATTTTGACCTGTCATTGTTTTTTCAGCTGTGGCTGCCATTTTGACCTGTCATTGAAGTTTCAGTTGAGGCCACCATTTTGACCTGTCATTGTGTTTTCAGCTGTGGCTGGCATTTTGACCTGTCATTGTAGTTTCAGCTGTGGCTGGCATTTTGACCTGTCATTGTATTTTCAGCTGTGGCTGCCATTTTGACCTGTCATTGTATTTTCAGCTGTGGCTGCCATTTTGACCTGTCATTGTATTTTCAGCTGTGGCTGCCATTTTGACCTATCATTGTATTTTCAGCTGTGGCCGCCATTTTGACCTGTCATTGTATTTTCAGCTGTGGCCGCCATTTTGACCTGTCATTGTATTTTCAGCTGTGGCTGCCATTTTGACCTGTCATTGTATTTTCAGCTGTGGCTGCCATTTTGACCGGTCATTGTAGTTTCAGCTGCGGCCGCCATTTTGACCTGTCATTGTTGTTTTAGGACTGAAGGAACTCTCGTATCTCAGTGAGCAGATGAAGCTCGAGTGTGAGCACGGTGTTACCGGGGACAACCAGAACTTCGAGGTCGGGGAGCTCTGCTGTGCACGGTTCCCAGGTGAGGATTTTTAAGCGCTGTTTCATTGGGTATTTTTAATATAATAGTGCACGATGGTTGATATAATTGCACTATGTTGTGAAGAAGGATATACATTGTATGATGTAAAAAATTCCCAAAACTGGTTTGTGAATACATTTTCCTAGAGATGATACCTAGTCCACTATTGAGATTGTTGTTTGTTTGTTTGTGAGCAGTTGTTGAAATATTTAATTCTACCATTGATGACCTTTGATTCTGATTTCTTACACCTCACAATGTCTTATACTTGTGAGGCTATGGTAGGCAGTGTTAGTTTTAGGTCTGCTAAGCCATGCCTTTTCACAGTGTTCATACAGACTTGGAAACGTCACGGAAATTGGGCTTTGTCTGGAAAAATCTTGTAATCTTGATAATCTGAATTTTAGACTAGTAATTTTATGTTGAAAAGTATCCTTCAGTATGCCTGTAAGTGCATCAAAATTATCAAATTCACTGAAATGTAATAAAAGAAATTCCAGAGCATAATGGTGGACAGGCATGCAGTGCTACAAGCAATTTATATTCTGTTCTACAGGGTGCCCATCGACCTAGACACATGTACGTCTCTTTATTATGTAGATCAAATAAAATATGGATATCAGTGTACTATTTTGAGTTTAGGGCTGTTCCAGGGAAAAAGGTGATGGGGTGGGGGGGCCGAATGCCAGTCCAAAAATGGGGTATCACCAACACAACTTAATTTCGTTTCAAGCCATTGATAATCCGTGTTATCCCCTCGATCATCCCCCACCCACTGAATTTTGATAGATCTGCGTTCCACCCCCTGGTCACCTTTTTTCCTGGAACAGCCCTTAGTATGTTTGGATGGTATGGAAAACTGAGCTATATCATCAAAAAAGAAAACGTCTGGTTTCAACCGTTTTTCAGTTGAGGGAGGGGACTGGTACCGTGCCACGGTGCTTGAAGTATTCCCTGACGAGACAGTCAAAGTGGAGTACATTGACTTTGGCAACATTGCTGACGTGCCGATCTCACAGTTGTGTCCGGCGACGGAGGAATACACCCACCTACCCATCCAGGCCTTCAGGTGTTCTCTGCACGGTAAGCACTCAGCTTACATGTAGTTCATAGAGATCAACAATAATATAGATCAGAGCTAAGCAATCTTGCAGATACCAAGTGTAAGTTGTAAAATTTTCCTTTCAAAGGCCTCTTTGTGCAATGATGTATTATACAGAGTATCGCGTACTGCAAGAGGGATTGGAACTACGTTACATTTGTAATGACAATAATATACAAAACAGTACAATATGGACATTGATTTTCACTCAAATTCGAATACCTTCCAGTAATTGGATATCCCAATATATAAATACTCCCATCAATAAAAGAATTTATTAAATGTCACTTTTGTCTACAATGATAAATTGCCATTAGCCGAGAAAGAGGTATTTTGACTGTCAAAAACATTTCAACATTTTAGACACGTGAACAAGCGAAAGTGACTGTCAGGTCATGTGACCACGCTGACATTTTGAATGTCATATTAGGGCAAGTTACTGCGTCAGTTTTTAGCCACACCATGAAAAGATTGCCTCCCTTGCCTTCCGTCATATAGTCGTGACGTCACTATTCTATGTGTGAACAAGCGATTCTCTGTTAACTGTCAGAAAAACATTTTGCAAGTATTTCTGAAGACGAATGAAGGTTAAGTCATTCTTCAATCTTGATGGGCATAATTAAGCATGTGCTCACCTTTTTTATTACTCAGTTTTGTTCGGTATAATAAAATAAGTATCATATGGCAGCGTGTGTGACATTGATATTGTCAACCTTCGAAACAGAATGTCACCACTCGGCATTCGCCTCGGCTGACATTTTCCCCTCGGGTTGACAATATCAATGTCACACACGCTGCCATATGATATTTATAGTGTTGGTTGGTTGACGCAATTCAACTTCCGCTACAACTGAAATGGCCTTGATATTGTGTGACATTTGGCACAAATCTAGCCTTGTTATATAATGTTTTTAGTTTCACTTCTAGGAGTCACTGCTGTTGGCAAGACGTGGTCGGAGCAAGCCATGTTGGAGATGATGAAGTTCCAGGACAAGCCACTCAAGGCCAAGGTTGTTGCCAGGGACAACGACGTGTATGACCTTGACATTGCCGACGCAGACGGAAACAACCTTGCTGAAGTTCTCAAGGCTGCCGGGCTGGCGACATCTGTCAAGGCAGAAACTGGTAGGCAGGAATCATAAGTTTTCCGGTTGTGCCGGTTTTGCAACCTATTGAGTTTTGGAAAAGACTGAATTAAATTACATACAATCGATCCAACCTGTTTCTTAAATTTCTCCGTTTCCAGTTTAATTGTTAGGTCTGTGTTGTTTATGACAGAAGTTAATTATGAAGATGTGTAATAGAAGGTTATTTGCAGGTCTAAGTGAAATGGAGAGGATTCGACGGGAAAATGAGATTCTGAAACAGCAGCTGGAGTTGGCACAGAAGCAGATGGCGTCGCTCAAGAAGCACACTTGAAGGAATAAACTTGAGCGGAAATTCTTGTGGACTGGTTTGAAGTTCATTGGTTGTCAGACTTTCTAGTTGAATGGTCTATAAGCTTTCTAGCAGACTGGTACAAATAGGATGTGTCTACAGTCTTTCCTATGTACTGATCCATATTTCCTATTCATACCAGTTGATATGATTTAGATATCCCACTGATGTATTATAATGCTCCTATCAATATTTTCCCCCAGGGAGGGAGCGGTGGGCTGACCCCGGGAAATTTGACATTATATTTTTGGGGGTCTAATTCCCCACCCCAGAGTCCAGCATATTGTCTAAATCCCCTCATTGTCTATTAAATGGCTTGGGGGCCTGTATTACCGGGATCTAAAATCAGACCAGTATATTACCATGGGACCCGGAATCATTCGGAATGTCAAATTACCGCCTGTCGGTAATTGCTTTCAGTCCAAAGTCCTGTATGTGCCTGCCGCTCCCCCTTTCGGGAAAACGTGGATAGATGCATTATACAGATATTTCATTGGCAGTTGGGAACAGTCAAATTGTTTTCCTGAAGTAGAGGGGGCAAATTTTGAACTGTTGACCTGAGGCCGTTAAGCTGAGGGCAACAGTTGAAAATGTTGCCCCTGATACTGAAGGAAACAATTTGACTGTTCCCGTATGCCAGTGAAATGTCTGCTTTATTACCTACTTCCTATAAAAGAACAACAACAAAAACAACTACAATTAATTGTTTTTTTTTCCATGAAAATTAACGTAACGATAGGTGTGACTCACAACAACCTCAAAATAGAACAATCATTAATCTGGGTCCTGCTTGTAATGGTCAGTAGCTGTCAGAGAATTGGATATTCAATTCGAACAAAGCGAAACACACAAAAAGTCCAATGTCACCTTAATTCATAATTATTTTTGTTCGAAAAGAAAATTAACCATCAAGTTCCATTGCACAACATTCTGCGCAGGTTGCTCCCCTTTGAATAATGATGAGGGCAACATAACGAAACAAAACCATGAAACATCACGAAATGTTGCCTGTTGGGCTGAGCTTGTTTTAACAAAGTGGTAAACAGTTAAAAACACGTAATAATCATTTATATAGTAAATTCTAATGTGATACTCGCTAATTTTTCTATAGACAAAGAACAGAAATATCGTTAAACTACCCAATAAACAACGCAAACAGTTCCGATTCTGAGCGGAGCATAGTAAAAGTAGTTCCAATTATAATTGCAAAAATATATGTCAAATCATGTTAGAATTGAATGAAATAACTTTTGCATTATCGTTGTTGATCGGTCAATAAACATCTCTTTGTGGTTCTGATGCGTGGCTATTAAACAACTCGGGCTTACGCCCTCATGGTTTAACTCCTACGCATCAGAACTCTAAATCATTGTTTATTGGCTGATAAACAACGATAAATCGAACATTATTTCTTAAGTAGGTAATAAAAATGATTGTTACATTCATACATGTAGTATGGAATATAGGTTGTTACGTCATGCAATCATGTTAGTTAAGAAATATAAAGATGTACATATATATCAAAGTTTCTACATTTGTATGTAAATTTTGTTGTTGGTGTTTTAGCTGTTGTTTTTGGAGTTGAACATTTTTTGGAGTTAGTACACCAGAGTTGTACGTCTGTTTTTACTTTGCGTTGTTTTTTGTTTGACAAATATCTTTTTTGGCTAAGTATGCATTTGTTTTTGAAGATTTAGCTGTAGTTTGTTCATCCGTTTTTATTAAGATTGTACACTCTGGTGCACATCTCGTTTTCCATTGCTTTGGTAGTTCTTTTTATGAGACACATCACAGTGGTTAGTGGATGTGAAATGCATTTTGAGCAAACTTTTTTTTTTTGGAAGTTAAACTGGTACTTTGTCTCCCCACCTGCCGCACAATTAGTGGGTGTTTTGATCTACTCTAGCCTTGTTCGTGCAGTGAATGCCCACACGGGTGAGGGGTGGAGTTAATGGGTAATATTGTTGTTTGTCTTTTAAGTGGGCGACTTGTATCCATTGTAGAGTGGGACATATCTGGAATACACAGTCGTATAGATTCTAGGACATAAGCCCCTTAGACAGTATCCCCTTCCTGCAAAATTGCTAAGGTGAACAAGAGCCCCTTCCAAGTACGACATTGGCCCCTTCCGCATTATGCACAATCGGAAAATAGCCCCTTCTCTATATACAGAATAAAACCCAGTATTATGCAAATACGTTAGTATTTGAAACTTTAGTAAGAGTAACAGTTGCATAAAATAATGAAAAACACATTTTATTAGCTATTAACACAAACAAACAGTCATAAATTTTTTTGCACCTTTTATATTTTTAGAAAGCACAGATGAATTGTTTAGTATGGAATATCGTCCTAGTTGAAAGTGGATAATGGCCGGGTTTAAACAATTGAGAAGCGAATATTGTCGGCCCTGGACAAATCTGAAAGTGGCAAATTTCCGTTGACCAGCCATATGCGGGTCCACTGTTTCAATGCAATAGTCCAAGGTTGTCTAATTGGTATGGTCACAATTTGGAGAAAATTTCTATTCCATAACTTGTGTTTGTACATTTGTTTCTTTTGTATTTGTGTACATACTGTACAGTTGGAAATTTTACATGAGAGTGTACATTTATGGTATTGTTGTTTTGTTTGGAAATTCGCTCCTTTACTTTAAGATTTCTAAACAAACACTTTGAAAATGGATGTTTTTGTTTTGACCGTTGCGGTTTTGTTGAACTTATTGCTTTTCTAATGACAGTATTTGTAATTGTTTTTCTCTTTTGTAATGATCTACAATGAAGACTTAATGTCTATGTTTAATTATGATCATTAATGTTAAGTACATTCAAGGATCCGTGTTTCATAAAATGTTAACTTTTAACTCTGCAATGGATGCTCAGAATTGAAGTAGACTGGCAGCATTTGTTAACTACATATACGATAAAATTTGGTATTTGCGGGTTGTGTTGAGTCTAGAAATCATTTGGAGTAAACGAATATAAAATTACAATATTGGTACGATGTAGCACGTCCATTTTAGTATTTCTTGACCTATTTTCATTCATATTACGAGCAATAGTGAACTACAGCTTGTAAAACTAGTAGTTATCCATCGAATAATCTGAAAAAATGTATTAAACCCAACAAATGGGTTAACAATATTTTTAGATTTACTGTTTTTATTTCCTGTTGCATGGATTTGATATGATTAAGCTTAAATTAATAAATGAGATTGTATGAAAAAATGTCATATACAGTTTGTACATAAATGTATTAATCACGGTAAACAGTTGTATATCAAATGTCATTTTTGCTAGTATTCAGTAACTAGTGAATCAATATTTCCAATAACAATACATTAACTAATAGTTTACTTAGTAGTTACTTATAAGTTAAACACTATTATTTAAACAAATAATTATATATTTTGGGAAAAAATGTTTTATTTTTACGTTGCACACATTTGTATACTAGTAGTAAGGCTGGCAGATACAAGGAAACCTTTGGTAAGTATTATACAATAGCTCAGGTGAATAGTCATTGTAAAGGATTTCAGTTTGACAAATAACATGTGTATAAGAAAACACTTTTGGTAAGTATCATACAGTAGCTAAAACAAATACTACTTTTGAAGTTTTCAGTTCGACAAATAACACATGTATAAGCAAACACATTTGGTAAGTATTAAATAGTAGCTAAGGAAAATATTACATTGATTCAGATTTCAGTTAGACAAATATTATATGTGTTAGAAACACATTTGGTAAGTATCATACAACATCTCAGACTAATACTTCTTTCAAATGAAGGAAGTTTTATACAGAAGTTTAGACAAATTTTACTTAGGAAATACTTAAGTTAAACAGTTCTAAGAACACACATTTGGTAAGTATCACCGAAGCTCAGGACTTGTAAAGATATAAGTTTGACAAATACATATGTGATAAAAAAACTCATTTGGTAAGTATCTTATAACAGATCATACACATTACTTGGATACATTTCAGAAGATGTCACTCTCCCTGTAAATAATCTTTCCCGAGGCACTGTGCGGGATATAAATGCCACTTTTCCGAGGCACAGTGCGGGATATAAATGCCACTGTCCCGAGGCACTGTGCGGGGTATAAATGCCACTTTCCCGAGGCACTGTGCGGGATATAAATGCCACTTTCCCGAGGCACTGTGCGGGATATAAATGCCACTCACAGCATGGCGTCTTTTGAGCAGTCTATCGAATAATGGCGTCTCGAGATCTTTCATGGAGTAATAATGGAGACGTAATTACGTCCACTGAAATGAGAATGTCATTAGACCGCTATGTTGTCATGATGGTGTCAATAATTGTTGTCGACGGAAGATGGCGATCTTTATACAATTGCAAACTTAAACATTATAATGTGGAAGGAATCTGGGGTGTATCGGTTCATCACGTTTTTTTACGTTTCTTTTAGCTAGTATGAAAGCATTCCCAATACAAAAGTATATGTATAAAGGTGAACGGTATCAAAGTATGTAGAGAAACATACGATTCAGAAGTCATGTTTTGTTTGGATAAGTTTAAAATTTTGACTATTGGAAAGAAACATTTGGTAAGTATTATAGAGAAATGTAGACACATTACTTGGGAAAGACTTGAGTTTTACAAATGAACACAAAAAAACACATTTGGTTAGGTTAGTATAATACAGAGGTTTAGTCAAATGTTACTTACAAAAGACTGGAGTTTGACAGATATAATAAAACACATTTGGTAAGTACTATACAGTAGTTAGGGCTGATGTTCCTTGGAAAGATTTCAGTTTAAGAAATATACATTTACTGGTATTGGAAAACACATTTGGTAAGTACAACAGCTCTGTCAAATATTACTTTCAGAAGAAACATATACGGGTATTATACCAAAGTTTAAACAAATTTACTTGGGAAAGACTTCAGTTTGACAACACTAAGAAAACAGGTTTGGTGAGTATTATAAAGTATCTCTGGAGAATATTACTTTGGTAGATTTCAGTTTGACAAATACTTATATGTAAGAAAACACACTTTGGTAGATTTCAGTTTGACAAATACTTATATACAAGAAAACACATTTGGTAAGTATCATCACATAGCTCACTTGAATATTCCTTTGAAGGATTTCAGTTTGACAAATACACATGTATTAGAAAACATATTTGGAAAGTATCATTACAGATGTTTGGACAAATATTACTGGGAAATGATAGTTTGACACATGTACGAAAACACAAACATTTTGGTAAGTTTTGTTCTGTGGCTTGGGTCAATATTTCTTGGAAAGATTTCAGTTGGACATATATACAAAAACACTTTTGGTAAGTATCATATAACATCTCTGACAAATCTTGGATGCATTTCACAGGAAAATGTGACCCTTGTAAATAATCTTTCCCGAGGCACTGTGCGGGATTTAAATGCCACTCAGAGCACAGTCTGTCGAATAATGGCATCTCGAGATCTTTCATGGAGTAATAATGAAGGCCTAATTAAGTCTGCTGAAATGAGAATGTCTTAAGGCTGCCACGTAGGCATGTTTGTTGTCTATGGAAGATGGCGATCTATATAATATCGCAAACTGTTGTGAAGTGAGAGGAAATTTATATTTCTTTTGTTGGTGCTGTGTACGGAGAACAAACAATGGTAGATAAAGGCATGTTTGTTTTCCGTAATTGTTGTTGGACAGAAGATTTCGATCTTTATAAAATTGCAGACATATGCATTGTAACGAGACAGGAATGTGTTTTTGTGTTGACTGTTCTATGTAAAGAGAAAACTCAGTAGTAGGTCAACGACGTTAAAAAAATTGTTTTTGCAGCCTGTCATTTGTTTTCTTTAGGACAATGTTTGTTTGAACACAATGTATTTTGTTGGTTATTTAGCAAAAATCTAGATTGTTGCATTTTTTTACAGATTTTATTTTTTGTTGTCCAGTATATGTTTGCATACTAAATGCATTTTGTTGTTCTTTAAATCCTGAACGTATAATGCAGTTTTATTTCCTTTAAAAACGCATAAGTAATGTGGCCAGTTGAGTTGTGTTGTTTAGATCAGATATTGCGTTGTTGTGAATTGTTTTTAAATGAAAATGGTACTGACCTCTTGTTTAATTGTTTTCTTTTCATTTAATTGTGAACACAGGATGGTTTCGTGTTTAATTGTGAACACAGGATGGTTTCGTGTTTAATTGTGAACACAGGATGGTTTCGTGTTTAATTGTGAACACAGGATGGTTTCGTGTTTAATTGTGAACACAGGATGGTTTCGTGTTTAATTGTGAACACAGGATGGTTTCGTGTTTAATTGTGAACACAGGATGGTTTCGTGTTTAATTGTGAACACAGGATGGTTTCGTGTTTAATTGTGAACACAGGATGGTTTCGTGTTTAAACATCACTTTATCAGTGTTGATTTTCTAAAAGTAAGGTACACACACAAATATTACGCTTCTTTTAGCTCGCCTGAGCATGAAGTGCTCAGTGAGCTGTTGGTAAAGGTGACAATCCTGCATTGTCTGTATGCTGGCGTCTGTTGGCTTGTGGACGCAATATACACCTAACTTGGATAGTTTGATTATGACCATTAAATCTTGGTTGGTATAAATAATGTGCCATAATGTGGAACATTGAGAAGCTGTCTATATTTCATGGGGAAAAAATGCAAAAATGCCATTTCAGGATAGGAACTTCCTGTTAATCGAATCTTGACCAAACTTACATAGTGTATTTGGGACCATGATATCATCATATCAGGAACCACTAGCAAAATATCACAAATAATTTTACCCAAAATTTTTCCTTGGTTGACTCTCTACCATATTCCTTCAAACTATTTTAGATCCATGAAAAAAACATGGACACCAGAGGTCTGGGTAGTTTTCCATATATATAAATATATATTATAAAACATGAAAATCTTGGCAGAAACCACTGGCTGGATTTCAAAATACTTGAACAGGAATGTTCCTTGGGCAACATTCTACCAAAGTCGTTCACATTCATTTGATTCTTTATTGAAATAGGTAGCAGCCACATGGCGGAGCAGTTTACTTTTTTTTTTGGCTATTTTGAAAATGCTGAAAATTTGTCTGAAACCTAGTCGCCAATATAGTCAGGTGAGCGCTTTAAGGCCATCGTGACCCACTTGGCTTTTATTAGCATAGATACATATACACATTTAATAGTTTTAAGTAAAAAGCTAATTAAACTAATACATTCTATATAAAAATCTAACACACTTCATGTAAAATGCATCAGCTTACAACATGTATAGTTCGACATAAACGAGAATGTCTTTATGCACGAGAATGTCCTTATGCCGCTTTGTAGGCAAGTTTGGTGGCGGTAAAAACTAATTGTTGACGATGCTACTTCAATCCTATAAAATTGTAGACTTCAACACTGTAATGAGGTAGGGATCTAGTGTTGTGTTATTGTTTTATGAATGGAGAACAATCAGTTGTAGAACAAGAACATTGTAAAAAAATATTTCAACCTGTAATTTGTTTTCTGTTGGCAGATGTATATCTTTTTCTCCACAATATGTTTGTTGCTCTTTTAATCCTGAATCTATGCTGTGGTTTTATTTTCTTTACACGCACATAAGTCATGTGTCCAATCTAGTTGATGTTGTTGCTTCATTTTGCTATGTTGCGGATGTTTCTTAATAAAGGGTTAGGACTAGCCTGTCCATTTAATTGTTAAAGAAGAACAGTTTCTGGATTGAAAATCACTGTCAGTGCTGATTTTCTAAAAAGAATGTACAGAAAGAAAAATATGACACGTCCAGTTGTAACATTACATTTAATAGGCTAGTAGAAAACTTTCATTTTCAAATTATAAACTATCTTGTCATACTGATATAAAAGACAACATAGAGATTTTGATTTTTAGTATCACTTTATGAAACTCAAACAAAGACAACAGAAAGTTTTCATCATTGATCCTCATCTTTACTTCATAATTGAAGACGATAGAACCATTCTCTCTTTACTCACGGTTCAACCTTAACGCGTGTCCGTCAGTCCATGACCTGTGATTTTTCGCTCTGACCGGTTGTCTTCGAAGGACGACAGGTCCGGTGACCAGTTGTTTTTGGACTTGTTCCAATTGTGTATTTCGTGAATTATTTTTTGTGGTAAGAATACAGTGAACCGTCCAAGATGATATTGTTTATTGGCATTATACAGCTCTCGTGGATAAATGGCATCTTTTCCAATTCTTCAACTTACAAATAATTATGTTATAACAGCATGTTATACATTGTAAAATCAACTGAGCACCATTTTGACGAAAGAAATTATATCTTGACGGGCATTGAAGTCGCATTTTAGAGAAGCAATTGATAATAATTAACTATAGTCATTTAATAACATTTTATTATTTTTAAACAAATTAAATCAAATAATATATATTGTAAAAATAATAAGTTTATTTTAGCTTCTATCTATAATATTACTGCTGGCTTTTTAATAGTTTAACAACGTATTCCCTTTTTGACACCATTTAATATTGTTTTTAATTTTACAGCAGGCAGTTCTAAATTGTATCTCTATATAAAAAAAATCCAACAATCAAAGTCAACAAAATTCAGATCTAGTTTTCCGCATTGTGCAAATGATTGCAAAACGTTAAGGAAGCCAAATCATATAACGATACATAATTATCTTTTTAATTGCGTGTGTATTGCTTAGCAAACGAAAATGCATGTATCTCCAATTTAGGTCAATTTTAAGAAGTTTATACCTCATCTTTATTTAAGCAACTATGTTCATACAACATTTTGATCGAAAATGTATTATACAAAAATATATAATTAACAATAGATTTTCGTGTGTGCTACACAGCCTCCGATTTCAATTCTGAGAATCATTTGTTTGAACTGTTTATGCATTATGCAGTTCGACGTATTTTGATTTTCGAGACCAGTTCCAAAAAGTTAAGGTCAAACCCTGCTTTACTTAATAATTGAAGACAATGGAATCATTCTCTCTTTACTTAATAATTGAAGACAATGGAACCATTCTCTCTTTACTTAATAATTGAAGACAATGGAACCATTCTCTCTTTACTTAATAATTGAAGACAATGGAACCATTCTCTCTTTACTTAATAATTGAAGACAATATAACCATTCTCTCTTTACTTAATAATTGAAGACAATGGAACCATTCTATCTTTACTTAATAATTGAAGACAATATAACCATTCTATCTTTACTTAATAATTGAAGACAATGGAACCACTCTCTCTTTACTTAATAATTGAAGACAATGGAACCACTCTCTCTTTACTTAATAATTGAAGACAATATAACCATTCTCTCTTTACTTAATAATTGAAGACAATATAACCATTCTCTCTTTACTTAATAATTGAAGACAATAGAACCATTCTCTCTTTACTTAATAATTGAAGACAATGGAACCATTCTCTCTTTACTTAATAATTGAAGACAATGGAACCATTCTCTCTTTACTTAATAATTGAAGACAATGGAACCACTCTCTCTTTACTTAATAATTGAAGACAATGGAACCACTCTCTCTTTACTTAATAATTGAAGACAATGGAACCACTCTCTCTTTACTTAATAATTGAAGACAATGGAACCACTCTCTCTTTACTTAATAATTGAAGACAATGGAACCACTCTCTCTTTACTTAATAATTGAAGACAATAGAACCACTCTCTTTACTTAATAATTGAAGACAATGGAACCATTCTCTCTTTACTTAATAATTGAAGACAATGGAACCATTCTCTCTTTACTTAATAATTGAAGACAATGTAACCATTCTCTCTTTACTTAATAATTGAAGACAATGGAACCATTCTCTCTTTACTTAATAATTGAAGACAATGGAACCATTATCTCTTTACTTAATAATTGAAGACAATGGAACCACTCTCTCTTTACTTAATAATTGAAGACAATGGAACCACTCTCTCTTTACTTAATAATTGAAGACAATGGAACCATTCTCTCTTTACTTAATAATTGAAGACAATGGAACCATTCTCTCTTTACTTAATAATTGAAGACAATGGAACCACTCTCACTTTACTTAATAATTGAAGACAATGGAACCACTCTTTACTTAATAATTGAAGACAATATAACCATTCTCTCTTTACTTAATAATTGAAGACAATAGAACCATTCTCTCTTTACTTAATAATTGAAGACAATGGAACCACTCTCTACTTAATAATTGAAGACAATGGAACCACTCTCTCTTTACTTAATAATTGAAGACAATGGAACCACTCTCTCTTTACTTAATAATTGAAGACAATATAACCATTCTCTCTTTACTTAATAATTGAAGACAATGGAACCATTCTCTCTTTACTTAATAATTGAAGACAATGGAACCATTCTCTCTTTACTTAATAATTGAAGACAATGGAACCATTCTCTCTTTACTTAATAATTGAAGACAATGGAACCATTCTCTCTTTACTTAATAATTGAAGACAATGGAACCATTCTCTCTTTACTTAATAATTGAAGACAATGGAACCACTCTCTCTTTACTTAATAATTGAAGACAATGGAACCACTCTCTCTTTACTTAATAATTGAAGACAATGGAACCATTCTCTCTTTACTTAATAATTGAAGACAATGGAACCACTCTCTTTACTTAATAATTGAAGACAATGGAACCACTCTCTTTACTTAATAATTGAAGACAATATAACCATTTTCTCTTTACTTAATAATTGAGGACAATATAACTATTTTCTCTTTACTTAATAATTGAAGACAATGGAACCATTCTCTCTTTACTTAATAATTGAAGACAATGGAACCACTCTCTTTACTTAATAATTGAAGACAATGGAACCATTCTCTCTTTACTTAATAATTGAAGACAATGGAACCACTCTCTCTTTACTTAATAATTGAAGACAATGGAACCACTCTCTCTTTACTTAATAATTGAAGACAATGGAACCACTCTCTCTTTACTTAATAATTGAAGACAATGGAACCATTCTCTCTTTACTTAATAATTGAAGACAATGGAACCACTCTCTCTTTACTTAATAATTGAAGACAATAGAACCATTCTCTCTTTACTTAATAATTGAAGACAATGGAACCATTCTCTCTTTACTTAATAATTGAAGACAATGGAACCACTCTCTTTACTTAATAATTGAAGACAATGGAACCACTCTCTTTACTTAATAATTGAAGACAATATAACCATTTTCTCTTTACTTAATAATTGAGGACAATATAACTATTTTCTCTTTACTTAATAATTGAATTCAATAGAATCATTTTCTCTTTACTTTAATATTTGAAGACAATAGAACCATTTTCTCTTTACTTTATAATTGAAGACAATAGAACCACTTTCTCTTTACTTAATAATTGAATTAAATATAATCATTTTCTCTTTTCTTAATAACTGAAGACAAAAAAATAGAACCATTGTCTCTTTTCTTAATAATTGAAGACTATAGAACCATTTTGTCTTAATAATTAATGACAATAGAAACATTTTTCCTGTTTAATAATTGAAGACAAAAGAACCATTTTCTCTTTACTTTTCTCCTTACTTCATAGTTGAAGACAGTAGAACCATTTTCTCTTTACTTAATAATTAAAGACAATAGAACCATTTTCATGACTCAAGATAGTGATCCAGTGCTGTACAAAAGCCCAAAACCAACCACAGATTGAGCATAAATAGTTGGTGTTTTGGTACACACAAATAGGCCACTGTTATATTTAAAATTTGGCCGGGCCGGCTAGCTCAGTTGGTAGAGCGCTGGACTACAAATCGAGGATCGCGGGTTCGATTCCCAGCCCGGCCACATAACTTGTGTGGGGATTGGTCATGAAATTATATTTCTACGGCAATTCTCCCCCTACCTCTGATTCAAGTAGGGCAGTTGTCAGTTACTGGCATAAGTACGTGCACTTAGTACTGGTAAACCAGCTTACCCTGGAAAAGTGTGAGTAGGTTAACTGACCGCCGTTATATGACTGAAATACTGTTGAATACGGCGAAAAATCCAAACAAACAAACATATTTAAAATTTAATAAATGCACATTCAGAACATGTAATTCTTGTAAGTGAAATCGAGCCGATGACATTTATTAGCTGTATTTAAATTATGAGGTAACATATTCCTTTAATTCTTGCATTTTGCGTAAAAGCATCTGTTAACACACACGGGAGCCCATTTATACAAGTCAATATTCATAATAAGGCCTAACATTTTTGGAGCGCTGTTCAACACTTGTTGATCACTCATTAATTGTACGTGAACTAAGCTTAACGGTATTGCGTACCATATCTATGTGCCCCCCAGTCACTTTCGGGAACATTGCATGTGAAGTGTTTGTGTCAGCTTCAACTATTGTAGTGTATGTAATCACTCGCATACCCCCGCCCCCGGGACTTCATTCAAATGGTACAGTACGTGATTGGAGGCATAAGATACCAGTCCATTTGAAACCCACATTTGTTCACGTGATTAAAAGCAAATGTCCACGCTCCATTGCTCGTGCATAAAAACCAACACTATCATCACTGTAACTTTGGACTTTAAGTTCTGGAAAACGAGTTTGAAAAGAAATACAAAATTAAATTTTGGAATATGCTTTACATGTTCGAAGCACATAATGTAAGGATGCAACTTTAGGCATCCGTTCTAGTCATTTTAACTGTTGTCTTCACGAGCAATTTTACGTGGTTGAAGTAATCTGTATTCGTAATAAGAATATACACAAAAAGTCTTTAACATGTGAACATGCTTTTGTCTCGGTAAAGGAATGGCAAGATTTATTATATATTATAATATCTATACATTTCATACACATCTTCATATTTCTATAATATAACATGTTTGAGGAAAAGTACTTGTATGTTAATATGGAATGTACAGTACTGTGTCGTAATTAATAAAAAATATTTAGTTCTGAAGGAAAGTCTACAATACGTATGATGCGTGTCGTGAGAAACCGGGGCTTAATGCATCTGTCTAAAGTGTCATTCCTGATCAGCCTTTGCAGGCCGCACAGGCTAATTTGGGATGGCACTTTCCGCATACAGTTGATTTATTTTTTTTTTATTAGAAGAGATGTCTTTGAAACAGAATATACCATAAAAGCGAAAAGTGTTGTCCTGGATTAGCCCGTGCGGACTGCACAGGCTGATCCGGGACGACAATTTACGTACATTCATTTAGCCTGGTTTTTCCACGACGTACCTCATATGCTTATTACTTGTCATCGTGTGAAAATTCACAGTGAAAATGTCGTTTGTTAGTTCATACTAGCATTTAAGGAGAACTGTCTATTTTTGTGGCTATTCTGTAATCATTTAACACACTCCTAACACACAAATCTGTTGTAATTGTAAACTACATAAATGTCAGCAATAAACAAATCTCTAAACAAAATGTTACAAGTGTATGCGTTGTTCTTCGTATGTTTGACATGTGTATTTGAAATGAAAATATTGTAACTGCTGTTGATACAGTTTCATACGTGTTATTTTATATAAATAAAGATATTCATTTCTGTATCACTTGTGTTTTCATCTATGTATCAATGCTATTCCATAATTTTTAATTGACTGTATTCTACATTATTGTTCATTTCATGTTCTTGTTGATACCCATGAGAATGCTATAGCTGTCACTACCGTTGATGTGTTGACCTTGGCCCAATTCATATTCGAAATGTCATTGTTATTTTATTGATAACTAGAGGATATTTGTTTGTTTTCGGTGTGATAACGCGTTATATCATCACTGGAAAGGGGGACAATTAATATATTTATGAGCGATTGCGCGAGTGAAAATATGTAAATTGTATCCCTTTTCAGTGATCATATAACGTTTATCATACCGAAAACAAACAAATTGGTACACTCGCTTCTCACCTAGGCTTCCCGGGTTCGCTTCCGACTCCCGGCACATGTGAGTTTGGTTGGTGGTCACCATACCGGACAGATGGGGTTTCCTCCGGGTACTCCGGTTTCTCTCCACAGCACAATGACACACCAAAATTAAAATCTTTCAGTAAAAAATTAATAGCTGGAAATTGCAGCTATGATTCAAAATGTGTCCCAACTTTAGTGAGTCTCTAGTAAGTTAATTAGGCAGGGGTGCTGGGACACACTCATGGTGCTCACTTAATGCAGCCTCAGACGCGGAAGGACCTCATAGTCTTCGAAATACACACACACACACACAAAACGAATCTTTTTATTTTATGCTAAGGAGTATTTTTTTACATTTAAAAAAGTAGTACAGCACAGTGAGTGATATAAGGATTTATCTCGCTTATATTTTTCTATATTTCACCTCTTAGCATCACGAGAATAAATCGCTTTATTACGCAATCTAAGAGAAAAGAATTATAATTTGATAAACATTTAATGAATTGACAATATATAGTCTGTAATATTTTTGTATTACTAATACTACATAATATTATATTAGTTACTATAGTCTATGTTCTTCAAAGACTGCACATTTTAAACAGTTTTTTGTGATTTCATACCTAATTATGAATATATTTTCGCCGTATGAAATTATATTTACTCTAGTGCGCTTTATGAATGAAACGAAGGTTAAACCTAATAAAATCCATTTCTGAAGCATGTTCGTCACGATACCTTTTTGTTTCGCTAAGGTGAGCGACCCAGAGTCACTTTTACCCTCTTGGTTGAAGCCCATACATCACAATACTTTTCTTCAGAGAAAAATATTTTTGTTGCTATATGCCATTCGTCAAGCGTAAATTGTGCGAACACGGATGTTGTACGTTAAATGCTTTCGTTGATATCAACATACTTTGCCACCGCCCCGTGTACATATAGCACAATGGTTCCATACAAGGACTGTGAATATTATATCTATGTGCACGTGTTCGTTTGCGTCACTTGCCCACGTTTGTGTGCGCGCGCATGTTTGCACGTACGCGTTTTCTCGGGGTGCACGTGTCACGGGAAGCGATAGTGTGCGCGCGTTCACGCATCCACGTTCGTTTAATGTATTCGTCATTTAATATTTCCTTGCAGTTTTGTGGACCATGGCTGTGTCTCATTCCCACCTCTTGTCAATCAGCGATGAAAAGTTGCGAATACGTGGTCTTGTGTTAATAAATCTGTTCCACATGTTGATGGTGGAGCCTGAATTTATTGTATCTGCTTAACATTTCTGTATTAGATACAAACGTTACACTGTCTTTTCTCGATTTGCAACGTACTTTAAGAATACGCACCGCAACATCTAGTGTTTTGGTTATTAGAAGACATTTTTGGGGGGGGGGGGGGGAGGGGGGGGCTCGATTGAACCCACTGTAACAAAAAATTGCAATTTAACGCAGTTGACATTTTTTCGGATATTTTATGACATCATCGGGATGGACACCGCCATTATAAATTAATACCCAACGTGCTTTTACATTCGCAAAGGCTGATGTTATGGCGATTTCGCCTTTGTGGCATTAGCAATTGTTCCCAGTACGCACGTTTTATTGTTGACGTTGAACATTTAGAATTGAAAATAACAATCATTTTAATTACACAACGTTGTTTCCGAACATTACATGTTATACAATAGCTGTTTTACTTTAAATAGATTTCTACAATTCGAACATGCGTCTTCATTTAGATCGTGTATTTTTCATGTATTTTTATTCCAACATATTTAATATTCTTTCCTGGCCAAACATTATACAATTTCGAATAAAAAATGACACGAATGTATTTAGTACGCGTAGCTTTATAAATAAGGTCCCTGACTCCAGGGTCCAGTTGCTCAAAACTTTAACGGCTGGTTAAGCTAACAGCCTGTTAACTTTAGATGTAAATAAAACTAATACAAGCAATTCGCGTATGAAGCATTTGACAATTATTTGAGTATATCAATTTATTTAAAATAAATGCACAGTTTAAAATTAATTTACATCAAAATCGTCATCGAAAAGTTAACGGCTGTTAGCTTAATTGGCCATTAAAGTTTTGAGCATGCGGACTGCACAGGCTAATCCAGGACAACACTTAATGCACATGCAGTTAGACCGGTTTTCCCACGACACGCCTCATATGTACTTAATTGTAATGGCAGAACTTACTTCTACGAAAGTAGTTCTTTTTATAAGTCGAAGAACGTTTGTGATAAACTGGTTTCGCAGACCCACGTGACAAATAAATGTTTTAGTAGCTCACCTGAGCACATCGTGTTCATGGTGAGATTTTGTGATCGCCTGTTGTCCGTCGTGCGTCGTTCGTCGTCAACATTTACATTGTGAACACACTATACACCGCATTTATTGCCCAACTTTCATGAAACTTGCCCAGGACGTTTGTCCCAATGACCACGTGGGGTCAAAAACTAGGTCGCCAGGCCAAATTTTAAAAAAAGCTTGTTAACACTCTAGAGTACACATTTGTAGCCCAATCATCTTGAAACTTGCTCAGAACATTTGTCCCAATGATGTACATCTGTTTTCTCTCATGCCCAATCCGTCTGCTTGTCTTGGAAACGGATCGAGCTGTCTTACTGCCCCATCCTTGACACACAAAATACCAACGATCAGTGTAAATACCACTAATTTCAATGGAAATACCTCACTTAAACATATTTAGTAATTTTACTTGCTGCTAATTTTCTTCTAGATTTACGTACAAAATAAAAACCTATTTCACTCTTATTTGTGCAACACTTGAGCCATTGTCTGCATTTTTATGAAACGTTCCGTAATTCTTATTCTACATTTGCGGCCGTTCTCTATATATTCGCTTTGTGGACTTTCGCAAGTTCCGGAAAAAAATACTAGTAGTGCATTTTAAAAAGATTTTTCCCAATTCTTCTATTAAGGCATCGATTCACACTAACAAACTTAACAAAAAAAGAAATGAGGAGTGTCTTGGGGAAACCGGGCTTAATGCATGTGCGTAAAGTCTCGTCCCGGATAAGCCTGTGCAGGCCGACACTTTACGCTTTTATGGTATTTTCTGTTTCAAAGAAGTCTCTTCTAAACATAAATCAACTGTAGGCGGAAATTCAAAGTGTCGTCCCGGATTGGCCTGCACAGGCTGATCCGGGACGACACTTTACGCACATGCATTAAGCCCATTTTCCACGACACGCCTCAAATATACGTAAAATATACGAAAGTGGTGGTTGTTTCCCCCTAAATTATCACTTAAGTTCATTAGGCTTTAGGAACTTCCAAAATAACTACCTGTGAAAAAAAACGTTTGATTGATCTAAATAAAGGATTGAATGAAAATGTTAAAGAAAGAAATGCACGATTCATCTTTTCAGACTTTCATTAAAAAGAGCAGTTTACGCTAATATTCTGTAATGTGCAAACAATTCGAATTAGTCTGCGTGAGACGGGCGCTGTTGATAAAGAGATTTTTTGGAGACGTAAGCGGAAACCAACAACTTTTTGGCCTTTATTGATGAAATGTTCCGTCGAATTGTTTAAAATTGTTCCAATCCAAAATAACCCAGGAATACTGTTAATTAACCCCCCCCCCCCTGCATCTCAACTCTGTTAGAAGTTAATAAATTACTGTAAAGTTCGTTTGTCACCATAATTAGATTACTTTTGTCCTGAGACGCTGCTATAAATCTTGGCGATAATGATGTTAGATACATAATTTTCGTCACCGAAGGTTCGTCTTTTTTGTCGGAAGATAAAACATAGTCTCAGAATTGTTCCTTGCAAGAAAACTATGCGTGGGCAATGAATTTTAATTGACTAAAATACGACCGGAAAGGAACATAATAAGTCTTTGTAAATTTATTAACGTAATAATTAATTAAGTTGTTAAATTATGTACCTAATGTTAGACTTTGAAACATATTGTAAGATATTAAAGTTTGTTTAGTTAATGAAATTTTGTATGAATCTTTAGTATGAATTAATCTGTTCAGGCTTTAAACAACTATCTTAATCTAGTGTGAACTTAATTACAGCCGTTTTTTGCAATTACTACTACTACCACCACCGCCGCTACTACTGCTGCTACTGCTGCTGCCGCCGCCGCAGCCAGCACCAGCACTATTGGTAGTAGTAGTACGCTACGAATACTAGTACTGCTGCTACTGCAGTATCGACACCAACATCAGCAACAACGTACTTTCAACACTTACTAAAATTGCAACAACAAAACCAACAACAACAACACCAACATCTACTACTACTACTGCTGCTGCTGCTGCTGCTGCTGCTGCTGCTGCTGCTGCTACTACTACTACTACTACTACTACTACTACTACTACTACTACCGCATACTATATCACGCACGCACTTGCGAACCGCGATGCCATGCCACACGTGTATGCAAGAACAACCCACTGTCTCATTTAAAACGCACAAAACGGGTCAGATTACGTGTGCATGGTCACACATTATGTAACGATTTATTGGACATGTTGACTTCAAGGAGTCTGTATTCGAATAGGTCGAATCTCTAATGTGTTGAAGTCATTTTGAATTCCGGCCGGCGACTTCGAGTTAACGATATTCGGCTTTTAAATCTAAATTAACCAGATCAGAATAATTTCTAATTTTGAGCGCGGAAATGTTCTATTAAGTGTCGCTCCAGTTTCATAATTATTTCGTTAACAAAAACCACACGACATTTTGTTAAACAACTTTCAGGTTGGGTTCATCTCGTTCTTCGGAAACAAAATATACAATGCAATCGTAAAAATAAAGCTATATTTTTGGTGTATTTAAGAGAGGAACTGTAATAATGATAACGCGATGTATTCTCTGAGTCGGAGTTCAGTACACGAATTACCGCTTGGTATACGCTTTGAGCTTTTTATGAATGAAATGAAGATTTAAGATTCCTATTCGAGTTTCCACGGGTTAGATATTATACCATTTTTGGCATCACTTCCTAATAGTCTAATATGTGAATGTCAAAATACTTGTGTTGCAACCACCCCTAGACATGCCCTGTGGCAGTAAACTGGTAATAATATTAGGGTTGGGGAGTTAAAGGGGATATCGACGGTATTTCATATAAATATAGGCACGTATTGAAACAACACATATTCCCTTTTTCATGAATATAGTTTTTAGTCGCAATACTATATTGATTAAATTCTTAAGAAAAAAGTATATACAACAAAGGTTTTTTTTTATGCACGGATCAAGCAGGATGCGAACTCACGCCTACAAAATCGCGCACTTCAATGAAAACTTTCCTACGCTAGGCTATATTTATAAATAGTGCGCATGCGCGTAGCGATACTACATGTACATTTCATTCATCTATTTGACTACTACTTCAAATGTTCCCGCGCCCGCGAAAACTGTCGCGGTAACAACTTTTTTACAATTATAAAAATATATATTTGACTGTTTGTTGATAAAAATGAGACGTATGTGTGAAGTAATCATTTAAGGAATACTTTATAAAATATATTTTTATTTTCAAAAATATTATACCGTATTAGGCGTCGATACGCCCTTTTAAGATTTTAATAAACTACAGAAAACAAGTACTCGGACAGGTTCATATATTTCTTTTTCTCTAATTACACACAGTATTATCCTCTCTGAAGTCAATATATAATATGAATTATTTAGAAAACAACACAATTACATTCACAAACGAAGGTTTACATGTGACCACTGTCTTCATTTCATCGATTTCGCTGAACATTTGCGCATTCGCTGACAAGGAGCCGGTACTACTGTGTCGTCTCGTCCATTCATAACGCCCGGAGAGACTACGATTTAAAATACCCGCACTTTACACATAGAATGACGTCACACAGAGCGTTCTTCGGATAACGACCGAGGAAAACCGAAACAACCCAAAAATGTGTTTCACAATCAGGAGAGTGTAAACAGTTAATTAAGGCCTAACAATACTTAGAATTAAAGGTAACTGTTGGCAGAAAAATAAATAAGTACCTATATTTGCAATAAAAAGTACGTTTTAATACTCTCACAGACGTTTACTTAGTAAAACATGTGCAAAACATTCGCTAGGATGTAAGGTTACAAACCACTATTGATTGGACTGGCGAGATCAACAAAATCGCAACACTTGTTGAAGCATAACAGTGTTTCGTCCTGAATCTTTCCTTTAGAAAAGCTGTATTTGTGTTTGTTTTTCTTCTTCCAAGTCTCTAAGAAATACGAAATTGCATACGACGATTCTGGTTTTATCCGTTAAAATCACACAGGTCCAATATTATTGCTGCTACTTGATTGATAGTTTCTCATCTATCAGAAACATTGTTCGTAAATGGTACACTAGTGTTTCGTAAATTAAATTAGCATACAAACTGTGATCATGCGCATGATCCGTGGCTTTAAAATCGCGTTTTTTTAGAACAACTAGCAAAACGCTCCACATAAAAACGAATCAAATAATGACACAGATTATCACGTGTTCACCGAATTTGGGAACACCGGACTGTGGTTCTAGGAAATCCAAGCCGTAACCAGCTGTTTGGTATTCGTGTGAATTGGCGTTTAATATGTTTGTTTGATTGAAATGATCCATCGGTTCTCTCTGGTGTGTATAAAATAGCCATGAGCATAAAATGCTAATTGGCGTTCACTATGTTTGTTTGATTGAAATGATCCATCGGTTCTCTCTGGTGTGTATAAAATAGCCATGAGCATAAAATGCTAAATCACGCACTGCACAAGGGAAAAATTTGACTTATTTTAGATTTTCTCTTGCATTTTTGTACAAATTTTATGCAATAGAACAAATTTAATAAAACACAAAATCATGTTATGTTTTGTAGATATATCCAACATATTACCGGTATACACAGCAGATTTAAGACCGTGGAAATACAGCCAATCCTGGGCTTATTTATTATTGTTATTATTATTGTTATTCTATATTATTATTATTATTCTTTATTATTATTATTATTATTATTATTCTATATTATTATTATTATTATTGTTGTTGTTAATTGGCTTATTATTATCGTGGAAAAAAGTAACCCGACACTGAACTTTATGCATTAATATATATTACAAAACAAGTGCGATGAATATACTAGTTTTCATATTGAAATCGTGTTGAATCGATATAATAAATCTTCCACTGAAACTACAGTTATGGTATCAAGAAACACGAGAAACACGTGCAAAAACTAAACCGAGTATAAAGATAGAGAATAACGGAAGCGAAACATTCTAGACACTGTCGTTTACATTACTTTTGTGTCACTATTAATTTAAGCCATACCCCGAGGTATTGTTAAAGGATTATTTCTCGTGCAGTAGCTTGGCATGCACATTAAACAATCTGGGGCTCGAACATAAATTACACAGTGTTTTTTGTTTTGTTTCTGTTTTGAAGGTTAACACACTGTCCACGCGAAGTGTAACAAAGTGATTGGATACAGTCAGTTATTTAGTTTTTTTTGCCTTTGTTGGAAATACGCTGTTAGTCGTGATACAAAATGAATGCAAAAGTAAACAACAATACAAATAACATATCTTTCATTAAGTCATACCACTTTTGAGGACTGAGAATAATATTGTGGCACATCTACTGGTTGTTATAGCACTGAACAAGAAGAGAGAATACGTGTGGTGCCAGATGAAACATCGTCAGTATAAGAAGTAACAACTAGTGTCAATAGTGAGACAAGCGCATCGTTGACCTACGAACCCGTGAGTTTGGTTTGAGTTTTAGCATGCACTTTAGCGCGATTTTGGAGTGAATCCTGAGCACCTGCGAGCGATTGAACCTGGATTAGTTTGAATATTAGCATACATTTCAGCTCGATTTTGCAGTGAAAATTTAAAATCCTGAGCACTTGCGTGGGAGGCGGGGGGGGGGGGGGGGGGTGGAGGGGAGTAAATCTGGGTCATCGACATGAGAGGTGGACACTAAAGCGTCTATATAGAGCTAGCCCAACAGCAACGTGTCTGGGTAGAACCAGTACTTAGTGCCTTTGCGAAGACTAATTAGATCTAGTACAAAACGTTTTAGATCAAAATTTAGTTAAAAACGCTTTAGTTTATGGGATCAAACAACGGAACATAGCTATAACATCAACTACATATTTTCATTAAATGCGATGTGTGGTTCATTAAAGGTAATGTGTATTTCTACCATAATTTTCTTATCAGCCAAAATTGTGTCGTCCTGATTTGTTCAGAAACGATAGTGTTTGTCCGACTATTCAAGAATAGGTGAGTTTTTCTATTCGCCCCGGCGTCGGCGGTTGCGACCAGGCATTGGCGTCTGAAGTTGGTTAAAGTTTATTTAAAAAGTCTTGTAACTTCCAAACTACATTATACAGTTATTTACTTGAAACTTAGAATATACCTTTGTCATCAACTCTGGCATCTGGTGCAACATTCCTCTTAACTCTGTTTTGTTGTTTGACGAGTTATGCTTCTTTTTCACATAGAGTTTCAGGTTAAAGATTATATTCAAAAGTCTTGTAACTTCAGAACTACATTGGTTATTCACTTGAAAGCCGGACTATACCTTTATCATCTACTCCAGCATCAGGTACACCAATGCTCATAACTATGTTTTGTATTTGACACAGTTACGCCCCCTTTTTACATAGATGTCCAGTTTAAAGTGTTTTTTTTTTTCAAAAGTCTTATAATTTTTAAACTACATAAGGTATCCACTTGAAACGCGGAATACATCTTTGAAACAACTCCAGCGACAATCCCCATAACTCTGTTTTGTATGTTGACAGAGTTATGCCCCCTTTTTACATAGATTTTTGGGTTAAATTTTTTGTTCAAAATTTATATAATTTCTAAACTACATAAGGCATTGACTTGAAACTTGGAATAAATAAATGAAATAATTGCCATAACTCAGCTTTGTATTTCAAAATATTAATGCGCTTTCCACTTTCAACAAAATGCACCATCTGAAATACGTCGTATAGTCGAGCGCGCAGCCCTCTAACAGCTCTTGTTTTATGTCCGTTTGAGTTCTAGCAAAATTACCAGTGATTTTGTGATACCTGAACCATTTTAAAATGTGGGGCCCTGGACGAAAATACCGATGATTTGATCATTATGAAACAAGTACAGGTATATATATTACGTAATTCACGAAGGCGGTGTGTAACCCACCATTAGAGTTATTGCCCTTTATTTTTAGATCCCTTGGTAACGAAGTGTTCATGGTGAGTTATTGCGATCGGTCCGTCTTATGTCGTCGTGCGGTTTTGCGTCGTCAACAAATGCCTTTGATTTACTTTTCGCCACAGGGGAGCCCATATTCACCAACCCCATGCTTATACTTAAAGACGTAACAATCAAGAATATTCTTGAAACTGTTATATTCTAACAACAATGTTTATTTGATTCCTACTTGGCAGTCACCGACGCGAATTGTAGCGTTTGTTTTTTCGAATAATGTGTTAATGAAACATACGCGACATTGGCTTCAGAATGGATTGGCACGGTCCCAGGCTTAAACTCATTACTGAAATCCTTTTAAATTATGACACCTTGGGTAAAACTCATTCGCACTCAGTTTATTATGTTAACTTATGTAATAATTATTGTCGCACTAAGCATGTAGATAAATAAAAACTATGGGATTCTGACAAATGTATGCATAAAAAAGCAGAAAGCACACGAAAAATTCTCACATACTACAGTTAGCATATCAACCATTGAGATACTGGACAGCTCCAGGGCCAGTATTCAGGAAACTCATGTACTGAAGTTGAACTTTCTGGGCCTATATGTATTAAGATTCTTTAGCTATTTCAACCTAAGATAAAAATGAAGTAAAAAATCGAATTTGTGTATGAAACCCTCTGCTTCGGAACATTTGTATTACAAACAGTAAATACAAATACTCTTGGAATTATATTGCAACTTCTGTGACAAAATCTTCAAATAATGCATTTCTTTGTCAGAAAATACGATTTTAATTTTTCAGAATTTTAAGATTTTTCTTTATTGACGACTGAGAATTTATATTAATACCAACTCAGGGGTCGTATTCTAGATACATCTTAAGTAAATACAATGTATTTTATTATAAATATTAAAATCATCATTTTCTTTAGCGTTTGATTGCAAGTTTACATGGAATTATTCCTATGGTTCACTAATTATCAACTTATTATTAACTACTATGAACTTAAATTTGTACAATTACTATTAACTGCAATTGGATTCAATATTTTTTTGTGTAGTTTTGAAAATATAACCTCACAAAAATCGGGACTTAAGTAACATACTTAAAGGTAAACTTAAGATGTTTCTGGAATATAGCCCCAGATCCCATATATCTACAACTAAGAGATGTAACTAATGATGTGTAAATTTATAAAAAAAATCCGTGTTAAGAAAGATAACACTTCACTGATTATATAGAATGAAAACGTGGCAGGCTTAAGGACCCTTTGGTTTCAAGAAATATACTATGACCTTTATGCAAACGAGCCCATGGGCGGTATTCGCAAAGCATCTTAAGATACATTTTATAATTATTCCTAAATCCGGAAACTTCCTTAATGGTACAGTTTCTTATAGCAAATGTGCACGGTAAAGTGACATTTTCAAACGACATCAATTTCACATTTTATTTTATGACATATTAGTAGACACATGCATTGCATCACAATGTTACACTTCAAGTGAAACAATTTGAGAAATTACGTTTGATGCTTTGTGAAGATTGCCCCTTTTTATGAAATTGAATTTACAGTGTAACTGTAGTAGTGCAGCATCATTTGAAGTGATTTGAAAGTGTTCTACATACAGAGTTAGTAAAGTAATGGAATTATGTCCCATGATATTGTTAAGAGACCAAGCACATGTAGTAGAGGTTTACATATCATTTTCGGTGAATATTTGTGAACCATTAAACTATAAAAATACTGGCCATTATGTTTAATGGTCTCCATCGTGCCACACATAAGCTGCAAGATGAAACGTTTTGAAAGTACGAACTTTGGGGGCCAAAGTTGGCGATAGGTACGGTATTATACGCTGTTTATTTTTATACTTATTATTCATACTTACAAGAGCGTCGTTTCTGGTGTGTTCCGGGAATCGTACGTTCATTATATAATCATATTTCCTACAGTTCTGATTCATTTTCTATGAATTTTCAGAATGCTAGTTCTAAGACATTCTGTTAAAAGTAACAGATTTCCAACGTATTTTAAGACAAACTATGCACGCCATTGCAAATGTCTTATCATTCTTCGTATTTTAAAAAAGCTGTATATATTTTATAACCGGTGATACTCTTTTATTATATTATAGCCATCTAAACATCATTTGCTATGTGTACGGGGTTCATGCGATAGGTTTGATACAAGTAGATCATTGTGTATCCCTCCGTGGTCCATTCGAAAGTAGTTCCTATTACTAGAGTTCCTTTTCTCTTCTGGTGTAAAGCCATTTAGCGATATCAGACATGTATTTTGTGTTTATTTCTCATATCCCACGTGGAGGCTAACTTGAAGGTGAACTTTTGGGGTGTGTTTACCGTGGTATGGGGCTTTTGTCGACATATGACTGCCGAAACCCTGTTTTGTACCGGTGTCTGCATTCAGGCGAGATGCATTTTCTTAGAAATAACATGACATATCTTTTTTATTGCAATTTTTGGAAGAGGAAAGATCCATCTTTAAATTGATACCATGCTTGCACAATCTGAAATAAAGGAAAGGCTAGAAAAATGCTTGGAAAGTTCGCCGTTTTATAATGGGACCCTATGGGAATTGGAATTCCTGGTATCTAACCAATATACGGTTCCATATCCTGTACAATATCCAGTGGTTTTAAAAATAATATGCAAATACGATCACATGTTGTGTCAGTCGGTTCCATACATACGCTACGCAGTAGACGATCGTGCGCATTAGTCGAATTGCATTATGTGTACAAAATGCAGTGATCTTTTGTAATTATATATTCTGCGAATTCATTCTTTACAATATACGCCTTGCGATTTACTACACAATTTGTAGACAATGCTTACAAAAAATAAAGAAGATGGCGTGACTCTGTAATGTTCTAAACGCATCCTTTTATACTTGGTAACCTGATCTTATAATGTCAATTGACATTTCAATCAAACATTGTGCTTCAAGTGGCTTTGCACACGTTCCCCATAAGTGTTATTTTGACCTTAACACACAAATCTGTTGACAGATGGTTCCTTGGAAACATAACTAATTATGTGATCGCTTTCATTTTAATGACCTGATAATAATAGCCATAAAATAACGCTTTATTTCCTTCTCAACGTGTAATTTAAGAAACAATTTTCGATTTATCGTTGTTTATCAGCTTATAAACAACGATTTGGAGTTCTGAAGCGTAGCAATTAAAATTGTTTCATAGCCACGCATCAGAATGACAAAGAGTTGTGTATTGAGTTTCATAGCCACGCATCAGAATGACAAAGAGTTGTGTATTGAGCGATAAACAACGGTACTGCGAAAATTATTCCGATTCTAACAACATTTGAAATTTATTTTTGCAATTGTATTTGGAACTACTTTTTACTATGCTCCGCTCAAAATTGGAACTTCTTTTTGCTTTGTTTATTGAACAATTAGCGAGTATCATCTTGGCATAACGGTTTAAAATATCCTTATCGTGTTGACATTCAGTTGGACACAAACCACGTGCATGCATGGAGCTTTGTTAAAACATTTTATCCCATACTTTAAATAAGACGACTGAATATGCACGTTGCCGCTAAAACGTGTATGCGAGGACTTTCAACGCAAAAACCTGACATCGTTTTTTTATGCGGCAAAAAGGCACACTTGCGCCGCATAAACAATGCCAGTATACGTAAGATAAATTCAATAGAATGGCAATGCCATAATAACCTCACGCAACAAAATTAAGTTAATGGTCAGGATTGGATTTCACATGGTTTTCATTTGGAAACGTACCACGTAGTTATAGCTCTTTTTATTACTAACTAATATTTACAATACCTGCAAGCTTCTCCGAAACCCTTGGCCTAAAGTCGATGAACCTGTAAAGAAAAAATCAATAGCAAACGTAGGAGCGCATACTCAAATGCATTTAATACAACTAATTTCATAGAGCATTTAGTCTTTTGCTTTCGTTGTACGTTCATCATACCGGAGACTTTATTTTATGTATGTATCTGAAATTTCATTTCCATTAAACAGGAATGACTTGTTTGTGCAGATAACTGTGCGATTAAACAAACCGACCTACTCAGATGAAATGATTACTATACTTAAAGCCCCGGTTACACTGTCACGATTTTGGCTACGATAGCCGACGATTGATCAAAGACGTGTTAATCGTGACGAGTCGGGATGTACAGTGCCCCAATTGTATGTTCCTACGTACACCTAGGGTTGTTGTAGGACGAGACTACGAATATTATTGACACTTGTAGATTTCCGCAGCCGATTCACCACGGTTTTCACCAAGATATGATACGATCAGTTACGGTTGTAATACGCTAGCGTCAGTATACGCTACGGTAACAGACGATTACAGACGATTGTTAACGTTTCCTAAGATTGTAGTAAGATTAAAGTCGATTCATGACGATAAACCTACGAGCAGCCAATAATTATCACGCTTCACTATGCTTCAAGGCGATTTGGATATCACGATGCCTCGTGCATAATCGTGACACCATCGTAGGCAAACGTAGTGAATGCGTAGTAACATCGTGATAAACCGTACAGGCAACGCAACCCAATCGTCGCGTTGTCGTGGTGCATCGTGTATATTCGTGAGTAGTCATGATAGTTGTCGTTGAAGATCCTGCTGGAATCGTAACTGAACCGTAGGGAAAGCGTAGAAATGCGTACCATATACGTAGCAATACGTACGATAACGTAGTACAGTATTGTAATCTATACGTCACAAGATCAGTCACGATTAAATCACGATTAAACACGACAGGCCACGAACGCATTTACGATGGCTGTAAGAATAAGCCAGATTGAGATACGATGGCACTAGGATTGTCCTACGTTATGGAAAAATCGTGGCGGCGCTACGATAGGCCACGAATGTTTTGAACATGTTCAAAACTGTCGTAGCGCTTTGCGATCGATAAGGATCCCCCAAGATTCTTAAGGATTCACGCAGATGCCAGTTAGTATATGTTCACGCTTTACCACGCTGCAACCAGATTTTGTAAATCGTGGGCAATCGTAGCCAAAATCGTGACAGTGTAACCGGGGCTTAAAGCTGCAGTCCATAGAATATAATTCATTCAATGCATCTTAAATTTGAATTAGTTCTAATGAACGTTAATGACGTTTATTCGACTGAAAACTGGTTCTTATTTACGAAAGGCATTTAATAATGTCTAGGTTCGAAAACGTTTAGTACGAACGGAATATACACTAACGTACATGCTGATTAACTCCAGAGGCATCACCAGCTATCGCATACAAATAACTATACGATAAAACGTTACCGAAACGTTATTATTTTACCGATTTCAATGCGTTTTTTGTATTTTGATCTGTAGGATGTCCATTAGAAACGATTTCTGCAAAGTTTTATTTTTGCACATATCTCTGGACTGCTGCTTTAACGTTGTGTTTTGTGCATGTAATATGCACAGGATATTTAACGCACATTTTCTTGCGTCACAATATCAAACACTGGGTCATTGTGTCTTAAAATATTTTCACTCAAGTTCATTTTTTGTAATGTAATATATTTAAAACAAATTTGTTAATCCGTCACAGTTAGGTAAAAAATAGTTCATACGTTGATAATTAATACACAATGTACACAGTATCATTTAAATATGAAATAACATGTTAATGAACAATTATGATTTTAAGCTTCAAGGGTGGTATTCCAGAAACATCAAAGTGAAATCTTATCCTTAGCCTTAAAATCGTCATTTTACTTCTGCATTTTATTCCATGTATACATGAAATTTCACTAATTATTAACTTAGTATTAACTACTTCTTACTTAATTGGATTCATTAATTTATATGTAGTTTTTAAAACATTACCTTACAAAAATTGGAACTTCAGTGAAAATATTTTAAGATGTTTCTGGAATATGGCCCCATGATAAGATTTTTCTTATGATGTGTCGGGAATACGACCCCAGAATTATCTTCTGTGCTTCCATATAAGTATTTAATCATGATATTGCACTTAAGCAGTGTTTAGAAACAATGTCAGTCCTTTTGTTACAGTTCTCTGTTAGAGCACTGTCTATGTCTGATTCAGTATCACGCTTTGTTAGTACACTCTTTATTGCGAGTAAGAAGTAGCAGTAAGCGGTAGCAGTAGCCAAAACGTGAAGTTGGCAGTATAGCAGTAGCCAGCAGTAGCAGTAGCAATAACGTGAAGTTGGCTGTACCGATATTCTTCATTGCATGCTATAACGCATTGAGCGTAAACACATTCAAACGGAAGTAGACTGCTAATGCAATGGATATAAACCGCTCTTTTCTGCAGATTTATTAGGTTGTTTTCCAGTAGCATATAAACATGTTTGTTCTTCCAATGAGTGACTTTTGTTCCAGGAAATAAGACTGAATGGATTTCTACTAGGGATGGGACCGAATACTGAAATGAATATTCGAATATTCGTTTTAGGTATTCGAATATATTCGAATATTCGTTTTGTAAATACTACTATATACTACTATATACGGCACCCTGTCCGAATATCTACCTATCCTAAATATGTATACTACGTGTACGTAGTTGTTTGACCTTGTTTCAGTGGTAAATGAGCGATATAACTTTGTTAGGCAAATATAAAGAAATGTAAGATATTGTTAAATGTATTGTTATTTAATTTGTTAATCGTTCCGTTTTTTCAGAACCATGAAGCCTGTATCTGCTGTGCAGATTACACCTTGCTTGGGTTTTGTCTAATGACCGCATAAAGTACTTCCAAGCACGTGATGGTGGCATTGTTTAATAATAATTACTCTTGTATAATATACGGTGTTGATATAATGGAGAATAATTTACAAGTGACGTATAGTAAGATTGACCAGATCATGCTTATTTTGTTAAGAAATTGATTGGCTGATAATGGATTCATTTTGATTGGTTTATTTAGAGAGTAATTGTAATTTACTGTAAAAAAGTTAACCGTATACTGTAGTTCTCACTTTAGGATAATAAACAACAATGTACGCCTTGTGCAAACTGTGAAACCGTTATCACAACATGGCCCAGTTTTATTATTTGTGGATACACTGCGTCATATTCGCGCCTCCTACAAACCGTTAACTCGCGGCCCTTGTACAGAGGTGCCCCCCCCCCCCCTGCCAATTATCAACTGTCGTTAATTGGACATGTTAGGCATGTGTTGTAAAAACGTTACACTGCCCCCGCCCACCTGCTAGGCAGGAAATACGACTGGAATTCATGTTAACTTTGCAATCAGACTGGAAAAAAACGATTTTTTAAAGAAATTTTATTCTTTAAATAAATGAGAAAATCGAATATTCGTATTCGTTTTTTTATATTCGAATATTATCCAATATTCGAATATTCGAGTATTCGGTCCCATCCCTAATTTCTACTGTCAAGAGATTGTATTGGAATTATTTTGAATGAAAGCCTGTAATCTATATATTTCGCATGATGTTATATATTTCGCTGGACATGATAACATTGTGGTCTCCAAGGACATTGTTTGACGTTTACTGTGCGATATATACATTAACGTGTATTCTTTCCTCGACTATTCACCGAATAGTTCGAGCTATACTGCTCACCCGTTCGTCGTCGTCGGCTTTGGCGTAATGCTCTGGTTAAGGTTTGCGTGCAACAAGTCCATATCTAGGTAACTATTACAGATATTCAATTGAAACTTCACACATGTCTTCAGGGTCATTATGTGAGGTCACTGACCAAGACCCATAACTCTGACCATCATTTTAGCAGAATTATGCCCCTTTTTGTAGTGATAAAGGCCAATAACTCTGACAAAGCGGTTGAATAGTCGAGCGCGCTGTCCTGAGACAGCTCTTTTCGTTTAAACCGCAAATGTTTTGCGATGACAATACTAAGGTGGTGGCCTCATATTAAAGGGGCATATCGGCGGTATTTCGCATCAATATCGACACCTATTAAAGCAATACATTTTCGATCGCAACAGCATATTGATGACAAAAAGATTTTTATGGGATACATGGTTCCAGTAGGATTCGAACTCACGCCTACAAGATTGCGTGGTTCAATGAAAACATCCCTACACTATGCAACGTTTATCAATGGCACACGTGCGCGTAACGGTACATCATGTATATTTCATTAATATCTATTTTACTACTACTACTCCCCGCGCCCGCAAGAGTGTCACAGTAGACCACAGATCAATGAAATACTTAACTTTTGTCGACTGTATAACAATACAGAAACAAGGTAATCGTATTAAAAAAAGCTTCAATATTAGTTCATTGTAAATGAACTTTATAATACCATTGTCAATACGCCCATAATTGATTCTATGTTATGTTTGTATTTTTTATGTTTCTCTATTAATCATCCTTTGAAAGCTAGAAGGGGCGATCAACTTTCTCTGCACATATGCTGATGATACCTTCTGGCTTTCAAGAGACGATATATGTTGTTACTGTCGTGTAAGTAATTGGTCACTTGCGTTCAAGTCCCATTATGCTGTTACAGTGCGTACTTGTTTTAAATAGACAATTTTAACACAATTGTGCAACAAAACAGTTGAAAAACTAAGAAGTTAAATGATTTATTTGAGTAGAAAAGGAAAACAAAACGTCTATAAGTAGATATCGACATAGGTGCTAAACAGAGAAAAGGTCGTGATGAAGAACGTCCCCTAGGACTTTGTAGCAATTTCTTTGGGTGGATAAATAACAAAATATCTCGAAACAAAATACAAATTGTTCGATTAAACAAGTCAGTTACATGTATCTGTGATTTTTTTTTTAAACCACAAGTTGAAGTTTATGGTTTATAATTGATCTTAAAATAAAGTAGAATTGCTGATATGATAAAGCGTATCGCTAGTGCTGAAGAATGGCGTATAATTGCTGATATAATAAAGCCTATCGCTACTGTTGAAGGATAACGTAGAATTGCTGATATAACAAAGCGTATCGCTACTGCAGAAGGATAACGTAGAATTGCTGATCTAATAAAGCGTATCGCTACTGCTGAAGGATAACGTAGAATTGCTGATATAATGAAGCGTATCGTTACTGCGAAAGGATAACGTAGAATTGCTGATACAATAAGGCCTATCGCTACTGCTAAAGGATAACGGTGAATGGCTGATATAATAAGGCCTATCGCTACTGCTGAAGGATAACGTTGAATGGCTGATATAATAAGGCCTATGGCTACTGCAAAATGATAACGTTGAATTGCTGATACAATAAAGCCTATCGCTACTGCTGAAGGATAACGTAGAATTGCTGATATAATCAAGCCTATCGCTACTGCTGAAGCATAACGTAGAATTGCTGATATAATAAAGCCTTTCGCTACTGCTGAAGGATAACGTAGAATTGCTGATATAATAAAGCGTATCGCTACTGCAAAAGGATAACGTTGAATTGCTGATACAATAAAGCCTATCGCTACTGCGAAAGGATAACGTAGAACTGCTGATACAATAAAGCCTATCGCTACTGCTGAAGGATAACGTAGAATTGCTGATATAATAAAGCGTATCGCTACTGCTGCAGGATAACGTAGACTTGCTGATATAATGAAGTGTATCGCTACTGCTGAAGCATAACGTAGAATTGCTGATATAATAAAGCCTATCGCTACTGCTGAAGGATAACGTAGAATTGCTGATATAATGAAGCGTATCGCTCCTGCAAAAGGATAACGTTGAATTGCTGATACAATAAAGCCTATCGCTACTGCTGAAGGATAACGTAGAATTGCTGATATAATAAAGCATATCGCTACTGCTGAAGCATAACTTAGCATTGCTGATATAATGAAGCGTATCGCTACTGCTGAAGGATAACGTATAATTGCTTATATAATGAAGCGTATCGCTTGTACTGAAATAGTTCTATCTTTGCTTAGGAAAATACTTGAAGCATGCGCATGCATGATGTAAAAATAGTATCGTTCAAATGATAACAAGTGATAATGACTATGCCATTTATGGGCTCGTTACTTTGGTAACGTCAAAGCACCACGACAAAAAGTACAGCATTTAGGTCATTGGTCTCTTCTTTCTCGCAGTGACATATTGATTTACTCCTTCTTTTCACTTTTCTTTTTAGTTATGATGTAATTGTACATGTATATGGTATGATAATTATCATTGATCATTGCTTCATCAAAATATTAACGGCTGTTAACTTAATGGGTGGTAGTAGTTTTGAACAACTCAGCCTGCGATAGAAACAAAATATTCCACAAACTATATCTGTACGAGTAATAACGATTCTAACACGGCACGCGGCTAGTTTTCCATAGAAAAAGAAGGAAAATAACCGTGGGTTATTCTGCAGCAAATTATGGGCGGAGCCTAATGTTTTGAAAATAGTTCCGAAATTTCGAAGAAATTGTTCCGTTCAATGCACGTGCGTAAAAACGCGCGATAGCAAACTTGTGACAAACAAATCATTTATGTGGCGCAATAAAACCACATTTGTACTACATATGTTATATTTAAGTTAACAAAAACACTAACGTTGTGTTAATATGCTTTTAACTTGCGCTTGTTAAGCATAACATTTTCACTGTATTTGTCAACAAGTATGACATCATTCGCTACATGTTTATCAATCAAGCTGACGCTATTTTGAATTGTTATAATTATTGATGTCACAGAAACGCACGAGAGAATGTACTTTGCGGAAAATGGGCGTAGTATAGATTAATATAGTTCCCATTCATAACCTTTAAAAATACAGACGAATTTTATATAATTTCGTGTTAGAATCGAAATAAATGACGGGCAAGCGTTACTTATTGCGGTTATAACTAACGGTTTGTCGTCCGTTGCTTATTATCAAACCTTGTTATTAATCCCTACGCACGAGAACTCCAAACCGTTGGTTATTACCGCAATAACCAAAGCTTGCCCGTCAATTATCTCTCTCTCTCTCTCCCTCCCCCTCTCCCTCTCTCTCTCTCTCTCTCTCCCTCTCTCTCTCTCTCTCTCTCTCTCTCTCTATATATATATATATATATATATATATATATATATATATATATATATATATATATATATATATATATATATATACAGAAATGGAAATCACCACGGTTGATGTCTAACACCACAGGAAATTAATTCGTTTTCAGTGTGTTCATATCCATAAGGCGTACAAAAATATGTTTGTTTCAGGTTACATGCTCAAACAAATTGGGGTAGGTAGGTAGGGAATTATTTTATTATTATTATTAGACCTATATATTGTTCGTGGTAAATGGTTAACTTGAAGATTCTAAAACTGAAGGAATATTCAAAACATGTCCATAATATCATAAAACATTGTTTTGAAGTGGATGCTATAAAAACAAAACACTTATTTATCAAAAAAACTTTTAACTATCAGAAAAAAATATACAAAAAATATCTGACCCACTCAATTAAATGTTCTAGGATCGGGGCCTTTTTAGAGTAGGTCGGGTAACCTCTAACAAACATATATTTGTTTACGCATAAAAGAAGAGTTTGCGGCTGAGTTGTTCAAAACTTTAACGGCCCATTTAGCTAACAGCCGTTAATAGTTGGATAAAGTTATTGATGTAAATTAAACATTATGATTGTGAACTTTTATTTTATTTAGTATAAATTTGTGATGCTGAAATAATTTAAAATGTTTGATAAACAAGTTGTTTGTAGTATCAATTTACTTTACATCATTCTGAAGTAAACAGGCTGTTACGTCAATAGGCGGTTTAAAAACTGCATGTGATATTTTCAAGCAAGCACACGAAATGGTTAATTTTAGGAGCCATAAACTCTTATACAAACGTCATTGCATAACTTAATCGAACAACTATGTATTAAAATTGTATATAAAGACATTTTCATCAAAGCTAAGACTTATCTGATCGCTGCTTCGTTTTGCTGTGCGCTGCTCAGCAATTTTTTCGTAAGCTTACCATTAAATAATTTGAAACCGCGGAAAAAGAGGAATTTCCATTAAGACTGTAAACCGACAATACTAAGTGTAACATATTTCAAGCCAGCTTTAATTCAGCCTAATTGTCTAAATGCAATGCATCAGATTTAATTGTTATTTTCCCGGGTTACTGGAGTATTTTGTTCAATTTTTTTATAACAAAAAATCAACTACGAATTCCCCAGAAAGCGCAGACCTCCGCCAAGGCGGCGCAATCCCATTTGAGTTGTGCAACTATTATGTGGCAATTTGCTCTGTCTCCCCATACTAAAGAATTTTAAAAATCCGGGTATCCAGACGGTGATCCGAGACACTATACAAACCTGATCATTTTTAATAGCTCTTTTTCAACCTTCATGATCAAAATTCATGATCTATAACACAAGTGGAAAAAATCATTTCTTTGTCAACTCCAACTGGGAAAGCTTTAAGATATTAATTCGGATATCTTCGGTTTAACAACGCTCTATTATTAAATTCAGTGAAAAGAAAAACTGTTTGCTTTAGTTGGCTGATCCTTATAAATGTTGTTGTTGTTAAAAAAAAATTACACAAACCGTAAAACATTCAACTGGAAAGAAAATTGCCTGACATCTTTTAAGCTTGATTGTTCAATGGATCTGAAAAATTGAAACAGCATTAATATTGTGTGGCATTCCATGATTTGGAATAAAAGTAATACCGCTCCAAGTTTGAAACAAATCAATGCGTAAATATGCAAACTGACGACTTATCAGCATGCTGGCCCAATGGGGAGCTTTTGTAGTCAGAACAAAAGAACAGAACACGACATTTATTTCACCCAAGTATACAGCATATACAATAAGGGCAATATAACAAAGCAAAATATCTAGTAAATTATTAACTTCCGATAATTTTAACGTTCGACAAAATATAATAAACGATATACGGGGGTACTTCCAATGATAGGATATATACAAGGATAATAATAATAATAATAATAATAATAATAATAATAATAATAATAATAGTAATAATAATCATGATCATCATCATGATCATAGTCATAATCATAATCGTAGTCATAATCATAATCATAATCATAATCGTCATCGTAGTCATAATCATAATCATAATCGTAATCATAATCATAATCATCATCGTAATCATAATCATAATCATAATCGTAATCATAATCATAATCATCATGTAATCAACGTCATTATCATAGCTATAAAGAAACAAATAATAATACAATTCGATATGAGCAATTTTTAGCCAGCACTGTAAGAATACTTTTTTAGTGGTTTGTGACCTTTTGCAGTCAGTGGTTGATGAATATTGGCATAATTCTGTTACAGTGGTATGTCCGTCTTTCATACTGTGGAAACCACTTTATAATATAAAACAATTACATTGTTAAATACAAAGGACAGATGAAGTAAGTACGACACAAATGGCTCACCGTTGATGAAATTCAAGAATACAAGAGTGCATTGCGTTTTTAAATAGAAGTGATATTGGTTTTAGGATAGGATCCCGATTGCGTGAAAAGCTGCTCCCGAATCCGAACTCGCTTTTAGCTTCATTAGTCATAAAGCAGTACTAAACACATTTCGCTTACCCTGGAGAAGACATTGATTCAATTAAGGGTCGAAATAAGCTGCTAAATGTAGACATCTGATGTTTTCATCAATGTACAGTGTACTTTACAGGGTTGAAAACCTAAATGTGTTTCTTGTAACTTGTGTATCTCGTGTTTTGGCAAACCTACAAACTGGAATGACATGATATGGGTATTCGGCCCTGTTGTATAAGGGGCTAAATAAAACTCTACGTGTTTATGCAAAGTGCAACTGCCGTTTATATAGAATACGTGTATTTTATACGTCCTACATGCATTTATCCATGGATTTTAAAATGTCTAGGTTAACTATTATTTAAAAGATGATTTCATAAAGGTGTTCTACCCAATCAAAAGAAATGTAATAACTCCCAAAATCCTAATAAGTTTTAGTTATTAATTTTTTTATTTTTTTTTAAATATTTGATTTTAAAGAATCCTGAAAATTTAACATCTGTAAACCATTGTAAGCAAGAAATATTAATAAGTTGATTGCGTGAAAAGCTGCTTCCAAATCCGAACTCGCTTTGAGTTTAATTAGTCATAAAAGCAGTACTTAAACACATTTGGCTTACCCTGGAGAAGACATTGATTTAATTAAGGGTCGAAATAAGCTGCTAAATGTAGACATCTAATGTTTTGATCAATGTATGTACATTGAAACTGTACTGTGTTGAAAACCTAAATGTGTTTCTTGTAACTTGTGTATCTCGTGTTTTGGCAAACCTACACACTGGAATGACACGGTTGAGTATTTGGCCATGTTGTGTAATGGGCTAAATAACACTCCACGTGTTTATACAAAGTGCAACTGTCGTTTATATAGAATACGTGTATTTTATACGTCCTACATGCATTTATCCATGTTTTTTTTTAAATGTCTAGGTTAACTATTATTTAAAAGATGATTTCATAAAGGTGTTATACCCAATAAAAAGAAATGTAATAATTCCCAAAATCCTAGAGCATTTTAGTTATTTTTATTTTTATTTTTTTATTTTAAAGAATCCAGAACATTAAACATCTGTAAACCATTGTAAGCAAGAACGAACGTAAATGTCCTTATTACCTTAGATCTTTGTTGATTCCGATTATTATGCCAATACGAACTGTTTAGTTCTTTTAGTTCTTAAATTGTCTTTGTATATGATTTAATTCATTCATTAAACATGTGAATGTGAAATATTTAAGATATACATGCTACAACACTAGGCCTTGTGAAAATGTGTAAAATTCCTTTACGTGATGACATGGTAACCATTTCCATTTACCAACATGTTTTAATCGGATTAATTATACTTGTTAAACAAGAATTATAGATAGCTTTTGCCGTTGATGATGTCCAATATGTCAACGAGGAAAATTTACTGAGCACGAAACGAAAGTCTCTAAATTTAACACAATCCATCTAGCTTAACGCTGACACATGCCTAATAAATCACTGAAATCCCCAAACAACGAATGCTTTTAAAATATTCCCAAAGTGCGTTCAAACGGAGACGTAAGGCGTAGTCAGACACAACGGGCCTTAAGTGTTGTCTCTTCTCTAATGGCACGTTTGATTGTTAATTGATCTGCACTTTAAAGGGACATAACCATTCGCAACCATACGAAAATTATGAAACAAATGCGCCAAAACTAGCAAATAGAGTAGTAATTATTTTGATTGCCTATGTAAAGTCAAAATGATACGTTCATTTTACTTACTCGTATTAAGCATATTAAAAATAATATAAACGTTAAAGGCGATCATACTTTTTTTTACATTTTGCAGATGGTTATTACATTGTTTTAATTATATTTGAGGTATGTGTTTGTATAGATTTTTTAAAATCCATATCAATGCATGAATGATTATATGCAAATTAATGTACTTTTATTTGGAAGGCATTTGTTAATTTAAAATTTAGTAGCCCTCCGTCATTCCGTATATAGTTGCATGTAAGAAACGTATTGAATTGAAGTATTCTCCCTTATTATCTTTATTAGGCATAAAACAGCACATTGCAAATTTATAGCCTATACAACAAATATAGTTGCGAGAAAAAAAAGAAGAAGACATGGTTAATGTTTTGGGAAGTACAAGAAGTGTAAATGGCAAATGCAGTATTAATAATAATACAAGAATTTCTATCGTTTAACATTTGACATTAAATATTGAACAATATTAATATCCATACAATAATTCAGGTCAGATAATATTTAACATTAAATATTGAAATGTATTAATGTCAGTAAACATTTATTGAAATGTATTAGACTAGCTAATGTATACAAAGCATACCCAAGTGTCAATAACATTAAATACTGAAATATATTAATATCAGTAAACATTTGTTCAAATGTATTATACTAGCTAATGTATATAAAACATACACAAGTGGGTATATTTGTGTTACCATATATGAAAATGGAGATATATAACATTCAAAAATTGCTTAGTACATTGCAAAGTTAACATAAATTAACATAAAATATTAGAAAATTTATTAATTGGACTGAAAATTCAATTAATACTTGATGTTATCTATAGTATTAACATAACGTATAGATATGGTTTATATTTTAGTGTAACTAAATATTTTACGAAATTTACAGAAAGTGAGTGTGTTAGTGTACTGTCGATCTTATTTTAAGCGCGGTGTATATATATTTTGATAAATTATTTAACACTTTCGGGGATTTTGCTGTCATTAGGCTTTCAAATTTGTTCAATGTTGGCCAGTGGCAATAATACGGTTTCAGGTATTGTTTTCTTATGTCTTTATATTTGGGGCATACTAATAAGAAGTGGTATTCGTTTTCTAAAACATTCATGTTACAGTAAATACATTTTCTATTTTCTTTTGGAATATTTTCATGACGACCTTTTTCTATAGCTAAACTATGTGCTGAAATTCTAAATTGTGTAAGTAATGCTCTTGATTTATTATTGTTAATGCATTTCAAATATTTTTCTGATTCAAAGTCGTGTTTAAAAAGTCGATACGATTCTAACCTATTTGAGTTGTTTATATTCGAGTACCAGGTCTGTCTGTATATATCTAGGATGCGGTCCGATATGATTTTCAAGTCGTATTCGTTCGGTGTATGTAAATGATGTTCTATCCATATTCTAGATAATCCGATGCGGTCTAACAGTACTTTGATTTGGTAAGCCCAGTTCTTACCATCATATGTGTTATTATTATCTATATCGTTTTTAAGCATATTATATATATTTTTAGTAAGTAGGGTATTACTTGGATTCAATATTTTTATCCAGTATTTAATAACTATAATCTGACGTCTTATAAACATTGGGTATCGACCTAGTTCACCGTAAAGGCCATCTAGGTTTGTGGATTTTCTGACTGAAAGGACCTTTCTTAGAAATTTACAATGGATGCGTTCTATATCTGTACCCTGATGGAAGCCCCATACTTCGGCAGAGTAGTTTAATTTCGACCCGACTAGGCAGTCAAAGAGGTTACATTTTTCATTTATATTTAACTCAAGTTGATTAAAAACTGTGAACAAGTTATGTAGTGCAAATTGTGAATGTTGTGCAATGTATTTTTGTGCACGATTCCAGTCACCGTTTTTGTATAGGCTAACACCTAGGTATTTAAATGAATCCACAATATCTAAAACTGCACCGTTAAATGAAAAATTACATTTCGTGTGTCTACCCTTTTCAAAAATCATTATCTTGGTCTTTTTAGTATTGACATTAAGTTTCCATACGTTGCAGTAAGTTGCTAGGTCATTTAATAATGATTGGAGCGCAGTTTGCGAATGCGCGAATAAAGCGGCGTCGTCTGCAAAAAGGAGTATGAATAATTTGGTATTTTCAATAATAAATAGATCATCGATATTATCATTAAAACTGGATAATATGTCATTCACGAAAAACAAAAATAATAGAGTTTAACTTTGGTCGCCCTGTTTGGCCCCTATATTTGACTCGAATGGCTGCGAATAGCTGCATTTATATCGAACATATGCTTTGACTGAGTTGTACATTCCGCGTACGGCGTTCACGTATCGCGAGCTTACATTTTCGTTAATAAGTTTTTGGAATATATATGCCCTGTCCAATTTATCAAAACATTTTTCGAAATCTACGAAGGCGCAGTAAAGTTTCTTTCTTTGGCTTAGTGTTTTTAATATAATGGATTGTAATACAAATATACAATCAACAGTAGATTTTCCTTTCTGGAAGCCAAATTGGTTTTGGATGAGAATTTTATGTTTAATAGACCATTTAGTCAATCTATTTAATAGTACTGTTGAATAGATCTTTGCTAAAATATTCATTAACGTGATTCCTCTATAATTTTTTGCGTCTTCGGCATCCCCTCCTTTAAATATGGGTACTATTATTCCTTCTCCCCAGGATTTTGGATATTCGCCGTTTTTATATAACCGGTTAAAGAACGTTAATATAAATGATGATAATTCGGGAATCGCATTTTTATATATTTCTGCGCAAATCTTATCGATGCCACTACTTTTATTGCTATTTTGTGATCGAATAGCAGTTTTAATTTCTTCTAAAGTAAAGTCTTCGTCTAAATCCGGCTCATTTATTATGTGAGTATTTTCGCGCGCATTTCTTCCGGTCGTGTCGTCTGTAGAGTACAAATTCTTAAAATGTTCATAAAGTGTCGATATGTCCAAATCGTTAGGGTTATTGTCTTTACAAGAGAATTGTTTTTTAATTTTTTTCCAAAATTCACGAGGTTTAGATTTACTCAATTGGGTGAGATTGTTTTTCTCTTTTAACCTAAACGTATTCTTAGCGCGTCGTTTCGTACGTGTATATATGTTTTTTAAATTAATAAAACGTTGCCTGTTGAGATTATTAGTTTTATCCCTTAGGAATGTATTCCTTTGTATATTAAATTCCGATCTAGCACTATCACATTCATCCTTAAACCACTCTTTTTTATTAAAATGTGGCGCGTTTTTCTGTTTGTTAATAATTTCTTTTTTACCAAGTACCTCAAATGCACTTTCTTGTAGAATTTGTACGAATTCATTTGATATTTCGTCTACGTCGCACTCTTGTATAGAATGTTCGAGCGAATTTAACTGTGCTTGTTGTTGTGATAAGTGTCTTTTAAATTCGTCCAGTTTAGTATCATCCCAAATAACTTTAAAATCATAGGTGTTATTGCTGGTATCACATTTAACATGTTGTTTTGATTCTAAACATAAAGCAATACCCGAATGATCGGAGAATTCATTGGGCTGAAGTACTTCAAAGTTATTAATTAATTTTAAATCTCGGGGTTCTAAGAGTACGTAGTCCACTAAGCTACTACCATTGTGTGAGTGGAAAGTACACTCTCCTATATCTAGGTCGCTGTGTAGTCGACCGTTGCCAATAAATAAAAGCTGTCGATTGACAGAGTTCAATCAAGCGTTTACCGTATGTATCGATCACGTGATCTTTACTAGCACGTGGAGGGATGTAAACATCATTTGACATTTGTTCATCATCAATGTAAATATTAAAATCCAGAATATCATCAGCATTAGAACATCTACTATTTAAATCACCTGTAATGAAAACTTTACCTAGATTTCGGTATCGTTCAATATCACATTCTAGAATTTCGAAAAAATCCACATTATTTGTATTTAAACTAGAATTGTTTGGTGGGATATATATATGACACATATACACATCAACGTTAAAGTTAAAAAGAGATTTACTGCATCTAATCCAAAATAAACCTGATTGGTTTTTGTCAATTATTTTAATTTTGTTTTTTAAATAATGTTTAAAATATAAAGAAATACCTCCACTGTATCGTCCTCTATTGGTATTCTCGCATTTATTTCCGTACAAATGGTAACTATTAAATCCATCAATGTTTAAGTTAATTAGATTATTTTGTGATATCCAGGTCTCTGATAAGAACACGATGTCATAATTTGAGATAATATTCAGAAAGTCTGTGTCATCAATTTTTCTTCTCAGTCCATTTACATTCCAGGATAGAACGCTGATGTCCTTCCCTCGGCTATCCTAGTTGATGTTTACCACTTTGCCGTTAACGTACTTCTTCCGTGCAACGTTGTTGACGAGCATCTTGTTTCCTACGATCCGCACCTGTTCGTGTCTGGCTTCCGCTTCTTTCGTATGCGGAAATAGAGCCTGTCTCGCCTCTCTGTGTTGTTGCGGTCGTTGGATACCTACGCCCATTTTACGTCTAGATAGTTCACTCTTGATGACGTCATCAAACGATTGTTTGCGTATACGCTCTCGGTCGTTATAATCGTGGAATTTTGCGACTATTGGTCGTGTTCTCCGATCTGAATATTGACCTACCCTATGCACTCTATCCAGTTTTATATCTTTAGCCTCGATCTGAAGCACTTCCTGTATGAATGTTTTCACTAGAGTCTCACAATTTTCTGTTCCGGTTTTTGTTTCTCCAAGTCCATAAAACATTAGGTTTTCTCGCATTGATCGGCTTTCAAGATCGGACAATTTATCCACCATTTGTTCTTCGCGCTCTTTGTGTTCTTCTATTTCCTTTTCCATGTTATTACATTTGATTTCAAATTGTTTCAGCTCTTGATGCAATTTTTTGAGGCTATCCTTTTGAGATTCGAACTCATTACTAATGAAAGCACAGGAAGTTTCGACTGAGGAAACCCATTTTTCCACAATTGCCAGTGTTGTTTCCAGATCGGTGACTTTTACGCTAATGACGTTAACTGTTTTCTCTATGTTCTGTGAAGAAGATTTTATATTTCGTATATCTTCTATGATACCTAATGCCCAGGCAGGTGGTGTGTTCTGTACTGGTTGTGCTGTGTTGGGCGTAGACATATAGAACTGGGGATGCCCAAAGCTGGGTTGTGTAAAATTCAAAGAAAGTGGCGAGTTATTTTGTTGGCTCATAACTTGCGTTACGTAATCCTGGCTACATAGAAAGTCAAAGTACTCACTCGTGGTTGTGTTTACATATGATGTCGGAATGTCAATACTCGAGCTACTCGTGCCCACCGTGTTCGTTTTCGTCAAACCGGTTTCGTTGATTGTGTCCTCTCCCGACAATGGCGAGGTGGCTTTTCTTTTCTCTTTTCTTGCTTTCTTCGGCTGTCTACCACTCGAATTTTTATTGTTTTTATTTGGCATTGAAAGACGAATTCTATAGTATCCAGCATGTGTTGTTTATTTGCCTTAGAAACACTTAAATATCCCAATTTTTATACAAAAATTAGGAGCGAAAATATCCATGTCACATCATTCGGAATTCCTCGTGTTTAGGTATTCGATCGATATCTGGAGTAATCTCATACAAACAAAGCTAATGCTGCCAACAATAATTGGCTTATTTCTTGGTTATATAAGTAGTTGTTAATTGGAAAATTAGTGTTAAAATTACCTTATAATGCGTTTCTTATATGTAATACGGGAAATTAAGGCTAACATTTCCCCGGAAGTTTTAATGAGTTGGTTTGCTGTCAACGGTCATGGTGTGCACTTTTGTTTCTGGCATTTCTACTTATTTGCACAACTCCAGATTTTCACCCTTTCAGACTATTTTTACACACCCTTTGTAATGATATTTATGCTCAACGAAATTCACGAGCTTTCAGAAATAGGAACTGTCTTTTAACGATTGAAATAATAAATACGAAATACACAAATGAATATCATAACAGACCAACCTGTGTAAAGTATTTTTCATCTGTAGTACTAAATGTTTATCATAACATACAGATGCACATCTGTTGTTTTCGTCAGTTATGACAAAATCAAACAATACAAAAACAACATCACGCACATTGCGAAAATGATTGTAAGCAGTAAACTTGAAACTTACAAACTACGTCCATTAATGAATGAACAACTAGAGTAAAACGTGCAAAATAATAACGAAAATCGACGCTTCTGCAATCACATGTTTTCCTTATCATTCAAATAATTATATATTAAGACAATCACCCTTGCTGCTATCAGTATCTCTATTTAAAACTGTGGTTCTCTACTTTCTATAACGTCATCGCAAAATGTTAATTTTGGTTGATGCAAACGTGTCCTATATGGCAGGGAAAAGTAATGTGTACTGACATTTGCTACATTTCTATATCATTAATTATAATGTTCAACTTCAAAGTGTGACAATTAAAGGAAGAAAGACAGGCATGTGCAAGCCTTCATTCTATGTCCCAAAACTGACCAAAAACATGTATTTTAGAGCATCGACATAGCATAACTGCCGAATAAAACTATTCAAAATTTCAATTACTATTAACTACATTTGACCTCATGAAAAGAATAGAAAATGTTTCGAATGTCACGTAAATAATGGGGCTCATCTGCCCACACACATATAATTTCTCATGACGGGGTTTACATCTACTTTACCGTCGTGTCGGTCATAATGGACTTCATCTGTCTTTCATATCTCTACTGCATTATGATGTTTATCTGTCCATCGACGTCTGTTCTCTCATGCTGGTGTTTATGTGCCCATTGACACTATTCTGCTATCCAACTGTTCGATGTTGCACGCAGCATATTACATAAGTAAAACTATACTATTGTGCCAACATCAGTGTCCGAAAGTTGTATGCAGAATTCTTCAGCACACCGTAGCAAAACTGTGAATAAGGATTGATACAAAATGTCAGCTTGTAATACAAACATTCTAACATGATACTCGCTAATTTTTCTATAGACAAAGAACAAAATTATCGTTGTTAAACTACCGAATAAACAACGCAGAAAGAAGTTCCGATTCTGAGCGAAGCGTAGTAAATAGTGGTTCTAATTACAATTGCAAAAATATATGTTAAATCTTGTGCGAATCGAACTAATTTTCGCATTATCGTTGTTTATCGGCCAATGAACAACTCTTTGTTGTTCTGATGCGTGGCTATTAAGCAACTCGGGTTAATGCCCTCGTGATTTAATTTCTACGCATCAGAACTCCAAATCGTTGTTTATTCGCCGATAAACATTTCTCAATTAACATGTGTTAATTTGTGAACCGTACCGCTTTCACATTCTAGGATTATTCTTAGCTTTCACTTTACGGTCAGTGTGGAGCCCATAAATCTCGGTTTACTCTGCTGACAATCGTGTAACACTGCTACGGCCTTCATACTCAAATGTGTTCATTTTTTGCTCAAATGTGTTTCTATTTGCGTATCTGGTAAGAATTGGTAATTTAAATTGTAATTAATTTGAATATTGCTTTATCTTTTTATAATATTTTTAGTATGAATAAAATTGCATTGAAATTAATATTTATTCACACTTCCCTATGCAATGGTTTAATTTTGTCAGAGTTTTGTTTGGCGGCAAGCCAGTTAAAATCCCAATGTATTGCACACTCGACGGCGTTCACCCAGTCTCATTTATGTTTTTTATTTCCTTCATACTTCTGATTGTTTTCGCGTTGTATTGCAAATTTGACAAATGTTGTAAATAAAGGACCATGGGTTGCTGGCTCGCTAAATGAGTGTGACTCTAGTCTTTTTGACTTTTTGGAGATGTCAGACATATCTCGATGTCCTCGATTAATTCGATACGCATCTGCCCAGTAACATAACAATACTTGTCGTGGGATCGATTCGGTCATAATGGCGATTGCCTGCCTATTGACATCTATTTTACATTACAGTATAATGTTTCTCTGCCCATTGGCATTTGTTCTATATTAGCGTTCATCTGTTCATTTTCGTCTAAAATGTTATTCTGCTATCCTATGACTCGACGTTGCACAAACCGTTACATTAGAAGACGATCTTCAACGTTAGAGGTAAAGTTAATTCTTATTTAATGAAACCCGTTTCATGTTGTTTGTATTGTGTTGTGTTGTGTTGGCAGTTGGTCCCTGGTCCTAAATAAACGTTCATTTGATGTTAGTAAGGGTATCTTCTACTGATGCGGCATGAGGTTCACATATTTACATTTATATGTATCACAAGGTTTAGCTGTTTGACCCGTGTGTACCGTAATTACTCTATATGTTGGAACACTTAAAAATATTTTTTTTTTTTGCTGTCCCATGTTTAAGAAGCAGAAAAAGAATTCCCCCTGAATGTGCCCCAATATTTAGCTAGAATCATTAATTGAGGTAAAAAAACATCATTCCTAAGGTTTAGTTGCATCATGGGTGTGTATATTAATCCATATAAAACAAGCAAATCACATGTGGATAGATCTTTGACCCAGGGAGTAAATAATGACGTACCGATAAGGGGCCACATTGATGGGGTCCGCTGCTATGAGATACGGATAATCAGAAAACCACATGCGTATTCACAACTTTGACAGTTTGCTAATACATTGCAATGGTGCCAGTAAATAACAGTTAGATGGCGACATTTAATTGCCGACTGAATTGCCGACTTAACGGAATTGTAAATTTCCAGTTTGGAAAACAGTGTCCCAAAAGTAAGAAACAGAAAAAAAAAATCAAATTTTCAAACTGTCTAAATGTTAAGAGTCACGAAAAATAATTATTTTATCGGATTTAAAGGGTGTCCCAACATTTAGAGTGTCCCAACATATGGAGTAATTACGGTATATCAGTTATCCAACCATATTACTTTAATAAGTAGATGCTTATGTACAGTACAGGCTGACTCTTTTGCACACATCAGTGTCAGAACGTGTTTTCCAAGATTCATTTAGCACGCAGTAGCAAAACTGTGAATGGAGGATTGATGTCAACCGTCAGCTTGTTAAACGGCTATCCAAAATGTGTCAATTCTTGATTCATATCGCAATAATACTATTTCATTATACGAGTCCTCTAACCTTTAAGAACGTTTCGGTCAGTGTGGAGTAGTTAGTTACTTACCGGTTTACTCTGTCAAACGTGCCGCACTACTTCGGCATTCGTACTAAAAATCTGTTTATTATATGCTCAAATGTGTTTCTATTTGTTTTAGTGAGCGTCTTACCATATAGTTATTAAATTGTAATTAAATATTATGAGGTATTCTCTGTATTTAATTCTTAATTGAAATAACAACGATGTTATATTAATCTTTAAATACATTAGCTTTATAGTTATTGATTGTAGACCATGGGTTTAAACCGGGTTATACTCCCTTTACGTTGCAATGGTCGACCACTCTAAGTCGTTGGCCAATATGTTTGTGTTTTATAGTAGTTCCCGATCGAGTTAAGTCAGTTGGTTGCTTGCCGTTAATAAAGGAACATGGATTGCTAAACGAGTGCGTTGGAACTGAATGCATATTCCTGTAATCTGATTATTATACCATATTTCAGAGAGTTTTCTTTTGTTTGCTTAATATGCAAGCTTATAGTGCAATAAGTATCTTGTGGTATATTGAAATTAAGTTGTAATTTATACGCACACTATTAATTGCACGGTTAGCTTGCACATTTGGATCGCATCACGTGACGTTGCGACAGCGCTAAATTTGGAAGCGACACAGATGTCAAGCATGTTCGACATCACGTGACGTCTAGGAACTGCCCATTGGGATAGTCATCGTAGAAAGTTGCGATGTGATTGGTAAATATGGTATAAAATACTGACCTCAATGTGTTAATGATTGCAACCCCCCTGCGGGCTCGTTAAATAACTTACATATGTCGGTAATAGTATGCTACAACTATTACATGTCTCACGATGTCATATTGAAAAGATGTTTGATATATGACCGCGGGAAACTAACAGTGCAATCAAACACACCAACCCGTATATTAATAACCTAGTGAAAATCGCTGGTACTGTTTATGTATCAGCTTCCAAGATATACTATCGCCTTTATGACCCTCTTAGTGTTTCGCACTGGTGATTTTCTCAATATAGCACCAGCATATGATGCCAAAAATTGTTGAGAAAACATTCGTAAAAATTGTACTTATATTAAGTTGTCTCGGAATAAGGCATACTGTTTTACAGTTAAATACAAATAACACAAACATCAGTTATCAAACAAATGAAAAATGGATAAAAATATATATTTAACGGAATGAAAATCGGCCCAAGCACGATGAAACCAAAGGCCATCCCTTAACCTGACAAATAAATCATTATCATTTTCATTATCTAGAACAGAAACGGCTGTATATAGCGTAACTTATTAAACCTTAAATGAGAAACGAAATTACTTATATAAGCCTAATTCCATTTGGCAGTTTTCATCAATCATATATTTCAAGTTCTTTTAGATCTGCCAAATAGCTACATCCTTTGTATAGTTGGGAAACCAGAATCGTCAACAACAACAACTACAAAATTGTATCTTTCTAAAATCAAAAGCCATGCGTAAAACAAATAATTGACGATGTACAAAGCATATAAGAACGTTAAAAGTATTCCATTTACTAGTATTGGATTAATAAGGTGTGTATATCAAGACCTCGCTTGGGATTGCATATAGGGTGGGTGGTGTCAAGGTCGAGGTCACCGTTACTAAAAATAAAACAATGATTTCCGCTCAATAGCTTGATAACACATTGAGATATTTGAATGAAACTTCATACATTGATATTTTATATCTAGACCTCGTGTGGAGTTATAAGGTCACCGTTACTTGAAACAGACAAACAGTTTACGCTCAATAGGTTGAGAAGACATTGAGATTTTTAATGAAACTTAATAAATAGATACATTATATCGAGACCTCGTTGGTATTGCATATAGGGATAGTGGCCAAGGTCAAGTTCACCATTACTAAAAAAATTTATTGATGTGCTGACTTAAATGCATTTCGTTCGATAAAATTTGGTTTTCGTGGAATTTCCATATTTCTTGCTGTAGAAAAAAAAGCCAGTAACTCTGAGAAGCAGAAGAAAAGTCGAGCGCGCTATCCTCCAACAGCTCTTGTTTATTGTTATATTCCCAACTTTCAACATCTTGGTAGATATAGGTTTGTATGCAAACTACTTAACGCGAAGGCAATATGCATAACCGTCATCGAGTCGACTAATCGTGAATGGGCCAAAATAGCCGATCGAACGTTTAAATTTGGGGGTTTCGATTGTGCTTCGTAGCCTGCAAAGTTAAAAGTAGGTCACGCGATTCAATCACTCGATATCGCTCTAATATCCCTTTGACTTACGCCAACAGTCTAAAATTTGTTTGCTTGAGTTAGTTAATCCTTTTAAATAACAATAACACAAAATGTACATGTACAACATTCAACAGGACAAAACATTGCGTGACACCTCTTTAGAAATCAGATCAGAAAAAAATGAATCAGCATTATTATTGTGTGGCATTCCAGCATTCAGAAGAAAAAATAATATCGTTACAAGTATGACACCAATAATTGCATAAATATGCAAACGGAAGGCTTATCAGAATGCTGGCTCAGTATGGAGCTTCTGTTGTCAGTGGTTGAATGAATCTTTACCTAATTCCGTTACAGTGGTATGTCCGTCTTACCTACTGTGGAAACCACGTTATATAAAAAATAACATTTTTAAATACAAAGAACACATGATGTAAGTACGACATAAATGGTTCACCGTTGACGAAATTTAAGAATACAAGAGTGAGTCGCGTTTTAAAAA